>VWZL01003074.1:236819-441790 GCA_013396915.1 Stercorarius parasiticus | reverse complement strand
CCAAAAAAAAAAGAAAAATCAACAAAACCCCACAAAATCACAGTATTAGTCTACCCTCAAGAAGAGCCTATTGAAATAAAAAGTTAGGTTAGAACCTTACGAATAGGGGCTTAAATCTTATAATTTGTCTTTTTTTTTTTCTTCTCATTGCTGTCTTTGTCGCAAGACTGCAGAAATTTTGTACCATTTGCAGTCTTCATTTAGTACAAAGATTGCCTTGAGAATAGTCTAATTTTGCACAATTTTTCTCATTTCAGTCTTTTTTTCATGAAAAAGGATTTATTCTGAGACACTTTTTGAAGATACTTTCCCGCTATTTTATAGGGAATTAGAACATGATAGATTAGGCTTCAGAAATGCTAAATCTTATTCTAATGACAAAGATTGTGGCAAGAACAAATACTGGTGGCTGAATGAATTCACTAGCAGGACAATTGTAAGAGAACCGTGAGAATAGAAAGGTGCATCATACTTATGAGGTAGATACCAATTATACCAGGAAATGTCCTAAAACTATTTTTTTCTTATTACATCTTAAGATAGTTTGAATGTGTACTTAGATTTCTACAGGTTTTGTTTTGTGTCTTTTTTTTTACACTATAAGAATAAGTCCTGATTCTGCAATCATGTACAATTGCAGGTGGTCTTGTAAACCTCCACAGGATTAGCCATGTGAATATGTGCTGTTTGGTTTGGATCTGTATAAAATAATAATGTAAGGAAAGGTTCTAGTAAGAATTTCACCTAGGTGATATGTTCATACAAGCAGTGTTACACCTAAAGTCACAAAATTTAAGTGCCTTTACATATGCTTTATATGTATGCTTCTTATGCTACTGGACAGTATGAATCATGAGAGCAATGTTATATTGGAGCAGAAAATTCTCGTTATCTTTATAATAGTGTAAGTGTATAAATAACTGCAGTTACTATTTAGAAGTCATTATTTTTATGCTTTATATTTCCAATAATTAGTACTACATAACTCAATGAAAGTGTTACTTCTACTGAGATTTATTTACATTATTGCACACAGTGATAGGTTACACACCTTACACATTCTGTTTGATACTGAAAATTTTGCATATTCTTCTGTGCTAGATTGCAAACTTCATTTTGAATCCTTGTTTTAGTTCATTTTTACCAGAATATTGGACTAAAGAAAATAAATATATAAACAAATAAGAGAGAGAAATCTTACATTAGAAGAGGGAAGGGAATGAATAAAGAAAGAATTATGGGCTCCGACCTAAGGATTTTGCTTGACTAGAGCAAAAAAGAAATTCAGGCAGGAGCATAGTCACAAGGCTGTGTTATTACACTGCTTCAAGTTCAAGCCTAAACATAAAAACAAAATTGCATGGTTAAAATTGTAGAAATGAAAATTTATTATTTAGTGTGGGAATTTATTTCCCCCATTTCATTGGGGGTGAGGAGTGATGGGGGGGTGTGATGTTTAGGAAAGCGCATGGCATGATATTATTTGAACAGCAAAGTTATTGATATCATGGCTGAGTACCCAGTATGCTTCACAGCCATCTAATCGAGCATCACTTCCGCTTCAGATTTGTTACTGCCTCATTACTTCAGTTTCTCTCACAGGCTTCTGTCCCATCAGTTGTTTATTTTTCCTCCTGACAAGATGTTTCCCTTCATTCTGTCTCTTGCTCGTCATATTTCTTTCTGCTTTCTTAATTTCTCTTGTTCATAATAACACGTCATTCTGCCCCTAAATTCTCAGTTCCTCTAGCTGTCTTTCTCCCAAGCTCTTCAAGTCCATCTTTCTTCTTATATCAGCTCCAAACATGGTGAAAAAATGAGAAAGTAGTAGTTACTTTTACTCTGTTCCTTTTCTGTTTACACTGGTTGAAGAACATTTTGCAAGATGAAGACTAATTTCAGTCTTAGGGCCAGGGCTAGTAGATGATAGTAGTAATTTTGACTAAGGATAAGAGCCTGCTAACTTTAACAGGGGAAGGTTTTAGTAAGAAACTTGTAAAAATCTGTAAGCATCAAGAATAAATAAATAAAGCCACAACATTTGTTAGCGTTTTGTGATTTATTTAATTTGCTTTCTCAACTAGAACACTGATGCCTTACCAAGCAAATCCATTGAGGCATCTTATATGATGGATAAAATTTGCATAGTTTTGTGACTCAACAAAATAACAATGATGATGATGATGATGATAATAACAATAATAATAATAATAACAACAACAGCAATAATAGTTAATCCAAATAAATTTTGTCATATTAGAAATACTTTATGGAAATATTGATTTTTCTTGAATATTTCACAGGTTTTGAAAATTAAAAAATTAAATGTCTTTTGGTCTAAATTATTTGGATTTTATATAGTCTGAAGCATCATGTTTTGCTACTTGCATTTAGTATTAAACACTTAAGTATTTCCATTACGGAAATATTTTTAGATTTTTCTTTTTTTTTTTCTCCTTTTGGGAGAAGGAAAAAATAAATTAATGAAATTTAGTTTTGCAGATTTCAAACAACTGTACATATCGCAAATCTAGAAACACAGATTTGGCTCAGTCTACCAGTATGTTTAATTCCTCCCTCCTGCCCCCCCCTTCTTTTTTTTTTAATTTTGTATTGATACGGACATTTCAAAAAAGCTTAACAAAACTTTTATGTAGTCCTTAATTATCATGAATGTTTCTATTTCTGTCTCCCTGTATAAGGACTGATCCTCAGCTGAAATGTTGCCATATACTATTATTACTACCCTCCTCCCTATTCAATAGTCAATAAATTACAAGGCAATAATGGCACCTTTGTATTTAACCCATTGATAACCAGTTTCTATTTTCTGGTATTTGTACAGCAGGCGTTTTTCAGAGAGTTACCCTTCTGCATCTGTGTATTGGAAACTTTATGGTTTAGGTTTTACATATCCTTTGCACTGCATACTATTATTACAAAGTAATAAGTATGCCATCCTAAAGACCACTTATTATATTGGGTAGGTAGTCATGACTTGTCGCACCTTTTCATCTTCTAATGTAAAATATTTTACAGCCAAAAAAGTAGATGATACTGTGCTGTTAGATCAAACATCTGATATTTATTTCAGAAGACATTGTCAGCCTAAACAGACATGAGAAATACTTGAAGATGAGTTATTATTTGTGTCTGTGAAAGAAAAGAAATACTTTGTCTTACTTATTACTAAATTACTTTTTAACAATTCAGTCTCTTCTGTTCTCCTGGTCACAAGGAAAAAAAAACATATATTTTCAAATAAAAAACTTTATATTCTCTGTCTGTGTATTCTCTCTACAGAGTGCTACTAGAAATCAACTTATTAAATGGTATCTAGTCTCTAGGGGCAGCCAGCAGGCAATTATGCCTTAACTCTTTAATGTGTGGAAATACACCTCTCAGTTTCTCATAGGATATTGTGGAATTCTTATTGTCCTTAGGAACATACTGCACAGCAAAAAGTCCAGCACTGGATTTTCCCAGGAGGAGAAGCTTTCCTCCCACAGGCATGCATTAGCCTGGTTTGGTTCAGTGAACCTGTGTCTCACGACTGGAAAGCAGCAGTGCTGGGATGAGCCTGCACCGTTACCAATAACCTGCTTAGTGCAGCCTCCTCCAGTTCCATCCCTGAATCTAAATGAGCGTTCAGACCAGCAGCGACTGTCATGACTAGATGCTTTTGAAGATGTTACTTTGAGATGGATAGCCTTTATGCTATTGAAATGTTCATTATATACTTTTACATTATTACAGTTGTTCTTGAATAGTGACTGGTAGAAATGAGATTGGAAATAGTGTCCTTTTCACTGGTGATGTATTTTGATTCCGTGATGATTTGTACTGGGATGTTCTGTGAACTGTGGTACGCAAAGCAAGCTATTGAAATTCTGGTTACTAAATCCTTCTCTTCCTCTTCGCGTTGTGCACCAGGATTGCGTACCTTAGAAGAAAAAATATTACTGAAAGTTTACTGGGTTAGATGAAGGGAATTTGAGCTGAACTGAACAGTTCTACAGACTTTGGGGAACTGTATCTCTGCTCATGTACATATGAAGGTATAGAAGTTTTAAAGCAAAGACTAAAAAATCTTCTTGTTTGTTTCTTTGATTTATGTTTGGGTTCCCCCCCCTCCGCCCTTTATCGAGGAGAAGGTTCTGACAAAATAATGCTCTTTTTTCCCCTTTCCCCTAACTTCCTGGGGCTCAGAGACTATTCAGTTCTTTTCTAAATTGCTTCAAGGGCAACTGTAGAAATTCTTTCCAATTTACTTGCGTGGTCGCTTACAAAAATGTTCAGGTATGATGGGTTTGCCTTCAAGATAAAGCACACTAAAACATGTCTAATAATTATTATCCTACTTGATCAGCAATCCTCACAGCTAGGTAGTCCACTGCCTCCTTGAGTGGTTTGGAATCTTGAAAATCCTGTCATGGTGGTTTTGTTTTTGTTTTTGTTTTTTTTTTTTTGTTTGCTTTGGTTTTGTTTTCATTGGTTTTTGGGTTTTTTTTCTGTTTTTGGTTTTGTGTTTTTTTTTTTTGCACAAGTTCAGAAAAATCTGTGTCTCTGAAAATAAGAAGTGAAGAAGTATAAGCCTATTGCTTTAACTGGATACACACTGTATTAAATAACTTATTAGCCACTCACCTCATGAACTATATGACTTTATCTCAGTATCTGCCAAATAGATGTCAGGCCATGAGCTGCAGCCATTTAAGCATAAAACACAGTAAAGAAAAGAGAGAAAATATTTTCCCTAGTTACCCCCAACATCCCATTTTACTTTTGGGTAATTTCACCTTTCTTTTTTTTTTTTTAAACGTCAGCGTGTCTGTATAGACAACATTTGTGCCAATTTAGCTAAGATTTAGTCATACCCCATCTGATACTTCATCATCTATCATCTCAAGTCCTATCTTGGGAGGGTTGAAATGTGGTTGGGAGGGGTGAGAGATGATCCTGGGTCTAGCACTTGATAGATAGATAATTTTAATTCGTAATTTACTGCATGGAATGGAGAAGGTACAATTATTTCTGAATAAATAGTAATAGCAGTATTTGGAAAAAATAATAAAAAAAAAAAAACATACCAAAAACCAGCTTTATTTTTTGTTGTTGTTCTTGGTTTGTTTGAAAGAGTGCAGGTATTTACCTTCAGCGTAAAAATCTGTTGTATAGTAGCTGACGGGAGTTTATTTATTGCTGACTAAATGCCTCTCCTCTAAAAGTTTTACGACACACTTTGTCTTCGGTGTTTCTTTTTACTGGTGAACTCTCCTCTGTGAAAGTATTGTAGCTTTGAATCTCATATAGACATATATAATCTATTTCATGTCCTGTACAGAAAATTTCCCTAAAAACATGTAAACCAAAGAAATTTTAATCGATGCTTTGCTCTATAGCTACAAACAGAGGAAGAAAATGGACTTGGGGAAAGCCATGCCATTTTACCTGAAGGGACCTCAGGCATGGGAGAATCAGAGCAAGGTCAGGTAGCAGAACCTCAGCAGATGGGAGGTCTCCAGTAGGTGGATGTGCTGTGTAGAGTCAGCATGGAGGTAGGTATTCCTGGGAGTCCTGGAGTGCCTAAGGATCAAGAATATGGATCATCATAGTATTGGGGATATTACTACAGAATTGCTTGTTTAAAATGATTGGAGTTCGTGTTAGGGCAGCAAACGCAAACCAAGGTAAGTTTTTTAAGAGCACTGTAACCACTGAATCGCTTCAGAAGCAGAGATCCCTGCTAAGAACCAAGACTCCCTCCCAACACATGCTTTTTCCTGGCTCTCACTGGGAACAAGAGCAGAAATAGCAATAAAAACCTTCTACTGGCATACACATTCAGAGTTTTATTGCTACTGCTACTCATGCTCTGTGAGTGAAGAGAATGAAATAAGGAACTACACACCGAAACAGCATGGGATAGCAGGCTATACTGCTGAGCAAGTTTGCCCTCACCTTCAGACATGGCAAATTACAGTTCTGAATTTAAAAGTATTTGCACCACATGATCTCTAAATAATAATAAGCTAAAGCTCTGTTATTTAATGTCATGTATAACCTTATCCTTTCCAATGCAGTCATTAGTGTATAAACACAGTGATTATATCCCAAACATTTGCTGTGATGTTTGATGCTTTAATTTTAGATTGGGCACTATTGTTACATGAATTAATCTCCAGATTGTTCTGCTCTTCATAAATGTTTTAATAATTTCAAAAGACTAATAGTATATAGAAATTGTCCCCCATTAGGATAGAATTAATTATGAATGTTATCAAGAAATACGTTCATTCTGCAGGGGTAAATTGTTATTTGTTACTAGAGGCAAATTTCCAGTGAACACAGATATGTTGGTTTTCTAGCTGACACTAACACCTGTGCAATGAAGGCTTCCCACTAGGTTACTGAGGTTGTTTTTTGTTAACAGTCAGGGTTTTTTCATGTTTTTCTATTATGTACTTTGCATTTTGGGTCTTGTTTTTATTTTCTGCTTGTTCACAGCTTAGAGCTTGCATGAAAATCAAGTTGATAATTCTTATTTTTCAATTTTATTTAGACACTTTCTTGGACTTCTCATTACACTTGCGTCAAATAAAGGGAAGGATGTTCTAAGTATGTATTTAAATGATCTGAATTACAGTTCTATAAGCTATTGTATTTTTTTTTTAAATATATTTCACTTATAATTTTTGAACTTAACACAAATTATGGTATGTCATGTTTATCTAGAAGCAGTGTTTATCTGGAAACAGGAAGAAGTAATTTTTCGGTAGGTCTGAGTTGGAGGTGTTAAATTCATTGTTGCTTCTTCAGGTTAAAATGTTATGCAGAGTATATGGAAAAAAACCCCACAAACAGAACTGGCACATGATAACTGTTTAAGATGCCTTCACTTTTACTTGAAATCACTCAAACTAAGGAAGGTTTTTATGGTTATGGAACATCGTTTAGTATCTACAAATTTATGGGACTGATTGTGTTTGGTATGGGAGTTTCCAATGAAGAGCAGAAAGCATTCTTTCTAAAAGACTGGAAACTGAGGATGAAGAATAAGTACTTACAATGGGGACATCATGTTTCCTGCTTTAACTTTCCCACAAGTCCTTAAGTTTATTTATAGTACTTTTATTTAGATTTCAGTTAAAATTTGTATATCTGGATAAAGTAGAGTTTTAAAATCTGACAATCATTAATAGAGCTGTTTGAATGTGTTCTCAGCAGCAGCCCTGTGTGGAGTTTGACTGTTTTCCATGCTTTCAAAACATATTGGCAAAGAAGGTTGAACTGGCAATATTGTATATTCTATTTTTGTGGAACCTGGCAGAAATATGAATTTTGGTGTTCTTCTGAGTGGTATGAGTAACTCTGCACATCTCTGGAAGGTGATTTAGCATGAATGAATTCTTTGCCTTGATATTTATGAGTGCAGCTGTAGGCCATAACCTAAAGTCTGGAATAAATTTGCTGTGAAAGTGAAATACAACAAGAGTTTTATGAGTCCCAGATCATATAAAGTGTTTGCAAAATTAGAATGATTAAAGGATGATAAAGCACCAGGCTCAGATAAATTGTTCTGTGGCATGTTTGGGGATATAGAAAAGTCAGTGGCAGATATTTTTGATAACTCACTGTGGCTAATGAAGTAACGGAGGTGGCTAAATGTGTTTGTCTCTAAAAGTTTAAGAAAGGATCTATGAAAGATTCAAAACTACAGACCTGAAAAGCATACAATAGTTAGAAGAACAGTTAGAATGAGATAGGATTAGGAACCATTTAAAAGAATGGCATATAACTTGTCAGGGACATGACTAATTTGCTTGATTTCTTTTAATACTATATATTTACTAAAATTGTGAACAAAGAGGTAGCTGTGGAAATAATTAATGTGGATTTCAGAAACATTGCTATATGTCATTATACAAAAGTGCACTTCTATGTTGGTACTCTCAGTGTTTTGGCATGAGAACTACAGGAAAGGGATTTTATGCAATAGCTAAAAACTGGGCCAGGGTTACTAATCACGTCTCCTTTTTATGTGGAAACATAGGAACTTGGCACCTGAAGTAGGATGAAAGGTGGCTCCCCAAATACTTCTGAGCTTGCACGTTCATTTAAAAGTTCCAGTCACAATTTCTTAGCTTTGCTATACAGTATGACATAAAATTAGAGAAAGCTTTTAGTTAAACTTTCTTTTATGCTTGAATAGAGGATTATGTGTGAGTGTCCTGATTGGAGTCTTTTGCTACATCTATATTAATAAACTAAAAAAATTAAGGGCTCATTCTCTTGCCTTGATTGCAAGTGATGCAGGACATCTCTCCATTCACATAAACTGTCTCCTTCCCCAGGCAAAAGAGCCACCATAAATCTACCCAGGAATAGGTTCCAGAATTTCCATGGAGTTTCAATATATGGATTAATAAGTTATGGGTGCCCATTAGATGAGGATATATATGTGAATAGAAGACAGGAAAGAAGGGAGAACTGGATGGGGCTTACTGTTTATTATATCAGAATGTTCTATAAAAGACATTAGGAATATTATCTGTGAGGTTACCTTCTCAGAAACCAAGATTACTAGTACAGAATTCCTTACAACTTGATATGTTAGTCTTGTTGTGCTTAGATTTCTAGAAATATCTGATTCATACTAAAAATTGTAAAAAGATTATTAAAGGTATAAACATAGTTTTAATATAAGATTATATAATTGAACTAATACTATTTTTCCTCTACAAACAGTACATGATACAGTATGAGTGCATTCTACTGACTGTTGCATGATAGACATACAAATATTTTCACATGTGTCAGTTCTTGTTTTCATGATAGTTAAAATACTGCAGAAAATAATAATAAAAGAGTATATCAGGTATCATTCCAGTGACTGGAGAGCGTGTATTGTCTACTGATTAGAAAGATCCAGTCTAACCGTGATGACTGGGGAAGAAGTAGGAGGATTGGGAATTCAATGAGGTATGTCAAATCCTATTAGTCTACATAATTTCCTCTTGCTGAATTCTGACAAGGCAGGACTGTTATTGGAAGTGAGCAAATATTCATAGTAAATAATTTGTTCAATTAATTTTTTATAACTATGTCAGCAAGCAATTTATTTTATTTTCCTTAAAAATCTATAGCTTGTTACTCAACATTCAAGTGTTGTTGCTTCGCAATGATTGGTCAAATAAAAGATAATGTGTCAGTCTTGTTAATTCATTGGGTAAGTGCAATTCAAATTTTGACAAGAATATTAAAAAAAAAGTTTTATTTAGTTTTCTGTTGACATGCTCAAATAGCATGCCAATGAGTCATAAGAAACACCTATGGGAGATAATAAACAAGAGTTTTATTCAAATAATTAAAAATATATCACTAAAATCCATATCTTACAATAATTCATTTTCTTCTTTGTTTAAACATGGTCATTCAGATAATTTTTAATTGCAATTTAATGTGGTCTTTATCATACAAAGTAAGCATTTCAATACATTCTCTCCTCTTTTCAAAGCATTTTCCTACAATTTTATCATACTTCCGATGTGTTCGCTTTGAAAGGAGAAGAGAATTCCTGACCGTTTCAGTGTACTGACAGATTAGGTTTAAAATTCCATTTCTTGCTTATGCCATATTTCTATAGCAAGCAGATATGAAGTGGTGGTGGGTTTTATTTGACACCTCTTACTCTCAGCTGAAATTTGCCTCTTGAAATTTAAGAACTCTGTTATTTGACCCCACAGTGATCTGTTATTTATATGTTAGCTGACAATCTGTGAATAAACATTATCTGTTCTTAAATAATCTCTAAAGAGGTGGGGGGATTGGCATTATGTTTTTGTTACCTGCTACAGTTTCATTTCATTTAATTTTGGGGTTTTCTTCCCTTCACAGGGTACTGAAAGATGTTTGCCAGTGAGGGCACGGTAAGAGATCAAGAGCCCAGATGACTGATCCTGAATAAAGCAGAAACAAATTGATACCAGCAAGCAGCAGAGATAGTAACTAGCTGCAAAACAAGAGGGTCATGATCTGAGGTTAAAGGGGGTAGTAGCTGACAGGCAACTCAAATAGACTGCCTTTATACAAAGAAAAATTCAAATACAGAGCAAAGCAGTGAGAAAGTATAGAAAAGCAACTGCAGCCATGAATTGGGGAGAAGAAAAAAGACATATTTCATAAATGGAACCATAATTATGGTTAAGAGGAAAGCCAGTGGCTAATCAAACCTCTTGACTTTTTGTTCAGACCAGAGTTAAGGCTCAGAATCATAAGGGGAGAAAACCCAAAATTAACTATCAAAAATTATTCTACCCTACTGTTTGGTGTGTAATCTGGGACTTGCATGCTTTACTTTTAATCTTAATATTTTTGTCTTGTTTGTTTTTTTAAGACAAGAATTTCTCCTACTCAGTTTAGATTCATTTTTAGACTACACTGCATTTCAGATTAAACTTTAGCTTCTGGCTGTTTCTATGTGTTATTAGTTTGATTTTAGGAACAGTCTTCCACCTGCACAATCTGTATTGACAATAGTTTCTCAGTCTTATTGTAAGTTTCTGTGATTTGGCTGAAATCTCATGTCTCATCAGGTAGTTTGTGGACAGGCAGTGATGCTCGGAAAACAAGAAACATTGAATCACATGGAAATGTGAGGTGTAGTAGGTGGGATATTAGCTTTTAGCATTTTCTGTTGATTCCCTTTCTGTCAATGGAAGCATACTTCTACACAAAACTGAAGGTAGCCACGACTTCTCCTCATTGATTTTGTACAGAATTTAGGAACCATTCTAGATAAACTGAAATCTTCTCTGACTTCCCAGCACTTGTTGACTAATAATATTTCTCTAAAATAAAGTCTAGATTGTGTATTGAGATTAGACGGAATTTGACCGCTGTTTCCCCAGAAAATTTTTTACATATTACACGTAAACCAAAAACCATATAACTTTTCTCAAGTGTTCTGTAACACTTTACTAGAATTGGTATAATCAACGGACTAGATGGGTTAAATCATGTGTTAACTAGATAGGTTAAACCATAGCTGCAAATGAAGGAAGTGTGAAAAAATGTGTACACTGAAACATGTGAAAGAGCAAATAAATTATTATCTTTTGAACAGTTATGATAAGAGAATAGAACTAGGAGAGACAAATCCAATAAATTTATATTTAATATTTCTTTTCAATTTTGTGGCACACTGGCCAAAAATCAGCAGGAGAATTCTCCTTGCAACTTTTCTTGTATGCATAACACATGATGAGTAATGTTATACACATTACTCTTTTTAGCTACTAGTGTTAGCACAATGCTACTTGAGTCCTACCAGTGCTAGCAGAGTTGACATAATGCTACGGGAGTTCTCATGTAAGAAGAGTAAGTTTTAAAGTTAATATAATGACATGTTAACAGATCCATACAGTAGACTACAAATTCACTCATCTGTCTTGCTTGTGTCTCTTGTTCTGCATGATTACAGGATATTGAGTACTGAAACAGAGTGCAATATAGGAATTATTTTTTTTTTCCTTCCACCTGAACTATCTTCTTCTCAGGAAATCAGTAAAAGAAAATAGAACAGGCATTTGCTGTATTTGAGATGTATTTAAGTAGAAGTGGAGTTAAGATGTTTAAAAATCCTTAGACAGCCATTTGCAGTGAATGTAAATATAGTGGTTATGTTATTTTAATACCTATCTGTTCTCATCACAGCTTGAGGGTCCAAGCAAGAAGAAAAAGAATCTTTCTCCTAAATAACTAGAATTATTCATTTGAACAAAGACTAGACAAAAGGGGTTGAAGAAAACACAAGAACTTGGTGTGAGAAGAAACTAAGCAGCACTAAGAATAGTTTTCATTTAGAATACTTACCTACAAGTAATTACATTCATGTAGTAGCTATGCTTAAGAGCTAAGAGAGGCTCACATTTAAGATATGAAAAAGCATTTCCATGTCAAACCATGAACAGTTTATGTTTCTCTATATTTATCTTAGAATCAACAAATGGAAATGGAAGAGAAATTTCCAGCTGAGAAAAAAATCAAGCCAATTATTAGAAATCTTCATCATAATTTTCATTAGTGAAATCAGGGTATTTTATTTACTCTGGTGATTTGTTGTTTTTTTTCTATTTGTCTGTATATAAAATTTCATAATGCTTGTATTTAGAATGCATGTCCTTACTAACACTAAAAGTATTTTAGTCAGGAAAAACTTCAAAATTCATTTTCCCATTTGAAAAGTTTTAGTTATCCAATCATAGACAAAAATAACATCGTGTATTTCAGAGGACCAATCAAATGCAAAGAAGAGTGAATCAATAATATTCTGTGAAAAGAGTTTATACTTCAATATCAACACAAAATTTGAATTGGTTAGCATAATACGTACAGTGATTTTTTAAAAAAAATTAATAAGAACTGGTACAATTCAGGGTGCTTTAAGAAGAATAAAGGACTAAATTTACAGCAAACATTAGCGTATCCTTCTTTTAACTTTTAAGTTTGAGTTGATGGAAGTATTATATGTCTCATTTCTGATGTTTTGTTTCAGGAGAGTGTGACTGACTGCATGAATATGAATGTGGAATGACAGTATCACAGTAGTTATTACTCAGACAGAATGAATTTGCATTGAAGTAAAAACAATAAAGTTGTAAGGGAGTTTCCGTAAGAGTCTCAGCTCTGGGTTCCTGTTAAATATGCACTCCTACTTTCACTGGCTTTTTTCTTTGTTTTACTGTGAGTTAATTTTATTTCACTGAAGTGTCTATATTAATCCAGCTCTTCCTTCTTTTTATGCCTACTCAGTCCTCCTCTTAAGAAAAGACTTCTGAAAAAGAATATTTATGAAAGGAAAAAAAAAATAATCATTTTGATTCTTATTGAGTAATTTATGAGAAATTGTCTTCATGTCACAATTAAACTTCTGGCATGTGGAACTTTCATAAAGACACATTGACCAAATATTACATTTCTTAAGTTTTTAAGTGAGAACTTAATATGAACTTGATATGGACTGAATATTTTTGATTTTGGATTATGATAACAATAATGAAAAAAAAATCCCTGTTGCTTTCTGTCAAGGAGTTATATAGACTACAGGGTGTCTACACATGGGGTAGTGCTGTGCATAATTATTAGTACATGTAACAGAAGGCTGTAGGTACTTCTGAGCATGAAGCAGGTTATAAGAAGTAATTTTTTAATTTAAGTTTTGAATTTAATCTCTTCAGTGATTAAAAAAAACCCTCTACATATTTCTGCAAATGAGGATATTAAGCTAAATAAATGTACTATAAAGTGTGTTAGCAAAAAACTTTGTTCATTAATTTGAATGGGTAAAATAAATCTAATGTATATTAAGAAACGATGCCTTTATGGCTCATTTCTAATGTCTGAATTAGAAAGTAAAGCAACCATGAATTGCCTGCCCCTCTGGTGAACAAGATCCACGGAACTCATACAACAAATGCCTGGAAGGCTTACCCTTCATCATGACCCAGAATGTGTCCTGAAGTCCCAGGATGAAAGCTGAGATGTGTCTGCCCTTGACCCCTAGCTCCCAACACTTCATTTTCGAAAAGCTGACTATCATTCAATAGAGTTGGTGGGAAACATAAGCTTTCCGTGTGAGGCAGCTGACAGTGCTGCTGAACCGAACGTAACGTTCAGCATGAGATCAATAACTCATGGTCTCCTTCTCAATGGGATTGCTTTTCTTTTGTGCGTGTAAGGGGAGCCTGGGGCTGAGCTAGTTACTGCGTTGGAGTGATTGAATGCAGAGGAATGAATGAGCAGTAAAACAGAGCTTGCCTGCTCCCCCCTTTCCCCATTCCCCCTTCTCTTTTCCTTTCTTTTCTTTGCTTTTTCTTTTGTCTCAGGCCCAGTGTCAGGAGAGGGGGAGAGGGACAGGGTCAGCTTGGACTGTCGATGTGCCCTGGAGTACTCTTGGCTGACACAGGGAATGTTGTTAAGTGGGGTTGTTATGCCCTGGGTGCCCACCCCACTGCACAGGTCCCCCCACCACGCTGATCCGCTACCCTGGGGAGGTCAGCACTCAAACCCAGAGGCAGCCTGAGGAGACAAGTCAGAGTGACTAACCTTTCTTCAGGGCACTTGCACAATATATGACACTGACCTAATCTCCTCCTTAACCTAGAAATTAGTATCTTTTACTAGGGAAGCAAAATGGTGGCCAGCATATAACTTAAAATTTCCTACAGCACTTCTATACAGGCTTTTGATGTCTGAGTAGGTGTAACTTATATGACAAAGGAGACACAATAGAAGTAAGAATAGGAAGACTGGGTTAATGTATGCTTCCTAATACTGTCTCCTACTTTCTCATTTTTTTTATGTATGATGACCTCTTTAATTTACATTGATAAGCATGCAATGGGTGCAAGTAGCCAGGAGTACCCACACTTCTCCTTCATCTTTAAGATGCCAAAGCAAACAAAGATATTTCTGAACTTCACACAGGATAGCACTGAGGTGGGGAAGCACAATCTTCTGGAGAGACCACAGTATTCTGTAATGGGGATGCTAGTTTATTTCAGTTTGGTCATATGTGTTGAATGCAGAACTTCCATGACTTTCAAGTGGGATTTTGCATTTTTCTCAGCTTTATCTGATTTTCATTTGACCAAACTACTGATTAAAAAGAAAAATATATTTGAGTATAATGTGAGATTATAAACATTGCTGACCTTTTATTTTATCACCACTTGGAGTGCTGTTAGCATTTTTTTTAAAATGTCCATTCTAACTTTATCACCTAATTCCACTTTAAACAGATTGACCTCTGCTGTAGAGGAAAGGGTGTGGTTTTCTTCTTCCTTTGCCATTGATTTTACTAATTCTGACTCTGCCTAATAGAAGTGGCAAAGGAAGAGAGCTCTTTGACATCACACCTCTTTGCCCAGCAGGCTTTCTTAAGCTTGCCCAACTAGTTAATTAAAAACATTTGACATTGGTCACAGAGTAATGGTCACCTAAATGTATTGCTTGGTTACTAGTTTATACACTTGAAGTTTGAAGTACCAGGGTTTTTAAGACGAAAAACAACCTCTTGGTATCACTATCTGCAAGTCTCAAAGGTTGGTTATTTTCTGTTGGTGATCTTGATAAATTTTTAAAAAGAGCTGTATTATACACTGATACGTAGTGAAAGGTCTTGCATTCTGTTTTTACAGCAAATTTGGAACAACATCAATTTTTATATAGTTTTATTTTTATTAATTTGGAGGTAAAAATCCTCCAAATATATCTTTTCAGAAGGAAAAAAAAAGTAGTAAAAGACAGTTACATGAGTTACAAAGAACATTCTTAAAAAAAGATATAAAAATGATGTTTGAAAAAAAGATTAATATC
This sequence comes from Stercorarius parasiticus, assembly GCA_013396915.1. Taxonomy (NCBI): domain Eukaryota; kingdom Metazoa; phylum Chordata; class Aves; order Charadriiformes; family Stercorariidae; genus Stercorarius; species Stercorarius parasiticus. The sequence continues at coordinate 426,412 of VWZL01003074.1, read as the reverse complement.
TTTTTTGCCATGTTTTTCTTCTTTCTGCATAGTGAAGGACAGTGGCAATGAAAATGACCAGAATTAGACAAGTTATTTCTTTTTACATCAAAAATATACGAAGTTGCACATGGAAGAAGGTCAGAAATCAGTATAGTGATTGTTCAGGATCTAGAGAAAGGGCTTTTACATTATCCCAACCTCTAATTCACTCTTTTAGGGGAGAAAGAGAAATAACATAGTAAGAAAGATTTGAGAAGAATTAAAACTTTTTTTTACATACATTATGTTCATAAAATTATCTTCCATGATTAATTACTCCTACCTCCTCCCTCTTGCTACCCAAATCTTTACCAACCAAACCAAACCAAACAAGTAAAAAATACCCAACCCACAATGCATTTCACTCTTGCAATGACCAAAATTTAACTAATGGAAAAAAGATCTTAGTAGACTGTCTGCAGAACAGGCATAGGATATTTATTTTATTACAACTGAGAGAAGGGTTCCCAATTCTTCAGGGACAGACAGGAGAAAATCTCATTAATGAAAAATGAATATTCCAAAACAGTCTATAAGAGACAAATGGAAAGCTACTTAATGTGGATATCTAGATTCTTCCACAAAGCACATCTGAGGACTAGCATGTTTTCATTTATTTACTTTAGTCATTCTACATTTAGTCATTCACCTTCCAAGGATGAACAAATCAGTAGCAGTAGCCAATCAGCAGAGACTACATTTTCTATTCTTAATCTGAACAGAATATCGCAGCTGTATGTGGCAGAGAGAGCAGAGGGGGAGAGACAGCTGAGGTGATCAGGTCACTTCATCCACTGCACATTCACTCTAAGGTCAGCAGAAGTTAAAAATGTGCAATCCGTAATCTGATTAATACTAGGGAGTCTGGAAAGAAGATGATGAGAGGGCAGAACTCCTTAAGCTTAATTTTGGAAAGGAACTCTTACCCCTTTGGGTGGTGCTAATCATGTTTGGCAACACACCTGAGGTCTGGAATTTAGCACTTCCTTCCAAAAAAATAATGACAGCTTCATACTCTACATTTTTCCCTTGTGTTTTTTCTATCCTTTTTTATCAAAACAGATTGGGTTTTGGTTTTGGTTAGGATTTTTGGGTTTCTTTTCTTTTCTTTTTTTTTTTTTTTTTTTTTTTTTTTTTTTTTTTTTTTTTTTTTTTTTTTTTTTTTTTTTTTTTTTTTTTTTTTTTTTTTTTTTTTTTTTTTTTTGTTTGTTTTTTTTGTTTTTTTTTGTTTTGTTTTTTTTGTTTGTTTTTTGTTTTTTTTTTTTTGTTTTGTTTGTTTTGGTTTTGTTTTTTTTTTTTTAATAGAGGGCAAAAAATAGAGACCTAGTGCTGTTAAATGACAAAAACAAATTAGGTTTTCATTGCACTTAATCAATCTCCTATCAACAAACTCAGACTAAGCAACTTTATGGCATGGATTTAGCATAAATGATACGAAGCAAGCAAACAAAACCCCACAAAATATCAGTGGGTAAAGCTGTTCTTGGGAAACTCAAGAGATTTGATTTTTTTTGACTAAGTTTCATGTGTTTTTTGCTTCTGGTATCTTATTCCAAGAATTCTGGGAAGGAAAAGGTTATTAAAAAGGTATCATTTTGGAAAATCCACCTAAGCATGTTAAAATCAATGTTTCCCTTACAGAACAAACCCTGGGGAGAGAATTAACAGGAATTACTGTATGGGTTGGTCTGCTACTTGTTTTGTATGCTTGACTGCTTGTCAGTTGGCAGAAATCAATGGTTCCCTTTTCACACTGACGAGAGAAGGAAATGGGGGTCAAAACTTTTCCTTACGGGTAGTTGGAGTATAGATTAAGTATTGTACCTCTGTGTCTCCAGTGTATCCCCCAAAAATATCACTTGCCATAGCTTTTCAAAAATATGCTGTTTGCATTTATACGTTCATTCACAGTTGATTAATTTATGTAATATTTCTCTTCCTGCGTTTGTTGTAAAATTTATTGTAGCTTATAATAAATACCTATTGGGGCTAAAAGGAAGTAATTTATGCATCTTATTTAATTTTATCCTCTTCTTTATTATTTAATACTCTTTTTTCTACCATCATATTGACTATATCCAAAATGAAGACAACCTGGCTTCCTTTGTCTGGAGGGCCTTTCTTTTGATCTCAATGAAGATACAGCAGATATGAAGAAATCCTACCTATCCAATAGGTAAAAGAAACATCCCAAAGGAGAGTCCGTATAGTGTAGTCATTGTGTCACATGGCAGTAACACGTTGTCTTCACTGAAAATACTATTTTAGTAAAGACAATGTTTAAAAGTCACTTTGTATCTCAAAGGACCCAAATGGGGTACTGCTTGAATTGATAGAATGACAAGTTAAATGCTTTTTGAATATGTATTAATTTTTGGTACTAGGTTCTGTAGGTTTTTTAACATTATTTTCCTGTGACTTTTGCATGAAATAATCAGGTGACTGTGTTGTCAGTTATTTCAACTATTCTCCCTCTTTTATTCATGAATACCCTGATTTTAAATAAGTGCCCACCTTGAGACTAAAGCTGTGAAATCAGTTTTGGTTGGACATTTATATGTCTGTCAGGTATTGTGATGTGGATACCTGCATTTCCCCCTATGGTGTAATTATTACAGTATGATCATAGCATCTGAATTATGTTGTTGGCTCACAAGCATTCTTCTGTACAGTATATATTTTGAAGATAATGATCTGTGTTTAACCACTGTTTAAAACACATCACTCTGTAGCCATTATGTTATATCAAATGTCAGGGAAACTATTTTTACAGAATGAACACTTGTACGATTGGCAAGGATGGCAACATTACAAAGATTTCAGCAGAGCCTGTTGAAATCTGTGCTTGGGGCTGAGGTTATGGCTTTCACAGTGCTGTAAGAGGACCTATTCTGTCGCTGGAGACAATTGCTCTGAAGTCTCTTACTCCATGAGAGAAAACAGTGCTTTGGCGGTAGCCCCAGAGAATGGGATCATGAGAAATACATGTCCCTTGGTTCTGTTATAAAGCTGAAGTGAGAGAAGTGGATGGCAAGTGTAGGGAACTAACTTCAAGACATATTGCTTTATATCTCTGAAACTTCAATCATTTCAGTGATGTATTAATGTTAAAACCATAATTTAAACCTCAAGTTATGAAAGTTTTTTCTTGTATTCTAATCTGTACTTTTATCCACACAGAAGTTTGAAATGCAATTGCCACAATCACATTTCAAGTTTTCTTTCTAGTTGTATTTTGCTTTATAGCATTTTCTTAACATCACTTTCATTATTAAGGTTTTTCCTAGGCAGTGAGCAAGTTTTTGGAAAACTATGCAGACTCACGAACAAACTAAACTAATTCACTGTAGTCCTCACTAATTATAATTAGAAAGAATTTTTGGAGAATGGAGCATAGCTTGTTACTTAAAAAACATAATAAATTATAATTACCCTCTAGATACAAATTCTTGATCTGTTCTGCTCGAATCAGTAGAAGAATTAAACTGCTTAAGCTGTACTTCTGGTTTACACAGATGCAGCAGAAGCAGTTTTAGGTGTTTTTAATACACACATGCTTACACACATATTTATCTATACATGTACACATATAAGTGGTCTCTTTAAATTCCAGATGAAACTAATTTTGAATCTGAATTGAGGAAATACACTAAGACCAATAGAATGAAAAGGAAAATGTGACGAATAAATGACAAACAGAAGTCAAATTTGCCTTGAGTAAGGCGGTTTTTTCCTATCCTCTGCTAGTCACCAAAGCAAGGTGTCTATTTTACTCCTTTTCCTGAAAAGTTTCCTGAAAAGCAAATGGTACTTATTGGACTCTCATTTGAAAATGGATTGTTAGTATTAGGTAGAACACCTCTTTCTTAAAGAATTATCATTTTCCAGAATGTAAGTGTGTATATATATGGTAATTTTAAACCCCCATATGTAACTGTATTTTCTGAGATATATTCATGCTAGTGGATGCTATGCTAAACATAAACACCAGTAACAGTGTCTTAATGTTTATGGTGTGACGTATTTTGTTGTTCACCAAACCACGCAGTAAAAGGGATTAAGGAGAATTTTTTATGAAGACTTGCCCAGTCAACAATGATGGTTCAGAACTGCCCCCTCGGACTTCTGGAGGGCAGACTTTGGTCTTTTCAGGAGCCTGCTTGACAGTGTCCTTTGGGAGGCAGTCTTGAAGGGCAAAGGAGTCCAGGAAGGCTGCATGTTTTTCAAGAAGGAAGTCTTAAAGGCACAGGACCATGCTGTCCCCACGTGCTGAAAAACGAGTTGCCAGGGAAAAAGACCAGCCTGGCTGAACAGAGAGATATGGTTGCAACTCAGGGAAAAAAGGAGAGTTTATGACCTCTGGAAGAAGGGGCAGACCACTCAGGAAGACTACACACATGTTGTAAGGCTATATAGGGAGAAAATTAGAAGGGCCAAAGATCAACTAGAACTTACGCTGGCTTTGGATGTTAAGGACAATAAAAAATGTTTCTATAAATACATTATAATAAAAGGAGGACTAAGGAGAATCTCCGTCCTTTATTAGATGGGGGCAGTAAGATGGTGACAAAGGATGAGGAAAAGGCTGAGGTACTTAATGTCTTCTTTGCCTCAGCCTGTAGTAGTAGAATCCATTGTTCCCTGAATACCCAGATCCCTGAGCTAGTACATAGGGGTGGGGAGCAGAATAAAGCCACCGTAATCGAAAGTGAGATGGTGAGCGACATGGTCCAATACATGGACATACACAACTCTATGGGTCAGGATGGCATCCATCTGAGGGTGCTGAGGGAGCTGGCAGAAGTGCTCAGTAAACCACTTTCCATCATTTACCAGGAGTCCTGGCAAACCCGGGAGGTCCCAGTTGACTGGCAGATAGGAAATGTGACACCCATCCACAAGAAGGGCTGGAAGGAGGATCCACGGAACTACAATCCTGTCAGTCTGACCTTGATGCCTGGGATGATTTTGGAATAGATCATCTTGAGTGCTATTATGTGGCAATCAGGACAACCAGGTGATCAGGCCCAGTCAGCATAGGTTCATGAAAGGCAGGTCCTGCTTGACAAATCTGATCTCCTTCTATGACATAGTGACCTGCTTGGTGTATGAGTGAAAGGCTGTGGATGTTGTTTACCTAGGCTTCAATGAAGCCTTTGACACCATTTTCCCCAGCATTCTCCTGGAGAAACTGGCTGCTCATGGCTTGGACCCAGTACTCTTCACTGGGTAAAAACTGGCTGGAGGGCCAGGCCCAGAAAATGGTGGTGAATGGAGTTAAATCCATTTGGCAGCCAGTCACAAGTGGTGTTCCCCAAGGGCCTGTTCTCTTTAATATCTTAATCAATGATCTGGAGGAGGGGAGAGAGTGCACCCTCAGCAAGTTTGAAGACGACTTCAAGTTAGGAGGGAGTGGTGACCTGCTTGAGGGTAGAAAGGCTTTGCAGAGGGGTCTGGACAGGTTGCATTGATGGGCCAAGGCCAATGGTATGAGGTTCAACAAGGCCAAGTGCCGGGTCCTGCACTTAGGTCACAACAGCTCCATGCAGTGTTACAAGCTTGGGGAAGAGTGGTTGAAGAGCTGCCACGCAGAAAAGGACCTGAGGGTGTGGTCGACAGCCGGATAAATATGAGCCAGCAGTGTGCCAAGGTGTCCAAGGCAGCCAAGAGTATCCTGGCCTGTATCTGGAACAGTGTGGTGAGTAGGACTAGGGAAGTGATTGACCCCCTGTACTCAGCACTGGTGAGGCCCCATCTCAAATACTGTGTTCAGTTTGGGGCCCCTCACCACAAAAAAGACATTGAAGTGCTGGAGCATGTCCAAAGAATGGCAACAAAACTAATGAGGGATCTGGAGAATAAGTCTTACGAGGAGCAGCTGAGTGAGCTGGGATTTAGCCTGGAGAGAAAAGGAAGCTGAGGGGAGACCTTATCGGTCTCTACAACTACCTGAAAGGAGGTTGCAGAGACGTGGATGTCAGTCTCTTCTCCCAGGTAATAGGCGGCAGGACAAGTGGAAACTGCCTCAAGTTGCACCAGGGGCAGTTTAGATTGGATATGCCCCCTCTACTCTGCCTTGGTGAGACCACATCTGGAGTACTGTTTCCAGTTCTGGGCTCCCCAGTTCAAGAAGGACAGGGAACTGCTGGAAAGAGTGCAGCAAAGGGCTACAAAGATGATTAGGGAACTGGAACATCTCTCTTATGAAGAAAGGCTGAGGGATTTAGGTCTCTTCAGTCTGGAAAAAAGACAACTGAGGGGGGATCTTATCAATGCTTATAAATACTTAAAGGGTGGGTGTCAGGAGGATGGGGCGAGGCTCTTTTCAGTGGTGCCTGGCAACAGGACAAGAGGTAATGGGCACAAACTTGAGCATAGGAAGTTCCACCTAAACATGAGAAGGAACTTCTTTCCTTTGAGGGTGGCAGAGCACTGGAACAGGCTGCCCAGAGAGGTGGTGGAGTCTCTGTCTCTAGAGATATTCAAAACCTGCCTGGACATGTTCCTGTGCAACCTGCTGTAGGTGACCCTGCTCTGGCAGGGGGGTTTGACTAGATGATCTCCAGAGGTCCCTTCCAACCCCTACCATTCTGTGATTCTGTGATTCTGTGATACGGAAAATTTTTTACACTGGAAGTGTTATCAAGCACTGTAATGGGCTGCCCAGGGAAGTGGTGGAATTGTCATCCCTGGAGGTATTTAAAATGGTGGGTAGACGTAGTACTTAGCGATATGGTTTAGTGATGGTTTTTGTCAGTAGGGTGATGGTTGGACTTGGTGATTTGGAAGGTCCCTTCTACCTAGACCATTCTATGATTCTATGATTTTGTCATGATCAGGTGGACTTCCACTTTTGAAATTAAAAAGGACAAAGTACCTCCACTTTTGAAGTTACAAAGGACCCAGGCCTAAGGACTTTAACAAAACTTGTAAGGAGATCAGGAGACAACTGCAGAGGAAGTTAAATGCGGCCATGATGGAAGATTAGTGGTATACTTTTGACAAAATGACAGGACATCAATCTAAATAGTTCAAGGAATATTGAGAATTATCCAAAAGTGTTACACATTTTCAGTGTCCTTTGTGGATATTATTTTATGCCTTGAGTTTGAAAGAGCAGCGTTGTATTTTATTCACATAATATTTATCCAGTATTACATATCTATTTAGGAGTGCAGTTTATTCTGCTAAAATGCATGAAGGTCTTCTGGCTGGCTTGAGAGCAGCCCTGAAGAAAAGGACTTGGGGGTGCTGGTGGACGAGAGGCTCAACATGAGCCATCAGTGTTCACTAGCAGCCCAGAAAGCCAATCGTCCNGTCGATTCAGATGGGACGTTAGGAAGAAGTTCTTCACCATGAGGGTGGTGTGACACTGCAACAGGTTGCCCAGAGAGGTGGTGGAAGACCCATCCCTGGAACGTTTTAAGGCCAGACTGGATGGGGCTCTGAGCAACCTGATCTAGAGGGAGGTGTCCCTGCCCATGGCAGGGGAGTTGTAACTAGATGATCTTTAAGGTCCCTTCCAACCCTAACAATTCTATGATTCTCTGATTCTCCAATGTACCACAGATGCAAGAAAGAAGGATAAAAAAACCCAAAGAAAACAACTGAGTAGTGTGGCCTTTGAACAAGAAATGTCCATGCATGCTTTTGAAATATGGGCATATTTACAATGAATAAGTCGGGGGTTTTTTTAAGTTTCACGATTCTGTTATTGCTTTTCCTGTTTGGAAGTATGGCATTTTTCTTTTTCTGTTTGTTATTATTAAAAGTTTAAATCCATTTTAACACCAAGAGCTGTAAAAAAACACTCATGAGCTCTCACGCAAATAAATTGAAATTTGAAATTTGAAATTCATAAAAGTTAATATATTTTTTGTTTCCAAGGCACTGTATGAACTTTCTCAGATTTAGTGGACTTCATATGCAGGCTAATGGCTTTTACGTTAATATATAGGTTTTTTACTCTGTTTTTTAAAATATAAATTTGTTCTATTTATCCATTCCATGTCTATATCACCAAATCAAAGGCATTATACTGCATTTTTTCTTCATTGGATTCTTTACCAAATGTAAAAAATTATGGTAAGTTTTCAGTTGTGCAAGATGTAAGCCTTATCCAATAGGATATTTTCCTTCTGTTTTCCTTTATTTTCATGTCTGCTACTTTGCCTTTGAATAGGTTAAAGAAACAGTCGTTAATATTCACAGGATATCTTTCCCCTATCATGTGATCCAGACCAGCATAGAAAATCATGTCCACCCAATTCTTACAGCTGGAATTACTCCAGGGTTCTTGAAACCTGAAATGATTTACCAACCAAGAATGACTGTCTCCAGAATTTTGTCAGGTAAATCATTCCCCAGGCTCTTTGATTCTTCACTGTAAGATAATCCTGTTTAGAAATAGCTGAAGTCTTAGTCTGATTTATGTAACATTATTGGTGGTGAATGCCAGCTCTTCTTCACATTTTACAGACCCATCTTTGGCAAAATTGAGTGTTTGCAAAAATGTATTTGACAAAATCAGTTATGGTAAACATCATGATCTGACAAAGAGCTAGCCTACTTTGAAAGGTTTAGAGCCTCCAGATAGATACAAATAAGATAAGAAAAAGCAGACACATGTTAAATCATCCAACAGCAAAGGGGATACTTTATGGAAATGAACTCGCAAGATAATAATTTGAATTTGACAAGGTGATAATTAAAGTCCCTAGATAGACTCTTTCCACATCTGTATGTCTTTCAGTGAAGTTGGTTAGCATATTAACTAGTGTTGGAGAATGCTAAAATATATTCATGGGATGTTAAACTGCATATTGTTATTCATTTCAATTTGTATAATAAATGTAACAAAATGCAATGCATACAGGATTACACAAGAGGTACTAATCTCTATTATAGACTTATTTTAAAGCACAGTGATACCATACTGGACTCTCAGATGCCAGTTTTATCCAGAGAAATTCAAAAGATTTAATATTAATTAGACTTTCTGGCAAGAACAACAAGGTGATAAATTTCTTTTGAATGTGAAATACAGAGGGCAAGACATTTTCAGTGCAGTAGCTGGAACTATTTTATGTTGTAGTTACTGAATAATGGCTATCAATAGGTACTTTTACTGGAAATACTTTAATAGCAATTGGCTTCATGGAAAAGGTCTGAAGCTTACGTTTGTAATAAAAGGTTTGTTGTTAACTGGTGATAGCTTTTTGGACCAACTTTAAACAAATAGCCCCCAAAATTATTGCTGGATTGTTGAAAAGCCAGTACTCTCTCCCATGGAATTGCTGTGTCAATGAGAAGGCATTCATATACTTCTACTGAAACAGTAGAGGGATACGTGTTGGGGAGCTCACCTAGTGCACTCCAGCTGCAGATGGGCATTTGGACCCTTGACACCAGATGAGAGCTGCTCTGAAGTAAAAACGTGCCATGTTGCCTATGCTGTGGTCATCATGGTCCACATTAATTGTTTCTGTAGACGTAGTCTCAGTGTGATAGATAAGAGTGCGTGCAACTGCTAGAATCACAGTGGGAGACTTCAAGTCTGGGAGATGAATGGCAGCACCACCTGGAGAGAGAAGGAAACTTTGCCACTTAAGGTAAAGATTTAGTGCAAAGAGCTCAAAACACCGGGGAGAGCAAAGGATTAGCAAATCTGCCATAGGAGTGATTGTCGTCTTTGAGTCAGTGGAGTAAAAGACATAAAAAACACTGTGACATGAAAATGCTGTAAATGCTTATATGACCAAGAGGGATATGAGGTTTTTTTGATTGGGTTTGGGGTTTTTTTGTGTGTGGGTTTTTCATTTGGGTTTTTGTTTTTTTTTTTTTTAGTATTCTATGTCCCTAAATGAAGGAAAACTTTGCTTTGACATAGCTTTTCTCATAGGTTGACATTTGTCTGTCATCTTTTTCCAGTAGCAACATAATTCTCATATAGCCAAGAATCTATGAATCATTTTGTAATGCTACGTGTTTTTGTTAGCATTTAATGCTGTGACTTAGCACATGGTATTCATATTCTGTGTAGTGATTTCCATGCATCGTGATTCTTTCATTTAACTGTGCCAAAACTTATTTACAACTTGGAATACTTCTTCCTGACATTTTCATACTTCTTTACCAGTCTTCATATTATCACTATCTGTAGAGAACATGGATGTCACAATTAGAAGAAAGACCGCTTTTTTTTGCAACTTGATAAATTCCCCCACATCTCTTTTCTATTTTGCTCCAAATCCTTCATTTAAAATAAAACAATAGAAAACATGAAGTTCCGTAGTATGCTAACTCAGTAGTCATTGAAGTATTAAATGCAATTTAGACTTTGCTACAGTTTCCAAAAACATACAACACACGCAGTACTTCTTGATCTTGACAGAGTTAGTTCAACACAATTTAAGAGAACATTTAAAATCTCCATGAGAAAGATCAATCTGATAATAGCTTTTTTTCCTGGGCAAAACATGAAAAGTTAGCTGCTACACAACTGTCTACACAGGAAGGTACAATACACAGGTTATAAAGAGTTAAATTCACAGGAAACAAATATTTTCTATTACATTAGCATAACAAATTATGCATTCGTAAGTGTATTCATACATTTATATTTTTAATAATTTAACATTTTTCATATGTACATCAAGTCTACTTGCCATCAATAAAAGAACTTTAGTATTCTATGTTATCCAACTCAGTATTAAGTTAATATATATACTGCTTTTGCACTGAATTTTCTTGGTTTCTGTTACAAAAAATGTGAAAAGGGGTAAAAGCTTTCCTGCTTTATCTCAATCCTGCAATCACCACTCTACTTCCTAACTCCTAAATTATACTATGCATTGCATTTACGGCTGCTTTAGACCTAGTTGTGAATAGCTGAATTAAGTCTCTAATGCAGAGTCCCACTTGGTGATAGAACATGCTATTGCTTTTTTAGATGTACAATGCTTCTTAAAAATATTGGGGAGGAGGAAGGAACCCTAAAACGGTATCCTGGTTTTAAAGCACGTTACTGTCAGACGATGCTTAATAGAAAGGCAGAATAATCAGGGGAAAAATATCTCTATTAATTACAACAAATGCATTTGCTAAAAATTCAGAACAATGTAACTGGTTCTTAGAGAATTTTGCTTTCTGAGTTTTATGTTAAAACTAAATAAGTGAGAAAAATGCTGTTTGCAAATACACCAAAGTAGAGAATTTAATTTCCTGACATCTAAAACAGGATCATTGGAATAATGACCTACATGGTAGGTCATAGAGGGGGAAAATGTTGTCTTTTAAAACATATATACATGTATATACTGGTGTATTTTAGTGGTGGGTGCCATGCAGAATATCATCTGGTGTAGTGTAACGAATTTGTCGTTTCTAGTTTTGTTGTTATTGCTACCGTTTTAATGAGAGAGCTCCCATTAAAATTGCAAAAGTTAACACTTTCATTTACCTTATTTCAAAACTTTTTTAACACTGACAGGCAAGAGATTTGGTTCAAATTAAAAATATTTTGCAAAATACTATCCCCTTGATAGGATTTAAGTCTAGTACCTGTGGAAAAAAATAAAATAAAACAGAAAGAAAAATCTTAAAGGAAGAACAAGGCAGCTTGAAAATAACCTTTATGGAAAGTGCCCACAGGTCAGCCTCTTTCAACCAGACTCAGTTTAGGACCTTATTTATTCAACTAGCATTTTGAACAATTTTCAATATATATTTGTATTTTTATTTGGGCATAGCAGAAGCAGATGGTTAAATGTGGCCTTAAAATTAAAGGTGTAAAAATAGCCCACAACCTCTTAACACTGTGTCTTGCAACAAGGAAGTCTTGTTTGATAGTTTTTGGAAACCTTAAATGCATGTAAAGTTCATCTAATGGTGGGAAAGATGATAAGGCCCAGGCCTAAAAGCAAAGTCTACCCTGAGTTGTTTTAGTGGCCATTAATTACTGTATACTTCAATTAGATCTCACAAATAAGTGAAAGTGACTAATATTTTCCTTAATCTGAACCTCGGCTTGTAATGTTTGCAGGGCTGCCTGTCAGACACATTTAGATTAACGGGTTCAACAGTAAAGGTCAGCAATAAGCCTGAGGGTACACTGAAAATCCTGACAGTAACGTTTGCCAGGTGTGACTTCTGGAGATGGCCTGCTATCACTTACTGACCAGTAGCCCCTAGATAACGGGAACAGTAAGCCTTTCACCACAAAACCCAGCTTATATGATAAGAAAACTGACATTCCAGCACTTCCGGACAGCACGATGTTCTCAGTCATTTCTAGGCATACCTTGAAAATGTATAGGACTGCTCTTATTTCTATAGAGATCTGTGTGTGTGCATGTGTACGTGTGTCTGTCTGTCTCCTCATCTTTTCTCCCCTGCATGAGGTCTCTCTAGTCTCAGTGGGACTATTGTTGCTCTAAAGCATCCATTCAGCAGGAGTGAAACAGCTTGCATCTATGCTTTGACTTAAAACAAGGTAGGGAAAAAAGAAACTTGACTTCTTGTCCAGTGGTATTCTGAGGAAAAGAAGAATAGGTGTTGTTTATGCAATCGTGTGGAAAAAAGCAAAAACTTGTGATTTTTGTGGAGAGTGGAAATGGGAAGAGGATAAACTTACAATATTTCAGGAAACATTTCCATTAAGAGAACAGAAACAATTCTATACTGTTTATCTACCCTTTTTATTCCCCCAGAAAAAAAAAAAAAAACAAACTCAGACTTTTCTCTATTTTTCTCTTCTGACTTATTTTCCCTGTTGTTTACCTGTAACACAGCTTCTTCAAAGCACTGGCTTTGAGTGGAGGGTGGTAGCACCTCAGGTTGCCCCGAGGGAAAAATAAAGAAACCCGCAGAGTACACTAATACCGTACAGAGCACTTCTGGGTGCTCTGAACATATCTAGGACTTTAAGATGCGGAATTCAGAAGCAGGGAACCATTGGTGAGAAAAGCAGTTGGATGTAGTCAACTTGAGCTTCAAAGATAAATCATTCAAGAGCAAAGTCATTACAGCCATGCTGTGAATTTGGGGCCTCCCAGCCCCTCCCTCGGCACCCCCCAGGAAGATTTTAAGAGAGATTAGAAGTTTACAGCAGGATGAGAAGACAAAAAGCCACCCTATTCAGGGCGGCTCTGTGCAAGCTGGGCGCAGATGCATTGTCTTTTTCACAGTAGCGAGATTGTGACCCTGATGTCTGCCTTCCCCTCCTCTGGCTCCCCGTCACTGACTGATCACTTTCAGCTGCAGCATCCAGGAATTCACTCATTTCTAGTGATAAAAAGGTTCGCTTTCTTCAGTAATCACCTAGGCAGGCTCAGCTGCCTGTTTCTGCGTTCATGTGAATATTAACATGCCTGGGAAGCCTTTCTCTGGAGCTGGTTGTGTTGTAATTGAAGAGTGTGTTAAGAGAGAGTCAGTGTTGTATCTACAATGCTGATGGTAGCCATAAGGAATATGTACATAGAAAAAGAAAATAGATGAGTTAATAAGATTAAAACTACATTCAGCTGGTAGCAAATGATCCACTCCAGAGCATTATCTAAGTTACAACAGCCACAGGCAAAAAAAGGAGTGGGAGAGGGCTGTAAATCAGGACATTGTTTCGTAAAACTCACTCCAGAGAGGAAACTGAGGGTTTTTGGAGACAGAGTGTAGTCTAAGGAGTGCAGTCAGGGAAATAACTTTGTACTGGTTTCTGAAAACGGGAAAAAGAAAGCCTTTTTTAGATGAGGTAAATAAAAGTTTTGTAAATGCCAATAAATGTAATATACTGGCAAATGCTTGACAATAAATTAATTTATATATTTAAACCTGACTGCTTAAATTTAAAACCTCATACTGCATTTGCCAACATTAAGTGACTTTAAAGCAAATAGAAATTCTAATGAGCAGTTATTTTTCCCTCAGAAGTTTCTAGAAAGTGCTTCCCGTAGATGACAATCAAGCTTTACAAAAACAGATAAAGTATCTCACCAAGTTTTCTAGCATGCAGAGATGATAAATCATTGAATATTAGGGAGTCAGAGATTTTTTTCATCATATATTTGTCACTGACAATGCTGATTTGCCAAAACTATTTTTCATTATTTCTGTCAATTCCGAACATTAGGGAAATAAGCTTTGAAAATTATCAGAATGCCTTATTTTGACATTTTTATTGAAAATGTCAAGTTTTATAGTTCAAAATTGTTTTGTTTGGAAATAACACTAATTGTAGCTGTAAAAGGTTGACATTTATTGAATTTTACTTTTTAGGCTTTTCGTTTTAAAGCTCTTTTTTTTTTTCCCCTGAATCTTAAAATGTTTTATCTGAAGTCTGGCTTGAGAAAGTTTTCTATATCTTAAGCATAGTAAGCGGGGGTTAAAAATAATCCATCTCATTCTTCAAGCCATCATAACTTTAACTTCTTTTATATTTGTGTATGATTCCTGAGTAGATCAGGTGCCAAATTAAAAAATAAGCAACTCAGATAATAATTATTACAGTAGGACATCAGAGTTCCCTTTTTACTTCATTCATGTAAATCCTATGGAAAGAGCAGTCAAAGTATTGCTTAAGCAACACAATACGGTATCAGATTCCTTATGATGTAAAATATGCAAGCCTTTAAACATGTTCACCTAGTTGAATGATAGGCTAGCTGTGCAAAAACTGTGTAAATATAACTGGGTTCTTTGGTTAAAACCCTAAGGTTTCATTCAGTTTTGTTCAGTTGTTATTGAAACAGCCTCCTATTGAATGAAAAAAACATTTTATCATAGTTAAAAACTAAACTGGGACCTCCAAATTTGACCTGTCTGTAGTACTCCATATGATACATTTCATGCAGTGCATGAAAAATTTTATGTAATAATCAATGCTGACAAGAGTACTATGAGACAAACACAGTCTGACCAAAAACTGATCAGTGTCTGAAAGAATACCTATTGCTTTTTTTTTCTGTTTACCAAAGTACCTCTATTTGCTTCCCAAAATACGCTTGTTTTCTATGACTGATAAGTTCACTAGCTTTTAAGCTCATTCACATCCATTAGTTCTGCCTTTTTCCCCTCCCTGTTGAAAATCAGGAGCTGTCAGACTGAAATGGTCTTGCCAGACACAAATAGTGTCCCCAGGGGTGGCAGAAACCATTCTGAATTGGTAAGAAATATATTTTAAAGTGTTGCTTGTTGACACTGGTCACAGCACTTGCTTTGCAGAAAATGTTGACATAGAGGACAGACAATTACACAAATACTGCTTTCAATGTGTCTTCCTAAAAATGTTTCTTTTTTTTTTTAGACAAAGCAATAAAACATTTGAGATGTTTCAAATGAAATTAGTGGTGGAACCATGAAATCTATATGTTGATCCTTTACAGAACCAGAAATATTTCAGACAGTGTCTGCTGTCAGGCCTGAACCAAAGCCCATTAAGTCCAACAACACTAATCTTTTTTTACTTTAACAAGCTTTGGTTTATATCCAGTATGTAAGAAACAGCCATCTGTATGCTCTTCAAACTTACAGAACATGTGATCCCATGTTACAGAGGCAAGATCAGTTCTGTCTCTGCTGAAGCTGGTGGGAGTTGTGAAGTCTCCTAGACTGAGACTTATAACTATCTCTAGGATATAAGAATAGGGGCTTTAAGCAAGCTGAATTTAGGAGGAAACACAGTTATAATGCAATGACTGTTGTTATGGTTTGAGAAAACCCATAACAAATTATTGTCGTTTAGACAATTATTCTATCACCTGATGACCCCTCCCCACCCAGAAAGGGGAATCAGGGAAAGCAAGGAAACACAAGGGTTGAAATATAAATAGATTTAATAGGATAAGACTAAATAACAATAATACTAAAGAACCAGTATTAATCCCAATGCTAAAATATATACAATAATTATACTCAGCCAATTATATCAGCAGGAAGCTGTGCACTCACAGCAGTGGACAGCAAATGTCGGACACTGCGAGCGTAACAGCTTTGGGAGGAAGGGAAGGCCTCAGGGGTCCAGCACTGGGGCAAGGAGTTTCTCTGGACTGCCGCCATCGAGAGAGAGAGAAACTACGCAACAAACTTTCTAATTTATATAGAATGTGACGTTCATAGTATGGAATAATCCTGTTGGCCAGCCTGGCTCAAATGCCCAGGCCTCACTCCTCCTCATCCCTGCACCTGGCAAGGCTTGAAAACACTGAGACCTTAAATCCCACATAGCCTAGCTGGCTATGAAGTAAATATTTTCACAAATTCAGACAGTAGAGGCTTCCAAAAGTGGAGTTTTCCCCAGCATTCGAAGATAAATTAGTCCTGTGTCACTCAACCCAGGACAACTGTTTATTTGCCTGTCTTATGTGTGGCTAGTGCCACAGTATTTTTCTATTTTCATGTGTCTTATGCATAAAATGAATGACTACTCGCATGTAGGATTATGCATAGTTCCTTTAGAAAACAGGTGCACCTTTTTTATTAGACATAGATTGAAAAGTGACCCATTAAAAAATATTTCCTTAAACATTTGACTATTTCTTTTTTCTGATGTTAGTCTATGTATTATTGGTGAAAATATCGCAATGGGAAAAATTAAAATACCAAGTGTGAAAATGTTTATCTTATAATAAAGGAATTTTTGCTATGATATATTTTCGGTTTTCTCTAAGCACGTGGATATTGACTGGTCATAATGAAGAAGTCCTGAGATGAAATCAGTCCGAAGTAGTAAAAATGGCAAGTGCGTCCATTGTCTTACATGTTCCAACAATCTCATTTATTCCTGCCCCCATCCCCTGCCCACCCAGCTGTCTGGGTTGCACTCTGAAAGGTTAGCTGCTTGTTTCACACATTTCCCAGGCTCAGCTGCTTTGTCTCAGCGGTGGCTTGGGGGAAACAGTGACTGCGGAGATGTAGGCTGCTGGCCAAAAGGGATTTCCAGATACTGTTGTGCCATTGGTGATCTCTGATGCTAATTGGGCTGCTGCTTCCTGATGCCATACGTGGTGGTTAACTACACCACAGGAAACAGCAGCCCTGACTGGAATGAAACCATGAAAGATTAGGGGACAGTAAATGCTGCAGGAATTGTTGTTTATTGTTAGCTGGCTCACGGATCATAAATAGTGTGTTGGAAACATTCACTTGGGTACCGTACATATACACAGAAGATAAAAGTATGTGCCAAGGGCTGACTTCTGGATAGAGAAAATTAATGATGAAGTGTCAGCTCTAAACAAGGAAGGGCTAGTCTGACTTCTCCTATGTATTTTTGTAAACTGAATTTAAAACCACATAACCGTGATCGATTAGTACTTAACATACACTAACTGCCACCATCTTTATTAATACTGTTATTGCTGTCTTTGTTGCTGTCATCATTATCATCATCGTTATTTTGTAAAACGGAATTGCTGTTTTCTGGAAATTGGGTTGGCATCCTAGATCCCAGAGGCTGCATGTGATCACATTTTTATTCTTCAATGAGTATGTGGTGGGGGAGAGAGGGAAGCAAAAGATGAGTTAAAAAAAAAGAATTTGTATTATTGGATATTTTATGTTTTTTAAAGTATCTTCTTAGCATTTGACACCATTCAGAGGGAAGACTTCAGAACAGATAGATTGTTGGGCTGGTTGCAGAATGAAGATTTCTGTAGTATGCTCCTATCTAAAAAACTATTATGAAAAACACACTGAGGTTTAAGAAATCATATAATGGTTAAACCTCCAATAAACATGCTTTCAATAATCATGTGGTATTTAAAGTAACAACAATTATCTAAAATGTTAATGTTAATATGTTCCGGAACTTTAATAGAAAGCATTACCTAGCAGCTTACACTAATTTTTATTTTTATTTCCTTACATTTGTTACATGAAGTGGTGCCTTATTGTAAGAGCATAGTTAACTTTCCTAACACTGTTGGCACTGCAGATTTTCTCACCAATGTCTGCTTTTGTTGGTTTATTGTTACTGCTAAACCAGAAGGCTAGCAAAGTGCCAGGAAATTAAAAATACCTCTTGACATATTTATTAGGTATTAAACATCTTTAGGGAGTGATTAAATAACACTGAACATTACATTTCTTATAAAATCCTTATGCTTAGATTAAATTGTAGGAGTACACTTGGATTAAAGAGGTGGTGGGTTAGGACTCATGTGTGACACAATTCACTCTATTTCAGTAAACTGCAATATGTGATACATTTTTACTGATAAAACTGGTGTAGATATATCTTTATTTGAAATCTCTCACCTATTTCTCATCCCTGTTTCAGAATATTGTATCCCTTACATGTTAATTGTTGTTTGAGGTAGTTAAACCTTTTCTGAGAGTTGTAACTGCCCATCTGGATGAGATCACATTCCTTCACTTATTTTTAACAACAGGTTTTCAATCTTTTTTCCCTCCTTCTCCCATTTAATTAACTTTTTCTCACTCCTTTTCTGCAAAGTCAATGGTTTTATTTGATGTATTTTATGTAGGCTTATTTAATATGGGAATGCTCCCTTGCATTCGAAATGATGAGCTTGATAAAGAATATGGTTGTATAAGACTTACTATTTGTCCGCAGAGGTGTCATAACTGAAATTGTTTTGTGCTCCTAGCAGTGAAATAGTTAAAGCTCTCATTCCATATAACATTTCTATATTTCTTAAGTACTGAAATAATCTATACATTTTAATAACTACTTTCATTAAGCTTTTATTTTTAAACTTAAGGCCAGAATAAAAACTTATCCCAGAAACAGTTCTGATGAATGGTGTTGTTCATAACAACTAGAAAAGTCAAAATCTCGATGTAAAAATCTAAAGATATAATATTCACTGGAAAAATGGCATATATTTATATTACTTTATTTATACTTAATTCTTAATTGATATTACGAGTGTTCTTTTAAAAAATTAAATAATACTAAAAACTACACAAGGAAAAAATGGGTAATTTAAAACTCTATATAGAAAGTGTTCTCAGAATAAATTTTGTGGATTCAAATCTCTCAAGTATCATCCATTTCAAGTGACTCAGAATCTCATATACATTTCAAATTAAATATCACATATTAATAGCGTGAATGGTCATATAAGATGAAGTGTTTCAGGATGAGAAGCTGCACACCATCCTGCATTGTACTATTCTTTGCCTTCTCTAAGATGTTCTTACAATGTGCAGGGCATATTGCCAATCATTGGGGCAGCTATATAGTTATGAAACAGAATTGTCCTGAAAATAGCCAAAGTGGCACAAGAGCAGAGGAATAGCTAAGAAGTTCATAATATCTGTAAGAAAACAAACTTGTACTTGATTTCCCATCTAGTGCTGCACTATTATAATCTCTGAGTACATACAGGAAACTGGAAATTCTTCTATCAGGAATTCAAGTGATGCTTAGTGACTACTTGTTGAAATCTCTGCCTGTATTTTTATTTATTTATTTATTATGTATATGCATATTACATATATAATTATTCCATTTTACTCAAGTTGAAAAATATATTTTTTGCCTGGGTGACCTGGATTGAAGCCTTTCTGCCTTATTTAGTATGGCAAAATGTCATCTCAAATCATAAGTTAAAGATACCTCACATGGTCACCTTCTGTTGACCAGGGTTTTTTTGTTTGTACTTACACATTAATTTAGAAGCTTTAATATTTGTTACATTGCTACTTTTTCATTGTTTTGATTTGTAAGAGGTTTCGGTTGGTTGGTTGGCTTTCCTTCTAAGGTTATTTTACTGCCAAGGCAACCTGCCAATGACAGACCTTCTGGTCTGATCTGCTGGAGACTAGACTTCCACACTGCCCTAGGCTATCTTATTGTGGAGTGGACTTCCCGCATCCCACTGCAAAGCTCCTGGAGCAAACTCTTAGTGTGTATGCCACAACACTTTTTGTCTACTTACCTGCATGTCCTATAGGATGCCATGCATATGCACCTCATTGAGAAATGCTCCATAAAGGATCTTATTAATAAGTAGTCTCTCCATAAGAAGTACTGTTGACCCACTTAGTGAAATAACAGGCTTCTCACCACTGCTATCAATTCATAGTTGCCTGAGTCTCATGCAGTTTTACAGACATCTCAGGAGTGTCAGGGACCACCATCTGTTAGAAACATTTATCATAAGTTATTTAAATCGAAGTTCTGTCAGGGGTGTAAATGACCACTTCAGACCATTGCCATTTCCATTGGCTACACTCCATGCTGGTCACTTTGTGTTGGAAAGATTTTAGCACCCAGAAATAGGTTCACACAGCTTGAAACCGGCTGTGTTGTGCATCTGGGAACATCTTGTGGATGCACAACTTTTGCAGAAGGTGAACAATTCACACTGCTATTTTCCCAAGATGCACAATCTTCAGCAGTACCATGTCTCCTCCTCCTTTCACTCCCTTTCTCCTCAACTGACTCCTACTTTAGACTTTCGCAAGGTCTGCCATCTCCCCAGCACTAGTAGGGAAAGAGGGTGGAAGGGATAAGGTGTGCAATAGGGCTATAAATTTTTACTCTTATAACAATTTCACACATCATGTTTACTTCCAAAATATGTTTCATATTTTCAAAACCCTTACCAGCAGCAAATCGATAATAATAATTTAAAAAAAAAATCATGAACCTGTTATGAGGGATGCTGTGCTGTTGGAGTAGGCATTTTTTCAGCCCACTTTTTTTTTGACATGTCCCTCTGGAAAGTGGCAGAGGCCTGGAATGAAGAGACAAAGTGTATGACACTGCCCAGCCATTACCAGATCTGCTGCGATTTCCGTGGGACATCCGCACATCTCTCAGGGTACTTGATGCCATGAGAAGTATGTTAAGCCTTCTGTGCTTAACATAAAAAAAAACTTGAAGAATTTATTTTGCTCTTACGGAAAGCTTTTTATTAACCTAATGTTGTGAATAAAAGATGCAGAATAGAATTTGAGGTATCTGGTTAGGAAAACAACAAAAAAAAGAAGTTGGAAATATTCTTATGCATAATGTCTGTGTTCCTCCTTCCCCATCTTCATTAATTTTCTTGCTCCTGCATATTTGTTCATGCTCACCACTGACCAATACCTTGTTTCCATAGTGAAAGTGTTAGGATGGTTATCACAGGGACAAATACACCATATGACAAACAGGCCAAATGTAAAGATATAAAGCATGACTAAGACCAGGGAATGGTGAATAGGCAAGCAGAGTGGATTGTAAAATTGTCATCGCTATATTTTGATTCAGCTGAAAAGCTAAGAGGAGGAAAAGTGTTGAAGAAATATCTGCACAGAAATATCCACATGCTAGTGAAATGTATTTACTACATGCTTTGCTGTATTGAATTTTTCTTTTTCCTGAGAACACATAGAGCACTGGGATAAACATTGTTCTGATTTATACCCTATGTCACCCCTTTGACATATAAGGAAGGGCAGAAATACATCTGCCATATGGTTAATAAACATGTTAATTTTCAAAGTACCAGAAGTGAATTTATAGCTCACATATGAACACCAGATCCTCTCTGTAGTTTTTTGCTTTAGTTTCCCCTTGTGTAACAGGATGGACGACAATACATAAGCATTACAGACTCTCATGATGAAACCAAAATTCTAGAGTGTGTTGATTGGTAAAAGCAATCATTTTTCACATTAACGAATTACGGGTTTACATCACCATTTCTATTTAAATCACAGGAATAAGACTGCAATGGTCACCAACATAAAAATCAAGCTTTTGCAGTTGTGCTAATAGGATTCCTTTGAAATGGTAAATAATCCTGAGTATTCACTAGGTCCCCTGTTCAATTAAGAAAATGAATTAGTACCAGTCATTACTCGGTACACCCTCTTTTTATTGTCTAGGGGAGCTTTTTTTTTAAGAGGAAATGAGGTTTTTTGGAGGTTTTTATTCTTGAAGACTTTCAAATGCCAAAATATTTATATAGAAGACTCAATCGGGTAATTTATTAAATTATGTATTAAAGCGATATGCGTTATAATTCAGATGCAAATTAATAGAATATGGACTGTTCTGCATTGTATGAGAGCTTTCTTTTCTCCCTCTAGATTTGTGCTAGTTTAACGGAGTTGCAATTTTGAACTCTTGAAGGCTTCTATATAATAGACAGAATATTTTTTCTAGATCTAAACCTTTCAATTGACTTCTTTTTCCTCCTGTAGCACATCTATTATTGTGTTTTCAGACTATTACCTAACTTGTATTGTAACAGAGCATAAGGAGATTCCATACTGTTACTTGTTTCCACTTTTAAATAAGAATAAATCATAAAAAATATAACAAATACAAGAATATCAAATTGCCTTCTTGTGCAGAATTGTCACATGAAAGTATTGTCTCAGGTACATTTTCCTCTTGTTCATGGAAGCAGGCACACTAACCCCCTTGTTATAATTTGTTCTTCAGAAAAGGTACTAATTTGTAGAACATAGAAAAGCACAAGGGACTCTTCTATCAAATAGATAAAAGAAAGACACATTGTACCATGCTGTGATTGTATTCCATCAGAATAACAATTTCGCATGATACATAACAGAGACAGTATAATTTAAAGACCAGCATTTATAGGTCTTCAACTAAAATAACTTCTCTTTATGGAACTATATCACAACCAAAGCTATGATGACATCTACCACTCCTACTGGACAAGTCCAATCTAATTTTTTTCTTTATGTAAAAATTAATTTAATATTTATTTTTTTAAGAGTTCTAAGAGTTAGCAAGCTGCCTCTGAAGAAAGATTTGGTACATTCAGAAATAACACTCTGTCCTTCTAAGAAGAGGTAGTGTTTCTAGTGTGATGAGGCAGTTACTGGGAAAAAGAGAGGGGAATAGATATAGTGATCTTGCAACATTAGTGCTTCTTGGTAACTTAAGCTTGGTAACTTTACTGGTTAGGTTTGGTTTTAAGGCACGTATGAGTTGGTGCAACATATTCTAGGACTCAAGGGGTGAGATAGTGCATGTAATCGGATGTGCAGGCTGCATGTGTATGCATCTGAGAAATCCACTTTGCCTAATTGACACTTTACTGCTTAACACTTGGTTCTTTGTAACTTGTTTATCCAAGTGCATGATATATTCTTGCACAGCATGACATTTTTTGAGGAATAAGTTATGATAGTCCAAGCCTATAATTTGATTTCAGTAACAGGCCATCTGTGACTGGAATATTTGTTCTAACTCGACTTGGTCTCTCCCTTGCTGAAGTACTTCACTTGGAATATGCACACCCACTATCCTTCACGTTTAACAAAGTGTGCTCATTGTCCTGTATTGTAATCTGAAAGGGCAGGGCATTGAACCATTAAATATTCAATTTATTCATGTAGGAACATTACATGTGTTTCAGTGTTTTCTGAAATGATTTGACATTAGCAAAAGAACACTGAGGCAAAAGGAACTGTGTAGAAGAGATAGGCCTTAGGCAATACACAACAACAAATCGCAACAGATATTAAAAACAGATCTAATATACATATTGCTGAAAAAAACCCTACCTTCATTACAGGAGTATTAGCTAGAGGGTGACTACTCATACAATTTGCTGTACATTAACTTACAAATTCTATTAAACTTCCTGATAAAAACTCTCTTATAAATGAACTCATTGATGTCAAACCAACATGCATGTATATATTCAGCCTAGGAATATATTAGTTTTCCATGTGTGATGCTGTAGCGCTCTGATTCTGAGAGCTCTAGCTAGAATTTTGGCTGATGTGTTTTTCTCTCTCTCTCTTTTTTTTTTTAGTAGACTTTGCTTCAGCTATTTACTCACTTACTGTGTCTGCTTTTCACAAACATTGAAAAGTCAAAATTTATTGGCCCAAACATTCACTGTCCTTCGATTTCTAAGTTACAGATTTTTGTATTTGGCCAATTGCACATTTATAGCTGTGACTATTCATGACAGAAATTTGTGATTTCCTCTTAAGGAATAAAATGTCACTGCAAAATCAAAACTATTTTTGGAAAATATCAGGATATATTGCATTACACCAGAATACTAAAACAAATTTAAAGAAATTATTAGTTATAAATTACTTGTGCAGACCTAGTGAAAAAAGTGTACCTCTCATCCTTTTCCTTTTCAGGATTGTGCTGGCATGAAGACTACAAAGAGATAAACTAACATTTTTCATATTAGTGTCACCTTCCAAAAGAATATAATTTTGCAATTAGAAACATAAGCTGTAAGTAACTGTTCACAGTATTTGCTGATTTAAGAAATTAGCAAAGCAAAATTTTACAAATGATTGCTTCAAATAGTTGGCAAGGGGCAGTACTGACCTACAGAGATTGAATGTAAAGGAGACGATAACTTAGAGGCAAATTCTCACAACCTACTTTTATTGACCAGTTTTTTACTCTGAAGTTATCCTAGTGAGATCAATAGGATTACTGGAACAATAATGTGCAAGTTATTGTGAGAAAGCCTGTTAGAATCTGGCCTTTAATGTGTTTTACTGGCCCCAAAAAAATTATTATTTTTTTAATCCTCTTTTTCTGTCTATATATGTTAAACAGCTTTACTGTAGCTTCAAGTTTAGATCTTGAAAGTTTATACACTTATTTCACAGAGAAAACGTCAGGTTTGTTGTTTTGAAAAGTTGTTCTGTCATTCTGCAGTTAGATTAATGCTAAGTTTTTTAGAAATAATACCATACCTGTACATTCTTTTCTGTGGTTTTTTTTTTCATAAATATATTGGTTTTGCAGCTCACTGTAGCATTGTCTTCTTGGAAGGATAAGACCTCTGCCTCTCTTTGTGAAACAAGAAAAATATCATCTACGTTTGCTCTTCCTCTCTCTTGAACCACTGAAAGCAATACAAAATTTGTCATTGATTCCAATTACAGTAAGAGTAGAGACTTGACCCTGACATGCTGAGCCCTCTTACGGATGGTGTAGCCCTTTAGTGGTGCTTGACATATGGCTGGATCATTCCCTAAGTATATAACATTTGCAAAAGGTGATTCACTTCAGTATTTTTTCTCTTCAAACAATGGTGGTGACTTTTTGCAACTATTTGAGAAGGAAGGGAGACAAGGGTGGGAATAATTATGAAATAATTTGCTAAAGAATAAATTCCTTTGTGAAGCTTATATCTTTTTCCTTTCGTGTATTAGTTGCTGCTGCCGCTGCTGCCATACACTTATCTTTGTTGCAACTTTTTTTTTTTCTTTCTTCCATGTGCCTGAACATGATTGGTTGGCTCCATGTTCTCATGCTATTGTTCAAGATGTTTCTATGGTGAGTGATTTAATTTCACTAGATTTGTGGCTTTCTCCCGCTGTGCCTGTATAATGGCATTGATGCAGATTGTTGAAAGGGAGAGTCTCAAGCCAGGTGGAGTTAATTAAGACGAGGTAGGTACCCCCAGTCCTTCTCACATGCGAAAGAGTATAAAGCAAACCTGGCAGCTGATGATATAACAAACGTAAATATATTTTTGATGACAGATTATGTCATTTAAAAAAATAGTGAAAGCAACTGAAAGCTAAGGCAATCTACTGTCTGCTTAAATTGCAGTTCCCACTAAGGAAGAAGTCATTTATTTTCTGTGAATAACTGAACAGTCATAGGGTTTGAGAAAAACTCGCTTGAGTGTTATAAAGAGAGGAATTGATACACATGCAAGAAAGACACAGGACCCCCCTCTGCCCCTGCCTGCAAGGGTCCATGTTATGCTCACACATGGTTGATATATTGAATTTGGAAATTCCTCTGACTCTTGACATGCTAATAAAGTTACTGAAACTGATTAGGGACAAAAGAAAGCAGATGAAGCCCTATATTATTTGTGACTTGTTCTGTTGGGGAAAGACATGAGGAGTTTAAGATTTTCATGAAGACTGCCAAAATTTACAAGCTGCAGAAACGTAGACATGTTTAAACCATATTTACAGAGAAAAATTGGCATGAAACAACACAGAGAAAAAGGTAAATATAATGACATCTCATACTACTTTAAATAGGATAGATGGGGGAAGTTGTTTTCACTTCTGCTTAAATGACTATATTTTATAAAATTAGTCTGAGTACAAGATACAATGGATAGAGTTGTAGATAAGAGCAAACAGAAACTTGTAGATCTTCTGTGATAAAGAATGTAACTAAATGGGGCAAAGAAACACTGTGGATCTGGAGCCTGATGGATAGAAAGGGAATGAAAGGATGAAACTGGGAAACAGCTAATGGCCACAGCGTGCTTTTCTTCTTGATGAACTAATTTCCCTGTGGAATGTCTTTTGCTGTAGGAATATGTTTGGTATGAAAATGAAATGGAAACATAAGCAGTCTATCTAAGGTATTTTATCTAATCTCTGCGTTTATTTTAAATCCATCAGAGCAGAATCTCGGCACTAACAGTCTTTTATAAAACAAAGCAGTCAGAGGGCTGAAATTATCCACTCCTCACTGCTTACACCATCTGAACATATCAGGTTTTTCCCTCGTCTTGCTCTCTAAGAGAATATTGTTGGGTCACTCAGAGGTGACTGCATGAATGCAAATGAAAAGAGACGAGTCTTCACTTTCACTTGTAAGGTGCTATGGTCCAGAACTTATTCTAGTTTTTGATGAAAAGAAATTCCCTGTCTGGAAAGCAGACAAAGGCAGTTGCCAGGATCCTAACTCTGGTCTCCGTCTCTCACAGTTCCTAAAAGACTACAGCTGCCACACTGGGTCAGACGAAGCAGCAGGTACGAAGGAGTCATGGCCCAGTCCTTTCAAGACTGAAGAATAGGGCCAACGTTTGGCCTTGGAGTAGATTTGATACCACCCAGGTAGAGACAGTAACAGAGAGATCATCAGAATGATGTGTTCTTTCTGTGCTGCTGAACTCAGAATGTGCACTGAATAAGAAGATTGCAGCCAAATGTTTCTCATATCTCTGCATTCTGCTTAAGGAGAAAGATAAGAGAGAGAACATAACATTACGTTTCCTGAGAATTTGATTAGATAAAGGACTTCAGAGGGATGTGGCAATGGTGCATAGCAAGGTATTAAATACATAAATGTGATTTCTGTTGTAGTAGTGATTCTGGGCTTTCAACTTTCCAGGAGTTCTCATAATAAATACGGGAAAAGGAATCCTGGAGATACTGAGCCTTCTGTATCTTTGTAACACTAGCACATTCCTTCAGTTCCTTCTGTACAATCTATTGATAACGAACATGTCAAAGTTAATGGAAGAAAACTGATTTGGATCAAACAGGCTCATGAACTAGTTACCTAACATCTGGGAATAAGGCCAGATTTTACCTACCATGTAGTAAGGGAAATGCTAAGGAGCACCATAAAAATAAAATAATTCCAGTACAAGCCTGGAGGTGAAAAGTAAAATAAAAGATGTCTTCTTCCGCCTTCTAATGGTAACTTTTCAAAGTTGAATTGCTACATTCATGTTAAAAGATAGTGCCTAGCATCCATACTAAGACCGGCTTGACCAAAAATAGTTGAATTTAATCTTTTCAATCAAGAACTTCCCCCCCCCAAAGCTATTTTGAAGTTTGAAATTACTTTTCAAGTTCAAAATGAAAAAAGTAAACCTGTCAGTTATTTGTGTTTTATGGAATTCCTGGATTTCTTCTGAATCTCTTGAAAGAGTAGGATTGCCTGTGAAGACACAAAGTACATTAACACATTCAGTATTTCAGGCACCTTCAATCCTAACTCAGAAATAACTCATTGGGAGTGAGGAAGAATTCTTTTGTGGACCTTCATCAGGACTGCAACTCAGCTGCAATAGCTTTTGGAAGTTCAGAATTTTCAGAATCACAAATAGCTTCGACAAGTGCCAGACGTAAACTGTCTCTGTATCAAACTGCTCTCCACTCAAGTGTTGTCACTCAGAAACAAGATCAATCTTGATATATGGCTTACATCATTTCTACTCTGCAGTTCAGAGCTGGGTTCAAAATTAAGAGAACTTCTTCATCTCCCACTTTCAAGAAAATAGTTTTTAGAAGACACATTGTCGTTTTAATCACACTATCATGCTATCATCTGTCAAAGTAGCCAGATTGTAAAGCTACAGGTTGTTCTGCCACAGCATGAAAATTTATTCTGCTGAAGTCATTGACAAACACCTACAGGGACCGTATTTCACTCATGATATTTCACCATAATATATCATGACTCTAAATTAAGTTGTGGTTGTTCGTAATTAGATTGTGATTACAGATGAGTAGCAATGAGAAAAGACAATGACATGCTATTTATATTTAGAATAAGGTTTAAAAAAAGAGTTACATGAAAAATTAGAAAAGAAAAGCAAATAAGTAAAACTGGAAAGTTCTTTCATTTTTCAGAGACTAAGATGACATATTTTGTAAAGGATCACATATTCAATATTTGTTTGTTTTTTTTTTTTATTTATGATTTTTCCCTCTACATAATATAATAAAATAAATATTATGCTAATATGGTTTTGGTACTTTTTTTCAGTTATAACTTCACGAAATTCTTTTAAATTTTAGGAAAAGAAAAGATGTAGAAAAAAAAAGATGCAGAGGGAGTAAGCAGATGATAAGAACAAAGATACTAATCTGAAGTAAAATTGTACTTAAATATCACATTGTTAAAATCAAACCCTAATTTTGGACATTCATGGGGAAGAAAACCAGCAAACCATATAAATTCGTTTTTAGTAAATCACAAGCTTCAAGAAAATATACACTGTAGCACAGTCACTGTTTTTTTTGTAAGCCCTTTGGGGAAGGATACCTTAAAATGTGTGTGTATATCAGACTTACAGGCCTGCGCTCTGATTGGCTGCTAAAATTGATGTAAAGTCGTTAATAACAATTCTAATAAAAGGATGGGAAAATAATATTAAAAGCTCTCAGCACTTTGTATTTCCTGAAAATTTTTGTTGTAAAGGAAATTATGTTATCATGACTGATCTGCCATCAAGAATGTTTAGGCACAAATTTGAAAGCTAGTACAAAGAATAAAAGGAAGGGGGAAAAACTATGGTTGGCACATAGTATGCCATAAAATGCTGAAAGGCATAATGCATTAGAAAACATTTAAAGGAAAGACAGAAAAAAATATGCATCTCTTGAAGAGGCTTGAAAAACTGTCAATTCTTAGCAGTAAGCCAATATTTCCATTTCTGGGCTCAAGAGACTGATAAATAACAAGCAATTATTTCAGGCAGAAGTAGATGTAAATGGCGGCATTCAAAAACCAGTGAAAAGATACTGTTAAAACTGATTTGGTACCTTTTAGAATATTGTGGCTGTGCAGTTCTACATATCGCCAGGAAGATTTATCCCCTGGAGAAAGATCAAGTAATAAGGGAATATTCATCAAAAAGCCAGAAAGATGGTATATCTTGATAGAGCCAACCAAAATGTATTGCAGAATGACACAATCAATAGTAAATGAAATATTAATCCCCTCTAATGAGTTTAAGATGGAACTGACAAATAAATCACACTCAGAACTTATTTCCTGCTTAAAATCAAGTGTGAGGTGAACATACATATTAATTATATTTTTAAAGGCTTGTTTTTAAAGTTCAGTCACTAATTCAGAGTGTGGGGGTGAAATCAGGTGAGAATCCTAGTACAGCAGCTCCCTACTTGTTCAAAAAATGGAAAAGTGAAGTTCACTACTGAGATTTTGTAGTTCATATCAGAAAATGTAAAATCAGTAGTGAGAGGCAGGTATCAGACTTTGAAAACTTCTTTTAATAATATATTTTTGGTCATACATTAAAAATCTGTAAGTCTTTTAATTTTGGAAGTTAAGACAATACACACAGTCATGCAGTCTAAATGTTCTATTGACAGATGCAGTAAAGATTCATATAGGCAGAACTAATCCTGAAAGTCTTGCCAATGTTAATATATATCATTTCTTATTAATTATTTTTCCTTGCTTCCTGTACTTTAAAAATAATAATAGTGTGCCTTCAGTTGGGAATAGAAAAAGAATGTTTGTTCACAAGCTACATAACATAACTAATGTCTGGAATTGAATAACAAATGAATGATTGAATGATTAAATATTTTAGTTATATTGTGCATGTTGGAAAACAGGAAAGACTTTTACAGAAAGAAGGATTGGCTCACAAACGAAATTATGTGGTAAAGTAGAAAAAAATTACAATAGTAGGATGGAATACCTTTGTAAATAATGGTAGTAAATATAAGTAAGTGGAAGCAGTAAATAGCTGCACAATGAGTAGCCACCTATATCCCAAATATACACAACAGAACTAGCTTCCCAGCTGTATCTGATGTGAATAAAGCATACATTTGTAAGCCTGGTTGAGGCATGAGCAAACGTAGCTTAAAGGTTGCCAATGTTTAAATTAACTCTTTGAGAAATGGAATATATTTCCTTTGAGAGTGCACAATGCCTAGGTAAATGGCACCCTAATCCCTAATGAGGGCTTATCTGCACTGCCAGAACACAAAATGTGAGAGAAGGAATAAAAAGCCCCCAACCCACAGCATAAAACTTCTTTGCTCTGTATTGTCTGTGTTCACAGCTGTGAACCTTGCAGTGAGTAAGAGCAGCTCTCCAGATCCTGTAATTTACAGCAGTGCCAAGTGAGGAGTGCTGTAACAGAAATCCATTCTTCTCATCAAGCATGTCCTTGCCTACATCCTTTTCCTTATTGCGCAAACAACACAGAGTGTGACAGTCTGTGCTCATATAACAAATACAACTTTAAGAATTGCGTCTATTTGAACTTTTTGCTTTCATTCCCCTGTTGATTTGCAATTCTTAATCCCTGAGTAGAGAAGAAGTCCTCTGAGAATGCATAAATAAACCTGTTAATTATTATGTGTTAAAATTAATTTAAATGATTTTAGAAGAAATTTAACACTTAGTATTAGACACTGACATTTCTGTCCCATGTGGTCTTATCAACACACTAGTGCTGCAATTTCCTATTTACTTAAAACTGACTGAATTGTTATGCAAGTTACCACTTCAGATTTTTTAAGGACACAAGGAAGTTTCTCCTTTTGAGGAGACTGGAGAGAAAAAAAAAGCAACACAAACACAACAACAGAAAAACACTTGTGAGAATGTCAATGAGTTGCCATATTTCACAATGATTGCAGGCTCTAGATGCTCTAAATAGGACTGAAGCCTTACAGTGTCATCAGCAAAGATTTTTTCTTGCATCTCACTCCATTTTTCTTTATCTTCTAGCAACATAAGGTTTCTGCCATTTTCATTTAGAGTAACAGAGAGAATGGATTGCTATTTTTCCTGATATTCTCAGTAAGAGGCAGTAGAACCATCTCCTAAATAAAGATTTTGAGTCTCTCAACATTAGGTGCCTAAGTTAAAAGAATAGTCTCTTCTTTGTTGTTTAAATTAGACATCTTTATTTCCTCTATGCAATCATTTTTGTCATAATGTCCTGAATCATCTAGCTAACTCCATCCAGCTTATTCACTTCCAGTTGTGTCAAACCATTTCTCAGAGTTTTCTTTAGGAGAGTTCAGTCAGTTTTTGTTTATCCCTGCATTTTGGTATAGGCTTCCCCAGACAGTGATTCAAGGCACTTGATATCTTGCTCTAAACTGTCTTCAGTGGAGAGGCTATTTGCTTCTGTTATTTAGATAACGGGCCTAAAAAGACTACTTTCCACAGGAAATGAAGAAAGGAAGGAGGCAAGGAAGGAAAGAAGGAAAGAAAGGAAGAAAAAGGGAGAAAGAAGGGAAGAAAGAAAGAAAAGGTACAGAAATACTTTTCTTCAAAACATAGTAAGACATCAAGTACAGAAACCTAGAAAAAAGAAAAGTAGGCAATGAGTAAAGAACTGTAGCACATACACTAGTTCGCTGCAGAATATACCCACTTGAATGTGCATACTTTACTGACACAAAATGATAGATAATGGGGCATATGCCACACAAATTCTATTTATAAAGAGCCAAAGGATGAAAGAAGGTGGGGAAGGAGAAAGATGGAGAGTATAATAAAATCTAAACTATAATAAGATAACATTATCTTTAGGATTTTGGATTAGTTTGACATTATGAAATTGTAATAGACTATAAATGAAGAAACATATTCAGTAAAAAAAATTAGTTTGGAGGATTAATGTAGTAATTTTGAACTTAATATATTGCTGAGGTAAACATAAATAGTTTACTCTGGGACCAGATCTTAAAATTTATCACCTTATGTCTGTGACATTCATTTTCAGTTGGCCTGGTGATTTATGATGATGCAATAATAATACATAATAATAGTGTTTTGGGTAGGAAGTTTTGTGGAGTCTTACATATTTTAATACATAATAATAGTATGTATATGTTCAGGTAGTTTATTGAAAATATCTGAATCAGAGACAGCATCCCTAGACATTTCAGAGATGTTGTTTTAAAGAAGTATCATTGTCACAATGAAAATTATAAATCTTAAGCACTGTTATTTTTAAAATTATCTGAGGGTAGCACCACTTATTAAGTTAAATTGAATTCAATATTTTGTATTTTACTGAAAGGACAGTAAGGTCTTCAAGATCTTCACACATTTATAATTAATGCAAGCAGTGAGCACTAAAACTTTTACTGGCATTTTCAAACTTGATTGCTTACACTTGTGAGTGCAAATTAATTGAAAAGGGGTTTCAAAATTAAATGAAAAGGGTTTTGCTGCATAATGCTGCAAGATAAGTTGTTGTTTTTTTTCTTTATTTGGTAATTTGATCCTCCTTTCATTTGCATTACCCAGTCAGCACTGGGGGTGCATGACTCTTGTTAACAAGTGAATCAATACCAAGCATCTGGACAATAGGAGAGAGGGGGCATATGCTCTGTCGATTTAGACCATCAAATAACATATTGTACTGGCACTCAGTACTGAAAAGTCTGTTGAGTATATTAGCTGTTTTGATAATCTATGATACGTGTCCTTTTTCTTAGTCTGAAATACAGGTTGGAAAATATAAGTACTATCTGCAGCGTATGAGGAAAAACAAACAAAACTGGCAGTAACGGTTCATTTGTAAACAAAAATGCTCAAGGAAAATGAAGAAGCAATGAAGTTTCATGGTTACAAAGATGAAAAATTAAAATAGTAAAATTGCTAGTTCTGGAAACATGGAAGAGTTCAATTTACATTAATGGATAGAAGAGTTGAAGCCTATGTTCAGAGGCTGAAACACAATATTTTTATGCAAATAATTATGACACGTGTCAGAAATGTGAAATCTACAATCTCAATACAAGAAATTGAAAGGACTAGAATATAAACCTGAGTGTCATAGAATCATAGAATCTGTTGGGTTGGAAGGGACCTTTAAAGGTCCTCTAGTCTAACCGCATGCTATGTCTGGGCATAGTAGAGTATATATCCAAATGGGATTTCACAGATTAAAATTATGTTTAGGACAAAGAATGAATTTGATGTAGCAAAAAATCATGAATTTTAGCTAATTTCGGTAACAAAAAGTAACCTTTCTGACATCATTATTTGAGAATCCCTTTGAAATTATTCAAAGAATCAGACACTTACCTGAGCTGAAAGCTGCTTGGTCAACATTATAGATACCTATTCCGCAGGAAACTATTTACCAACATCCATTGTTCATGTCCACAAACAACCAAATATTTTCTATGTTTCATGAAAAGCTTCAGCACAAAAGTAGAAAACTTTTATTTCAAAGCTCAAGTTACTAACATTGCTCACTAATCCCCAGGGAATTTTTACCAGCCTCGTAAATGTATATGGACTCCTGTTGATTGGAAAGGTATTTCCTTGAAGAGCAGTGAGCAGAGCCTTTTTGAAGAAGGAAAATTTTGTTCTACTCTGTCATAGCTTTGAAGACAAATGCAAAGACAAAGCTGCTGCTTTGGAAAGCAAAGCAAACCAAACCTCAACACCCCACTCTTTTCAAAATGTACTTTTCTGACACTTTACATAATTATTACCTAACTATGCCTCAATATACATCTAATTTGAATATAAAAAACAGGAATATGGCAGTGTTGTGATGACAGGAAAAATATATTAATATATACCTGAAGTCCTAGCAAAGGTCTTTACAACGGTAAAGAATGCAATGCTATATAGAACTGCTTTCAGATGTACAAGTGATATGGAAATATATAGTCAACAGTCTGCCAAAACTATTGATTTTCAAACTCAGTTCCAAAGGATTATTGCTTTACAGTGATAAGCAGAAACATAGAGGGTCATACTCCATAAGGTAATTAACAATTAAATGTATATTTAATATCCAGTAAAAAGTAGAATGATTAAAATAAAAAAGTATAAGTGTACATACATATCTGTGTATATGTAAATTAAATAATATAAATATATAATATACTTGTAACCCTTCTTATAGGACCTCACTGTCAGCAGCATGACCAGATTTAAGGGGTTCAATAAACAAAAAAAGAAAATACTGGCCAGAAACCTCAAACTTTATACTCAACTTTCTGCTATTCAGTGAGGTAATTTACCCTATTCATAAATATGAATTAAATGGTTAAAAAATCACATTTGTATTAAAGACAGGAAAGAAAATTCTAGGATGCTAGACAAATGAGGGAACAGCAACTCATTCCTAAAATATTAGAATAAGAATATACGATCACTTTCTCTGCAGAGGAAATTCTTAGACAAAGTGGTTTGCACCTTGGAACAACATAGGGTCTCTCCTCGGCAGTAGCTGTCAACAGAGGTTCCACTGCGTAATATAGCCCAGTTTAGGTTGATCTGATCCATTGATTTACCATTTTTCATTAGCCAATTCTGTTAACAGTCACATGTTGTTCCTCTGAGCTGCTCCTGCAGGCAATGGCTGACCCTGCTAGCAGCTCCTGCGAGTCATACCATGTCCCAGTAGCCACTTGCATGTGCCATGCTGCGTGACACAGCTGTTCCAAGTGCCAGACTTTATGTCAACAACTATTCCTGGTTAGTTAGCCTTGTTCCTGTTAGCTAGATCTTACTCTACACCTTACACTGTTGCCCATTTCTTCTGGCCACTACTCTTAGCCACACTGAGTACATCTTCTGCAAGCTGCACCTCATGCCTGCCTTTGCTCCTGCTGGCTGTGCAATCCTGCAACTGCAGCTCATGATGCTCCTCCGGACTCTAGTAAATGGCAGCAGACCGGCTATCCCTGCCTATTATTGTGTTGAAAGGTTAGAACTAAATGCAGGAAAACCTTAGAAAACACTAACGCAGCTATTGCTGTCTCATACCTTGTTGGGAAAACCATAAGTATATTCGTAACTTTTCTCTTTACAAATCCCACCCTTCATACCCCCATACTGGACGTCATTGCCAAAGTTTAATTTTCCTAAATATCCCATGAGCTTGTAGAAAGTTGGTCAAGACTTTTGTTCAATTACAAACTTCTACCTTTAGAACACAAATAAGATTCAAACCTAACAACATACACAAGAAAAACTTATTTATTTCTTTTTTTAAATCCATGCCCATTTTTTTCACTCCATTTATCTCCCTCTAGTTCCATCAGGAAATAACAATGCACAATCCAGAATAGTCTGGATCACCTTGTCCTGTGAATTTCTGAAAATAGGTAAACAATGGGTGTTTTCTTCCATTTTGGATCTTAGCCATCAGGCCTACATACACACTCACATAAGCACACTCTTTCATCCACATGCAGACACTCATAGATGTATATGCATATGTGGAGACATAAATATATTACTTAAGTATTACCTACAATTATTAGGCAAAGCCACATTAAACCTATCAAGGAATAAAGATGTAGAATTCCTTGACTTTGGTCAGTTGCAAGACATGAAATCTTCAATTAGGGACAAAATAATCATCTTTTGTCATCTAAAACATCTTTTTGACATCTAAAACTATTCTATATCAGTTTTCATGTTGCAGGAATAATTATTCAGTACTGAGAGCCAAGCGTCCAGTATTTCTCTCTGTATATCCTCTTATTTTACAGAACATCTATGCTTTGTCATATTTTACCTCCAGTGAGGTCCAGAGGTCCATCTAAATTTGTGGCAACTATTACATCAATAGGATTACTCAAAATTCATAATGCTGACACCTGAAAATCTAATTTGATCCTTGTGCTCAAAAAGTGCATTGAGAAAAATCACATCAAGATTCAGTGAGCAAAAAACCAGTGCCACCATCGAATGAAAAATAAGCTTTAAAATATGTCATAGAGTAATGCCACAGATGATATCCCATACAAGACAAACACACATTTGTGATTTAATGCACTACTTATACTATAAGAATAATTTTAATGTTTTGAATATTTTGAACTCTTTCCTCATTGTTGGTTTAGAAGTAG
Organism: Stercorarius parasiticus; assembly: GCA_013396915.1. Lineage (NCBI taxonomy): Eukaryota > Metazoa > Chordata > Aves > Charadriiformes > Stercorariidae > Stercorarius > Stercorarius parasiticus. The sequence continues at coordinate 390,103 of VWZL01003074.1, read as the reverse complement.
TCAAATATTTATTTTGATATCCCCATCAGTTTAATTTCAAATAGATAAGTGATTTCAGTATCATGAATACAGTGAAAGGTTTAGAAAAATTCCTAAAGACAAGTTTTCATTTTTTCTTCCAAACTTTATTTATGCACAGAACATCTTTCTGTTAGTTCCTAACAAATAAGTTAAAAATAACAACTGTCTTATCCTTCTCCTTTTACTGCTCAAAGTAGCAAAAATCAGTTGTAAAGATGGCTGGAAGAAATAAGTAATTTGGTTACTGGATTTGAATATCAAAGGCTGAAGTTTTTCAAACTATCAAGGAATTCCTCTTCAATCCTCTTCTAAAAGACAATTAAAAATCCAGATGGTAATCTTGTCCCTTTACTGTGTCATTTGTAAAAGATTCAAAGGTTTGTTCATTCAAAACTATAAAAGATTATAGAAAACAAGAAACGAGTCTGAGAAAAATGGTTTGAGAAGTGAAAGTGAATCAAGATCTCTAAAAAAAATATTCCTGAAACAAACTAAAGACAAAAAGAGTAAATGAAAATTGCTGTAAGAGTAACCAAGCACTCCAATAAACACGTATTTTGACTAATTCAATTCTTAAAGGTGTAAGTGAAAGAATCAGACATAGCTGCAAGACTTTGAATCTTTAACCTATTTGAAGTATAATTTATGGAATGGAAGCTTGGAGTCTGAAATGTATGTACTGCTTGTGGATGTAAAGGGTTTTAATATTTTGTCTTATATAAAATTGTAAATGTAAATTACATTGATAACAAGGATGAAAGTTCTCAGTTTTTAGTTATTAAATAAATGTTATAATAAATAAATTAATGTCAGGATATAGTTTTATGGTTGATGTTTTTTAAAACCTCTCAAGTAACAATGTCTGCTGTTCATAGTCACGCCAAATAGCCCTACACTCCATGCTTATATTCAGTGAATGTGAAATGAATAAGGTAATACTTAGCATATATAAGGATAACAGAAAATAATAGTTACTTAACTTGTGTTTTAACAGCTATTATTTTACCACTTGCAGTTGTTTATTTCTCGAAGAGCTTTTTCTTTCTTTCCTTTTTCCTCCAACCTTGTCTTTTATCTTTAATTTCCATGAGACAAAAAAAAAAGGGAAAAAAAAATCCACCTCCAAACACCTGCATGTTAAAAAGTTACAAGAAAGCAGTGGTTTTGCATAGCCTTAGTCATGTAGAAATTACAATAATATGTCATATATGACAAATGAATGAAGCAGCAACACCCCAAGAACCTGCACAGAAGATAAATCTCATAATCAGAAAACTGTGAAGAGTGTTAGAGGCATATATGGCATTTAAGACTTATTCATGGGGGTGGTTTCATCCAGACTTCATTTAGACATTGTGACCATGGATTTCTTGGTTTTAGTTTCCCGTAACCTACAGTTCTTACTGGCTGCCAAAGTTCTTGATGAGTAAAGTCTTTGAACTGCAAGCACCGCTGTTTTGCTTTGATGAACAAGGAGCCCTACTTAAAAAGGCCAAACTTCCAAAAGCATATAAATGCCAATCAATGCTTTTCTTATGTATTAATATTTTATGGCAAACGACCAGACTGAAAATGCCTTACTTCCATTGTATAGCACTAAATCATGACTTGTTTCATTGAAACAAGCGAGAATTTTTCTGTGAGTAAACCTTAGTCCACAAGGGCAAGGGAATAAGCAAGAGGTTCTGTTGTCCAGAAGGTTTTTCTGCCAATTAGATTGCATATGATATTGCATAAGGTTTCAAGGTAATTAAGGGAAAATGGAGACTGAATTCCTTGATTTAGCTGTTGGAGCAATTCTCAAATGCTGCGACTATCACTAAGGAAGGAAAATCTCTTTTGAGTGGCCTCTGTTGCATTCTAAGTTGATGACTTCTAATTATTTAGAAGTTTGTTTATTATCTCCTTGTTTATTATCTCCTTGACATTGTATTTAATAGGTGTACAAAGCTTTTCACTTTCCATTTAGAATGTGATAGAGTTTACAGGAAAAGGCAAACAAATCTAGTTTCATCTAGAGTGATATGGGTATAGGTTTACTATTTTGACCACAGGGAACTCAGTCTGGCTTTACAATAGAGTAATCAGGACACAGGGCTGGGTTCTGTGTCTTAACATAAAGCGGCGTAGTATGGCACGTCTCCTGAAGCCAAAGAATAACTCCCATTCCTTAATATTTTTCAGTAGGTTTTTAATCTGAATGCTTCCTTGTGTTTCTTTGTGAGCTGTCATTTCCAAAGGACTATAGCTAAAAGATCAAAGCAATCATACTTTAGAAGTTAGCCAAAAACCCTTGTACTCACTCATTAAACAGTGTTTAAAAATAGATATTTTCTTTTATAACTTTAATGGAGTTTCAGAGCCTGAAGAATCAATTCCACATCAAAGAATCAATGTTATAAAAAACATATAAAACATTTTTCTCCTTTCTAACAAAACTTCATAGAAAGATTTGTAACTTATTAAAACATTCAAACATTTTGTTGCAAATATTTTATCCTGAACTCTCAAAGAATTAGATTCAAATCACACAAAATAGATTTTTATATTTGATATTCATAAACGGGTGAGCCAGGTCAAAACCACACTGTGGCCATCAGCTGGAAGTACTTTATTTAACTAACAACAGAGTAAGACACTGCTGAGCTTTACCATACATAGTTTACAGTAATGGAGATTCTTCTTAATTCTAACTTAATTAGTGTCAAGGTAATCAGCCTTACGAACTCATGTCTCGGGTATGTAAAAGATTCACCTTGGTTTGACAAATTAATACATTTCACTTGTGCAATGGTAAACTTAGTGTGCACAGGCAATGCAATTTAATATAGAAAAACTTTTGTTGCAATCTACCAGTTCAATTCTAATCTATACCTTAGGTCCCATATAACCTTGCGCATTTATACTCCTGAAGACAAATTTTCATCAAAGGCATTTTCACCAGTATATAACAAATAAGAACAGACACTCATGTATTCTGGTGAACCAGTTACATATATTTTTTGTAAGAATAAAAAAAGCAGGATTTTTTCCATTCACAATGACTTTATTTATTAGAACCATGCATATCACCAATTTGGGGAAAAATCCCAAATAAACAAAAAGAGAATATTTCTTAATTCCTGATGATACATTTCAAAATCTGCCTATGCAGACAGTCAAAAAACCCCTTGTCACAGACTGTGAAGATCACTGATTATGAAAGAATACGATTATTTCTCTTCCAACTCGTGTGGTTTTTATGCACTGTATTATTAGACTCGAGACCTGAAGTACTGAGGGAAATAAAAAACATCAATATTTCCCATATATTGTTTCATACACATGTTCTGGAAAACACATAAACTATTACATTAACTGGGTTTTGCCATGTGATCCTTAAAGTCTTACTGCTAGAGAATAATTTCTTAAAAGAAGAGGGTTGTGTCCTCCCTGTCCTGCCCCCTCCGTCCCCTCCAGGGAAATAAACGGAGTTTTCAAAGAAAAATACCTGCTGTTTATTCTTTTCTAAATTGGCCCAGTTTGACTCCTACATCTGCTCCTCTACTGTTACAAAATGTGTCTGTTCTATCAGTGGCTGATGCTGATTTCAAAATTTTATATATTAGCTAAAATAGTACTAAGCTCTTTCATGAGGAAAACTTAAACTTTTGTAATCCTTCTCTAGTTTCAGGATGTCACTAGATGAAGGTTACTACCTGGTGAGAGAGCTCTCAATCAACTCAGTAGTTGCTCTAATCATTTTTGCCAACAGTATGTAGAATGAAGATGCTACGGAGTATCCAATTAGTGAGAGAGAGTAGAGGAAGATGCTAACCACAGATAAAATCACAAAAATATATCATTTTGTGGCATTGTTATCATTTATCTCTACTCACAAAATGTGGTTTAGGGTACACGAAAGAGAGTAAGTGGTATATTAACTTTCAGAAAGTTTACGCTACCCTCAACCACCAAAACTGAAGAAATAGCACTTCCTCTTTCCTTAGCCTGTTGAGATCAGAAAATAATTGCTGCTATGACTATGAATCACAACCAAGTTACTGTCCTAAAAATGTAGTTTATTTAATCCCCTTTTTCATATCCTTGCCCTCAGCTGCATGGATATATTAGTAACCCCTTACATCATGGATACTGAAAATAGCTCTTTCCTGTTATGATTTAGGTCACAAACTACAATTTGCTATTTCTGATTTATTTTTTTTTTATTCTGAAAAAATTAGTTAAAAATAAAAAGGTGTTGAAACTTGTGGTTCAAAGCTGTGATTTAAAAGGCCAATGATTAAACCCTTTTATTTTCTCATAAGATATGAAATAAATTAACTATATTTATGGAAAAATTAATAATTTATTTCCTATATAGTTACAATACAAATGCACGTATGAGCATACATGTAGGCACATGTATTTATAAGCAGTATAAGGTATGTGCTATATAACATAAATATATAGTGTTTTGTTTATTTTAAAATTATAGATTCAAAAGCCATACTGAACTCCATGGAATGCTTTTTTCTCTCCTTGAATAGATCTCCTTAGCTCCAGAAAAAGATATAATTGTTTATTAGCAATAGCTTAAATTAGTAGGGGCACAGAAGTAGAATTGAAATGTTCTTTATATCATCTAGATTTCATGTACTCTAGAAACAGAAACCAGTTTTTATTACTGAGGTTTTGTATAGGCAAAGTCTTGTGACCTTGCTTATCCCCATTGACCTCATTGTGGCTCCCCTACAAACATGGATCCACCTGCTTTAGGCTCAGTAAAGGATTGAGTATTATCTTTTTAATTGTGAAGTTAAAACAAATGCTTACTGGACTTAATGAAATCCATATGGTGTGTAGAATAAAGTACTAGTATATGCAGCAGTCACTACAGAAGGTACCTGGAGCAGTGGAAAGCTTTAAAAACAACACCCCCCCCAAAACACAAAATAAATAGAGCTAACAGATATTTTATACATAAATATGGTTAAAATATATATTATCTTTATATTATATATAAGAAGTTATTTATATATGAGTAAACAGAGATTTAATAAGTTACTTAAATTTTAAATTTTGTACTTTTGACTGAAAAAGAAAAGACAAGAGAGTCTGATGTCTCACTGTAGCATCATCTTTTTAATTCTTTTTACATTTGATCCTGTACTGTTGACTGACAGATTAATACATTTTTCATAGTTCAAAATATTGATCTCAATATTTTCTGAACCAACTAAAGAGCTTTCTGGTATTTATAACTATATATATTCTTGCATCTGTTAAGTGTTGAGGTTTTTTTGGTTTAGATTTAAATAGTATTAACAGTAAATACATTAAGCTGAAACATTGATTTTCTTTTTTGTTTCCTCAATAAAATAGATGAATTTCTCAAGCATGATTCTAATAAGGTGTTATCTTACTATCCTGAGACAAATATATATAGCTCAGTTAAAGCATTATCTGACAATAATGCTGACACCTTACACATGCCTCTCTCACAGAACTGGTTTGTTCAGAGACATTTATGCTCTTAGAAACCTTATCATGTATGAACAGCGACCCTTTTAGATGATGAAACTGCTGTTAGTGAGGATTTAGCAAGACTGTGGGATGCAGACTCTATCCTGTAACAAAAACACTTGGTTAATCTGTTTTAACCACCGATGAGCACTCCATCACCACAAAAAATCTACCATTTTGATGGTAGTCTCTAGATGCATGTTAAGGTTAAATAGTGATAGAAGGGTGCTAAATGAAGGCTTATCAGGTTACTGTACATCAGAACAGTGATAAAGCTCCCTCAGGAAAGTATCAAATGGAACAAGGGTCTATTCAGAAATGTTTGACAGAAGACACACCATTACAGTGGGACCCATCTAATTGACAGCACAGCTTAAGTGTGGAATTTCTGTTACGCAGAACCTGGTGACTGCCTTGACTCCTGCTGTCTGTGTGGAGTACAGGCTATTTCAGGGTCTGTTTTGTGAGTTAACCAAGCGTAGGCATCTGTATAAGCAGGCAGGAAATCTTGCAACAACAAGCTTCCTTATCATTTTTTAGCTATCAGTCTTCATCAGAAAAAAAACGTGAGGTTCATAAATGATGAAGTGTGATGCATCTCTGAACCTCAGTAGTGTTTTAGTTTGGAAATTATTTACACTAGACTGACATACTATCACCTCCTAATTTTGAGGCAGGTCCTCAACTCTCTCAGAAGTTCTCAGGATCAGCTCATCTTCAAAGTGATTTGTGGAAGGAGAAGACCCAGGCAGATGGATACAGGCAGGACCCATCTATTTGAATGAACTTTGACTTTGGTGCTTTCTGTTTAGCTGTCCCACTTCTGATTGTATACGTGCTTACGGAGCTCTGTTGTCATTGACCAGAATCTTGGGTTTATCAGAAGTTGACAGAGAGATAAATGGAACAAATTTTAAAGTGAGTTGTATCATTCATTCTTGCTTAAAAGACTAGAATAAAAGAAGGGTCATTAATACAGAGAATGTGTTATTTCTGCTCTGACAAGTCCCTCTGAAAATTCCTATGTAAGGATAGGAAGGGGATTACAATGGGCTGGGAAGAGATGCCGCAGCACTAGTTCCATTCCAGGGACATGAGCACTGTATCATTTATAGAAAGGACATATTCCCATAAGCCGTCCTGTAATAATCTTTGTGTATAAAAGCAACTATTTGAAAGTTGCACAGAGCAGAAAACAAAACGACTGGAAAAAAATAAATGCAGGACTGAAAAAATAAGGTTTTGAGGTGTCTAGCTACAAAAATAATGCTGGACCGCTGGTTAATTCTCTGACCTGGTTTTGGATATCCTGACTGCCCATGTGACCTTGTGACCTTCCTCAAAAGGTAAAGATCAGACATTTTAGGCATCTAAGTATGCGAAAAGTTTGAATAGAATGAGAACAGAATATTGCTGCTTTTTCTTCCAGGCATGTATTTATTATTTGCAGTAAAAATTTCTATAAAGAGTGTTCAGTAGAGCCTATAACATCCTAGTGGCCCTCTTGAAAACATACATGAACAGCAAAACCTGTTCTGTTTAATCAGGGAATTAACATTAAATCAAGACATTATTTGCCTCAGGGAGTGCAAACTTGCAGTTGAAGACGATTATCTGAAAGAATGCACAAGTCACAAAAACTGTGACTTTTCACATGAGGGAGAGAAATTGGAGACTTTGGCAAAACAATTCTACTTAAGCAATGATGCTAGCTCATGCGGCAAGCAAGACTTAATAAGAGGAAAAGAAGTGTTTCTTAAAAATAAATAAGTATATATAGATATATATACCATATATAGTAAGTGAACTGAGTAGTAGTTGAAAGGGTGCAGATAATGGGAATGATGAGGCCGTGCTGTACTGAGGTGCATTCTGGAATGGTGTCCTTCTGCTCTTATCCAGCTACCCAGTAAATTACATATTGCCAAACAGCTGTAAGAGGAAAACTGAGATGAGGATTTCTGAACTGAGCTAGAAAGCCTCTTCAAAACTTCAAGACTGGAAAAATGAGAAGTACATGTGTACTATTGCACAAGTATAGCTGTATAGATAATTTGGCCCAGTATTTATTCTTGGAATCCTCTTTCCACTGCATTATCTGAGATATGATAAAAACCAGATACAGCTATGTTAGGAACCTGGTTAGGAAGATTTTTACCACAGAAGGGAAAAAGGGTTTCAAACACCAATCATTTTGTGGGTTTTCATGAGTGTTTTCTGTGCTGTGAATTCCTTAAAGTCACGATAGCTTTCACAGACTACTGAAACTACTACTTTACACTGAAGACTATTTTTTTGCTTTACAGATACTCTCTTACACATCATTAGAATTCCTTAGATGTACCTTGACTTAGAATACCACTGAGAAATTTGTTTTGTATTACATGTTCTGTTTTTGTTCAAACAGTCTTTAATGTTGCTATTAGTACTTTAATTGCATAAAGAAGTAAGAAGAATAAAATATACAGTTCATTAGCTACCATCATTAACTCCACTTCCTTTTTCATCTAGTTTGATAAAAGGATAAAATGGGATAGTGTTCCATTTTCCAGTGAAAAATTCTTTTTTACATGAGAAGTGGAGTGAATTTTTTGCATCTATTCTTAGCTAAGTGTTTGTAACTTCCATTCAAAATTCTGACTGAGTTTGTTGAGTTTTTAACTTGAGACAGGTTCTATTGTTTGTCTTTGACCATAAAAAATGAAATATGTGCATGTTACAATAGAGTGGCAACTTAAAAAAAAGCTTAAAATTTATGTTCATGTTTTGCTCCAGACAGTCTTCATAACTCTCTTACCTGTATAATCAGTCAAACAAACTGGAAAGGTAAAGTTCTAAATTGTTACATAATGTTATATATTTACATTAATATGTAACTTTCTTCTTTTGTTTAATTGATTTTAGTTTCTTTCTTGGAATTCTAAATCAGCTAAAGTTTTCTGCTGGTAGAAGAGGGTAAGACTTGAGCATGAATCTGAAAAAAAAAATAATTTGTATTAAGCAGCAAGATTTGAAGGAATTCTATGCTAACATTGGAGTTTACAGCCAGATATTTCTGATTTTTTTTTTTTGTTATGTTAAGACCCAAGTATTTTTAAGCGCACTGAATTTTTCCTGACCATCATTTTAAATTGCCTCAACTAACAGCAGTATCCATCATGTACAAAGAAAGAACAACAGACAAGAAGACAATATGGGGTTATTCTGCTAAATTTCCACCCTGAATGTGAGCACTGGGGATATTTTCTGAAAGAAATATAGTTATCTATACTAATGATTTACAATATCCACATATTAAAAGAAACAAAATATTCCTGTTCTCTGGTGTATTAGATATCAAGACCATTAAAGCAGGAATATCTCCATCTGCAGACCCCTAGTGGAAAAAAAAGAAGAGAAAGAATTATTGACACTGTTCTCTAGAGCCAATTTGGTTAACACCAGTTATTTCAAAAAAAAGCTTTGATGAAAATACAATTACAGGAAGTTTTAGCAGTTTTGTGATAAACTGACATTATTTTTGAAAGTTACTATGTTAGGATAACACTGTTGTTAATAAAAGTAAAGCTTTGCCATTTTCTTTTTTTTTTTGCCTTACTACACAAGAAATCTGTGCAACTTTAAGAAAATTCAACAAAATTATTGACTCATTTTGCCTTCAGAGGATTATCTGTTCCCCAGTGATGTCAGCTTTTGACATGTGTATGTTCTGCAGCCAGAATTTGGTACTTATTACTTTAATATCTCAGCAGCAATGGGAGTGACGGATATCTGGGGATCATTTCATTGACTGCCAAAGTGCACCCACCTCTTGGGGAAAAGCTATTCCAATGTAAACAGTTTTGATGTTGTCAACTTGCACAATATTTGATATTTTCTCAGTGGCCCAGCTGTTCTCTAAGCTTCACATATGCAGATACAGCTTTTATTTGGAGAAGAAAAAAGGTTTTATTATGTGGGGGTGTGTGGGGAGTAGGATGAAACTTGAAGGACTGAAGGCTTTAGCCACAAAAAGCACAACTACTTATAAAAAAAATAGGTATTCTTTAATGTATGTATTATTTAGATTTATAATCTGGAAGGGACAAAGAACTTGTACAGGGAACTTGGGAGAGCTGTACTATATCTTTAAGTGCTTATTATGGAGAATACTATGCTTTAGGAAGAATAAGCAAAAATGACATGCATTCATACTCCAGAGAGCCATTGCGATCCTAGTTGCGTAAAGACATTCAGATTTTTTTTTTCCTACGAATTTCTAGAGAGGAAGACCATTTTTCTCTCATAAATAAACAGTGAAAATCTTCACTGCACAGAAATACCTCCATGTTAGATAGTTTCTGTACTCTAATGAACTTTACTTAACAATTGGCATACATAGGAGGAATCCCCAAAGTTTTATTCATGCTGGAACTTTTTACAGACAAGACGTCACCCTCCAAACAGCATTAAAAAAAAATTACATGAACTGCATAGCCTTTTTGCCTGAAAATTATAAGGTGACATATTACATACACAAAGTTACTTTAAAAAAAAAATAATCAACTTATTTCCTTAATTTACTCAAAGGTGGGTTCTTCACAGATAAATTTCCTTAATAATTTGAGACAGCATGGGTTCAAAATGAGTTATCACAATATAAATGGTTTAATGAAAGTTTCCAATGGTCACCTCTGAATTCAACTTGGATTTAGCTCAGAAGGTTTTCTCACAACTGTGTGCTTCCAAGGAGAGAGGTTAATCCTTAGGAATGCTAGAGAATCACTGGATAAACTGATAATAGTACATTTTTATGATTCTGTCAAGTATAGCCACAATTAAAAAGTCCCTTTGTGGACTGAATACAAAGGCTTTGCAAGCCGCAAGTGGTCTAGGGGCTGTGATACAGAGAATCTTAAGCTGGTGGATATTGACGTAGCCCTATTAAAGTCAATGGCATTAACACCTCTTTTATACCAGCTAACAATCTGGCCTGTGATCTGCCCCCTACCCTCTCCATTATACACTGTGTTAACAGATTGTCAGACATCCCCTTGAGACACAATGTATATCTTGATAGACAAACCAGTTTTACATCTACATATGATTTCCAATCAAAAAGTCTGATCTGAAGTGCAGTAAAATAAAGAAAAAACTCCTGGAAAAAGTATTTACTTCCTAACTTTTTATCTTTTTTTTTTTCTTTTTAATGGAATAAGCTAAGAACAGTACAGCAAGGAAGGGCACGGCAGCCTCAATAGAGCTATTATTTCCCCTCCTGCACAGGTGGTAGGCTCAGCTTTTCCCCTCCCAGTGTTACAGCCAGTGCAGCTGTATCAGAGCATGTATAATTAATTAATTATAAATGCCTTAGTATATAATTAAGTATAGGGGTGGTGTAGGGGGGATACATTAATGATTTTATAGAAGAAGAGAAATAGGAGCCATATTGTAACTCTGATTCACAGTTTGTAGGTTTCTCCACCCCCTGGGGCAGTGCAACTGCCCTCTGTAATTGAACCCTCAGCTTGTACTTTTTTTTTTTTCAAACAGCAGAACAATAATGTCAATGAATAAAGAGAATGTGATCTCGAGTTCAACTTCAGCCAAATTGCAAGAACAGGAGACTAAGATCTTAAAGGTAACAACACTGAAGGCAGCGACTGCTGAATCAGTGTGGAGTGCAGAGCAAGAAAGTGCTGGTGCAATTAGAAGTGAAGCTCAACATAAGCGTAGAGATCTAGTTGCAGCACTGGATCATAGGTACATGGTATTTTTCTTCCAAATGATTGATAACTGAACTTAGACTTACTAGAATTTTAAAGCCTGTAAAAAGAACAACCATCCTGGAAGAGATACTCATGTTCTTTTTGTGTATGGTTATGTTGTCTGATATGATTGCAAACACCCATTTAGATCAGAAATTGTAATTCACATGCTTTAGTTTTGATAGTGTTTATTTGAGAACATAAAGGTAACATCAGTCTCTACCTCTTGTCCTATATTGTCCTCTTGAATATCTCCTCACTGTCATTATCCTGCAAGAGAAGCAGAAAATGGAATGAGTTTTCTTCTGTCTGTTATCAGAAGGCTAATGAATATCTTTACCTTTTTGCATTTTTATTTATATTGTATTGGAAAAAATGTCAGTAAAAACTCAGGTAAAAGCTTCCTTTACCATGCAAAAGGGAAGAAAGAAATATAAATAAAGTAGGAGCCCAATCTTCTTGTAAAAACAAGTGAATAATTAGAAGTAAGCTAAGAGTTTAAGTCAAATGACTCTGCCAGTTTTGTTGGATAGTACTTGGCCTTGTTTTTAATACCAGCTGTCAGCCATCCAGCTTTATATTTATCTCTGCTTTTCCATCATTGAAAGTGTAAAGACACCTTTTGGTTATTGCTTAGATGAGAAAATATGTGTGTAAGGTTTGTTGTAATTCATATGTGGCAGTCTTCTGTGTATCAGCAAGACTGTGCTGAAAAATTGTGTAGACCATAATTTTTGCAATAAATTACTTGGCTACAAAGGGATTTTTTTTTTTTTAAGATTTCAGCGGGAGGTGGGGTGGCTGAGGGTAGTTTGTTTGTTTTGTATTGGAAATGGTGTGAATGTGGATGAGTCCATCCTCTCAAGTCACACGTGATTTCAATAAGGTTATTTATGGTTTATGCAATTTCCTAAATGGACATATTTTAGAAAGACAGGGAATACCAACAGCCCAAATGCTACTCCCTACATATTTCAGTAACTGTGATTTAGAACCACCTACACACATGCACACTGTTTTACCTCCAAACTCATTAAAATATGGTATGATTTCTGATATTTTCGTAGGGAAAACATACAGCTATGCAGGGTCAGATGACTAGTTTTTATCAGAAAGCTGTTACAAAGTAATTTGCCAACATATAGGTGTTGTGGTGGGTTTGTTTTCCCTCCTTAAACCACATTCTATCTAACGGAAGCTACTTTTATATTTTCTAGAAATTATTATTTTTCCTTTCAGACTATTTTTTGATAGCGGTAGAAACAGCTAGCAGTTTAAGCTATCTAAACATCACAGTACAACATTGCTGGCTGTAGTGAGCCTGTTTGCTTTCTGTGTATTAGCAGTGCAGATGCCTCTTCTGCTCCCGCTGTTTGAACAGCAGCTGAGCAGTGTAGGAGATGCACCACTGCCCAGGAGCTCCAGGCAGAGTTTTCACCAATACAGTTCTTGAACATTCCCCAATGCCATTAACCTTGGCATTGCTCAAAAGATAATGAAAACGGCCTCTCGTGCATCTTTCCATACTCGTGTTTTTATCCGACAGTAAATAATGTGAGCCCAGAAGGATGATCGGATGTTGAGGGATTCTTTAATATTCTCCGTTTGTTGGCTTGCTGGTTTTGCTCACTCTGCATGAGAAGCCTGGGAGAACTGCATTTAAACTGTGTGGCTGACGTAAAACTGTAGGGCCTTATCACCTATTCTCAAGATTAAAATATTTGTCTATCAGAATTTGGGATTTTTTTTACTAAAACAAATGGAAATTGAAAACAGTTTTATCACTTCTCTTTCAATATGGAAAGCCACTAGACACATTCTTTTCCCTCTTTTTTTTTCTCTCCATCAACACCTGCTATGTGGGGTTTTTTTCACATCGAAGGCAGTACTATTCACACCGGTAATTATTTTTTTCTTGAGAACCTGTAAATGTACCTATGAACAGAGGACTGGTCATTTGTCATAAAAAAATAATGATAAAAATCAATAAATTTTTAGGATGGTCTTCTAGCTCCTATGGTGGTTCGTACTTTAAAACCAAACCCCAAAAAGTGGGTGACTAAAAGCATTGTGGATTTTAGAATACTCTTCTCTGTTTTGATTTACTTTTCTGCATCTGTTAGTCTGAAAAAGATTTTCTGCAATGCTGAATGCTCCTCTATTTTGTTAATTGTACATTGTGGCATCCACTCATCCAGTTAGTGTGAGTTGTTCACTAGTTCTGGCAAGAATTACCACTACGGCAGTGACTTTTAAGAGGTTCTTAAGAGAACCAGATATTTTGGGAGAAAACCAGCTAATTTGAATTGCTGCAATTCTGTGAAACTACTTGGGGTTATGAGAATTCATATTAGCAAAGGATTGTGTGTTTACATTGTGCCTAAGGGATGAATATGTGTGAGATAGCATTCCTCTACAGTCTTGTGCTAAGCTTTATTGCATTTGCCTGGGAGCAATGTCAAACATTTTCTTCACCCGTACGGCTAGTAGCAGCAGTAGTCCATCTCTTCTCCATTTTCTGCTGGTTCAGCAGCTCTTTTTTTTCATAGCTTGATCTCAGCAGCTGATGCCACTCATCCATTCATGCATTCATAAACAACCTCAGAAGGTAAAAATGAGTAGTTATAAAAATATTTCTTCTTCTTCCTCCTACTATAGATCTTGAAGTTTTTTTTTCTGGAAGGTATTCCAAGCTTACAGCAGCAACAAGAAATATCAGAAAAGACAGGTGTCCTAAGTTTAATAAAAGAGAAATGGATTATTTTCTGAGAAAAAAAGAAAAAAAGCAACCAAAAAATCAACCAAAAAAACCCCACCCACGAGACTGGAGGGAAACTTGAGGGCTAGAACCAAGGGGAAGAGAGACTGATGATGTGATTATAACAGGCAAATTTAATGTTGTTATATCTTAAATTTTTATTTCTACAGGCATGGTCTCACAGACAGTGCAAAAAATTCCCCTTTCCAAAACTGTATGTACATCCCAGATTTGTTCCAGCAAGTTAAATATCTTCCATTTATGTCTTACATGCAATATATTTAGCAATACTCAAAGAAAAAGATGAAAAAGATTGAAGGATTCTTTTTATTTTTTTTTAATCATTTTTCTTAGATCATCTGTTGCACTTGCATAATCTTTGTGATCTTTAGCCAGAGGAAGACTGGACAAGAGCTAAAAGATTCTGTGAGAATATGACAACAATCTGAGAAAGTATGATTCATATAGGAAGGTAGATAATACAACAGAAAATGCAATTTAGGATATGCAGATTGCTATCTTAAATGTCCCTCTGATGGGGATCTTCGGCATTAGCATGGTACATTTTAATGGAATGTGTAGTCTTTATAAAATGTCATATTTAAAAATTCATCTTTCACTACTATCAGTCCAAGAATTCTATGACTGAACATGATGCAGGGAGCTGTAAATGTGAGGTAAAGGTCTGTATCATTCCTAAAATTGTAAAGCTCCTTACATATTCAGTGGTAACAAACCAATTCGACTTTTTTTTTTGCATAGGGAGTTGGGACAAATCTTCTGGGACTGGGGGGGGGGGAATCTGATTCCTTTGCCTCCCTCCATCCCTTTGGCTGTCCATGTCTGTATATGTGTTTTGTTTGGTTTAGAGAGTTTGGTGTAGAATCTCAAGTAAGTCTGCTTGTAGAGGGGAAAATGTAATACACTATACCCTCATATCAGTGCTTTGGAAAAAAAGCTAAGATATTGTATGTCTCTGGGTATTTTGCTTTACCTTTTTTTTTTTTTCATTAGAATAAAGGCTGAAAAGTATATTAAGTGCATGATAAGACAGAACTCATTCATATACATCAAACTACAGTGTCTCTTATTTTTTAAGGCTCAAATCTTCCTGATATGCCCATGCAAGTCATATTAGCTTCACTGACACTGATGTTACAGGGACATAACCGAGACCACAATTTGGCCTGCTGTGTATAGAGGTTACCACAGAAAGCAATTAACTACACTCTATACTGGTACGCATTGTCCCACAATGTGTTTTTCATTGGCATTTTAATCAATGGGGGTTTTATGACAGATTTCTGTATAGTATTTTTCAACAATCCTAAGGAGTAAATTATTGGTAATTGCCATTGATTATTCTTATTTATAGAAGCTACACTTCCAGCTTCAGGGGAAGAGGATGGTTGTCAGGATCTTTGTTTTTTAAAGAGTTGCAGTTATTGACTGTGTTGATTAACTCCATGCTTGCTATTTTTTTCCAAAGACCAGAGAAAATTGCTTAGCAGAATCATGACAAAAATCATCTCTCTATTCCTTTGCCACTAACGATGCACTGATACAGTAATCTAAATGTACAGATTCTGGTTTAACAAATAATTGCCACGCAGAAAAATGCTTGAGGTGCCAAGAGTGCTGCACGGTCCATAGCAGGGTTACTTCAACATTGTCTTTTGTACATCTTTATCTGGATTTTATGATTCTTATCTGTTTATTATGAAATTTTCTGGTTAAATTCTTGTTGAATGTTCTGGAAGTGATGCTACTAGAACAATGTTAGCATCACTAGATTCAAACGATGTTTTAATACAGGAATACGGATAATTGAATTTTCCACTGTTTTTTGGACAGTTCTTGATTACTTAATCACTCTATGTTTCATGGATTTTAATTATTCCTTTCTGACTCTACAGTTCGTGTTTTCTGAGAATGTGATGTATGCAAGTAAAACAAGGATAACTGCTGTGTTGCAAAAGCCTTCCATTGCTATTCCTCTCTTTATTCATCAAAGATCTCAATAAAACACATAATTATAAAATAAGGTTTCTCTGCAGTTTGAAGTACTCCATCGGCAGATTCATGCAGAATATTTGAACTAAAAGTGTGATGTTAGTTTTATTGCATTCATAGAATTTTGATTCTCTTACAGGCTTCTTCCCAAGGAATTAAACACACAAAAATTACTGAATTAATACTGTATCTCAAGTGACTTATTATATAATGAGTCTTGTTCGGCACATGCAATCAGATTTCTGATTTTAAAATAATATTTCAAGAGAAACTGAATACTGGTTTAGAAACTGGATTAAAAACTCAAGAAGTCTGGAAAAACCTGTTTGTTTGGGGGAGGATTTAGGGTGGGGGATTGGGGGGAGGTGGTGGTTTTGGTTTTTTTTTGTTAGACTACCTCAGTATAATTAAGTAAGGCACTCGTACTTTTTTTATTTTTAATTGCTTAGTTGCATTCATGTTTTGGAATGTGTGCTTGTTAGGGCAGAATCTATGTCTCCTTGAAAAGCAGACATTCACTAGTTTGGGAACTGTTGCAGTTTAAACAAGTAATAGTTGCTTAGACCCTCCTTCGTAAAGATCATTTAATTGTGGAAGGATAACTGTGTTGTATGAGTTACATATCCATGTATCAGATGGGATATGTTATACTGTTCAAAAACCAGAGCTCTTCAGTTTTAAGGATGTGATTTCTTCTTTGAGCTGTGTAAGGAAACTCTCTTAAAATCAAACAAAAAAGCTAAATCCTGTGCACTTGTAAACTCTGTTTTGTAAAGAGTGTATTTGCTTGAGTAGACTTGTGGTAATTTTAGCATCTGCTTATGTATCCATCCCTCTGTGTATAACTTACTTGATTTTCGTGATTTTGAAAATTACGTGTCTGACACTTAGGCCTTATTTAATTCTTCATTGGTGATGTTAATGAATCACAGTGGGCCAAAAAATGAACAAACAGAATTTTAATATATCTATTTATGCTCATTGCAGTGTATAGTAAATTTGACTAATCCTGTTTAGAGTACTGAATACATAAGTAGGTTCATTTCATGTACACATTAAAACTCCATATGACATCTTTATACTAGATAGAGGCAGCTCTAAATGTCATTGTTCCCTGCAATACTTGCTGTGGCATATGTTAGCTGTTTAGTCCAAACTACCCAAGAAAAGTGAGCTGGGAAAAGAGTGGATAAAAAGCTATAGTTCTGTTGTATATTAACATATAAATTCAACAACACCTGAAACGAGCAGATACTCCTTTGGGTGAAAATGTTCTGATCTTTCTTTACAGGGCAGTTCTGTTTTACAAGATATTGAAAACTACTGATTACTTTCACAGTTTTCCTTATGGAATAAACCGGTGAAATTAAGGATAATTATAGCTAAAGAGATTATAGGACAGAGCATCCAGTGTGTTTATTGCCCAATCATTGTTTTTATAACACTTGACCTGAGAAAAGCTGTAAAAAGGTCTTGGTTACTTGAGTTCACATCATCAGTGGTACAGTAGACAAAAGAATCATTTGTATCTCACGGTTCTCACTTCTAAGGAAGTTCATAGCAGTTATACCTTGAATATCTTCTCCTGGGTAGAATGAAAATAAAGTATTGAAAACTGTTTTCATTTTCAAATGAAAACTTGTTCTAAATTGTTTCTAGTAACTGTGTATTGATAAAGCTACAAATACATGCAGATACCAAAAATTATGGAAGATCAAGTAGCACCACTGTCCCGGTTTCATCTGGGATAGAGTTAATTTTTTTCCTAGTAGCTGCTGCGTTTTGGATTTAGTATGAGAATAATGTTGATAACACACGTTGTTTTAGCTGTTGCTAAGTGATGTTTACATTAGTCAAGGACTTTTTCAGCTTCCCATAGAAGCTGAGAAGGAGCATAGACAGGACAAGCTGGCCAAAGAAATATTCCATACCATAGAAGTCATGCTTAGTATATAAATGGGGGTTGGCTGGGGGGCAGGAATCTGCGATCACTGCTTGGGAAGAGATGGGCAACCAATCATTGGGTGGTGAGTGACTCACGTTGTATCACTTTATTTTGTATATTCTTTTATCATTATTATTACCAACGTTTTTGTGTTCCATTACTGTTCTGTTAAACTGTCTTTATTTCAGCTCACAAGTTGGTTTGGTTTTTTTTCTCCATCTTTTTCTCCCTCTTCTCCCTACCCTATTGGGGGGTGGGGTGGACGGGGGCAGTGAGTGAGTGAGAGACCAAGCAGCTGCGGGGTCCTAGTTGCTGGCTTGGGTTAAATCACAGCAACCACACATAGTTAAATCTATGTGGTACATGTGGTACTGTTTTCTTAAACAGGCTTTTTCTATTTAGGATACATTATTTTATTCTGTTTGTGTATGTCCATATGCTAACCTCTTTTTATGGCAGCATCACTAAAAAAATTTCAACTTGTTTTATGTCCAAAATAGGTGGAGCATACTTTCAGCACATTTGCAGATAATGACAAGTTGGAGAAGAGCACCTGATACTTTGGAAAGCAGGCCAATTATGCAGCAGGACCTCCACAGGTTGGAGAAATGAACTGAAAGGAGCATTTGGAAGCTCAACAAAGGAAAAAGTCTGCACCTGGAGTCAAATAACCCCATGCAGAATCACAAAGGGAGAGTGGGTTGACTGTCTGGAAAGCAGCTCATGAGAAGAAGTGTGTGTGTGTGTGAACAACAGCAAAACAAAAGAAAAAAAGCAGTGGTCTTGGAGGACAAGTTGTACGTGAGTAAAGAGTGTGCTCATAAAGTGAAAAAGGCTGGTTATGTTCTCTCTGTGCTAGCAAGAGTGTAGCTAGTTCAGTGAGTCCAGTAGAGGGCTGGAGCATATGATCTACAAGGAAAGGATGGATAGATTTGTTTGGCCTTAAGAAGGAAGGCTAAGAGCCTTACTGCTAAGACCCTTACTACTGCCCTCAACTGTCTTTTAGGACAGTATGGAGAAAATGGAGCCAGACTCCCTTTGGTGGTCCTCAGTGATAGGAAGGGAGGCAATGGGCACAATCTGCAATGTGGGAAGAGATTTCTTTCTATACATTCTGTGTATTATTTCTTTCTAATTGGAAAAATGTGAGTACATCAGAAAGTGAATGCCTCCCAAAAACCTCTGAAACATCGCTACAACAAATGCTGATAACTATAGATTTTCTTTCCAGCCTTTCAATTAGAACAAGAGACTTGATCTTCATGACTGTAACAAACACAGGTTGTCAGTGCTCAGTATGTTAAGAACAAAATAAAAAATGAGTTTACATATCATTTATATCATGTGTATGCAATTTCTTGCTCTAGAGTGTTCAGACTGTGGTCTGAAGTCTACTGGAAGTAATAGAAATATTTCCATCAGCGCATTTAGCAAAGAAGGGACACTTGAAAATACCCAAATTAGCAAATTCTGAACAAGATGACTCAAATACTGGAGCCAACTTAATAGTCTCTTAACATAACCTGGGAGGACCACTACAGCTGCATTGCTTCTGGTATGCAAGGTAGCTCCACGAGAGCCAGTCTAGGTATCATTACAAAATGAGGGCTGTGGAGACATAATTTTAGGCTCTGTGAAAGAATACTGTGTCAGTACAGATTATTTAGACTAGTGGAAATCTGGTTAGTTTCAGCGAATGCATGAGTGTAGTGTTAAGGCAGGAAACCGCTTCGCCTACGTAGCACAATCAGAGCATATTTATTTTGTTAATGTTATGTTACCATAAAATAATAAGGGAAATTAAATCACAATTTAATTGTTCATCATGTTGCAGAACACATTGTATCTCAAGCTGTCATGGAAACTTGTTATCATTTCTTTGATCCTTAAATCATACACACAAAAATCGTTGAGGAAAGATAGAGGGATCACAATATTTGTGTGTGAAAGATTAATGAGCTGTCTAAGCTGATTGCTTTTGCAGTAGCTCATATTTCATGATATTTTATAAATGCATAAATGATTTTTTTTAAAGAAGTTTAAATAAGAAAACCTCCTTTTCTGTTTATTGATATAGATCTAATGTTATGCATAGGAAGTCATGAGTTTTACTTTCTATTTATAGCAATTTTGCTTGGTGGTAAAATATGCAATGTATCCTAACTATTTCAAAAGTGTATCTGTTGATGATTTGATTCCATAGCACTTTTTTCTAGACACTTGTCATATGATTACATTTTACAGTATAATATGAATGTATTCATGGAGAATTCATTTGATTCTATTCATAGTACACCCTACATAACATAAAGGATTACGCTCTTTCTCTCTTTCTAGTTACTGCAAAAAATATTTATCAGTTATACAATGTTTCAGTATCTTTATTGATCATTCAGGTCAATTGTTGGAGGTCTGTCAATGTTCATGTAATAATGTCAGTGTATGATTAAACCACACAAAGATCTTTCCTTATATGTATATATCCAGTTAGAATTTAAAAAAGATTTGTTCGTGTTCTTGATTACATTGGTGAAGAAGAAAGAAAAAACAGAATTTCAAAGTATGTGTTTTATTTTATTTTTTTCTACTACAATATATTATAAACTAATAAAACCTATCATAAAAATATTCTGTTTATGTGATCATTTTTATTAAGATAATTATAAACGCTTATTTTCTAATCCTCATTCATGTATGGACAAATAAAGACATAATTGTAAATATTCACTTAAAATTGGAATGTGAAACTCCCACTTTCTCCTCACCTTTCTCTGTGTAAACAAATAATGAAAAACTTAAATTATTTCTTTATCAGATTGATAAACAATCCCAGTAAAAGTTACAGCTCATATTGCTAGTTATGAGTAAGGCTCACAAATTCACTAGAAAAACAAAGTAATAAGTAAAATTTCAAAGATGTTAACTAGTAAGTGTTAAGACTAACACAGATATGATATTTTGCTTGTGATGTTAAACTAGTTGAGATGGCAAGGCCTAGGCAACTCTTGTTTCATCTGACATGACAAAAAGGGAGATTGAAGATTTGAGAATTTATTTTTGTCTAAAACTCACAATTCAGTTTGCCTAGGGTATTAAAATAGCATAGAAAATATAGGTGCTAGTGCAGATGCTGTACAGGAATTTTCCTTATACTGTTCCATATTCCCAGCCTAGTGTGCAAATATTATCTCTACATACTCTGTCTCACCAGAAGTGTACACACACAGGCAGTTACTAACACAAGCTAATTTTTTTTATGGTTTTCAGCTTCCTGAACACCTTCTCCTGGTATATGGATGCCAGCTCTTTTGTGATACAACTGAATATGAACTTAAATATTTTTCCTGCAACAGACTTTGACTTATCCTCTTCTGAATAGGTAAAATGCTGTCTTGTCAGGAAGCTGTCTTCTGCCAGTATGGACCTTAAGTTGGAGAATCATAAAATAGTTTGGGTTGGAAGGGACCTTTAAAGCTCATGTAGTCCAACCCCCTGCAATGAGCAGGGATATCTTCAACTAGGTCAGGTTGCTCAGATCCCCGTCCAGCCTGACCTTGAATGTTTCCAGGGATGGGGCATCTACCACCTTCCAAGAAATTGCTGTTTCTGCTGAGATTGTACACAGCTTTAGTTTAATAGGTATTCTATCCATTTTATTCCTACCTAGATTAAGGTTGAGAAAATCCAGATCTTGTGAATGAAACATTTGCTGCTTCAGTGGTTCAGTTTAAGGAGAAAAATATATAGTGTCAAGAATCTGGAACTGATATTTCAGATCAGAAGTGTTACTCCTGTCACCTCCCTATCTTCAAGGGAAAATTGGTCAACAGTTTTTGCCTTAAAATCCTAACAAAATATTGTCACCTTCTTCAAGTAAGTAATATTATGTGCTTTTCAGAATGAAGGCAGACATTCAAAAGTGAAACTAATAAAAGAATAAATAAGGATTGTTATGCAAAGATTACAAAAAAACATAATTGATGAAAAGATTTCATGTATTCCTATCACATACTGGTAATGTCTTTGCTGCTGTAAATAAATGAAATTGAATTGCTGGCTTGTCTATAAATTAAAAAAGTAAGTTGATATTTAAATAATAATACTTTGGTATCTAGTAACCTAATTTACTATTTTGAAAGGGTAATTAATAGGAAGGAATGAAGAAATAACTTCTCACACAGACATCTGTAATGGCGCACACTTTGCTTGAAACACAGCAAACTATATTTTTGCAACTCTTTCTGAAGCCGCACCTGCAGTTTCTGCTTTACCTTCATAGGCGAAAATTTCTACTGCTGTATGCCTGAGGTATTTGAGAAAAGTCAATCTAGCTCTACCTTCAATGATCAACTAGCTGTTCTTTTCTTTCTCACCAATGCCTTCTGCCAAAGTTTGTCCTCTTTCCAGAAGTCAAAAGAAGGACAGATATAGTGTCTTCCGTTTCTTTTTTGCCTCATCATACATGCTGATCAAAAGACCTTTAGCTACTTGGATGAAGTGAATTTATAGGCAATTGTTTTCCAGTGCAATCAGCTGACTCGATACTGCCCAGTCTCTCATTCTACATTGATTAGACCACTCTCCAACAATAGTACCTGAAAACCAAGAGACCAGGATATAAATGAGTGTGTGTGTGTGTGTGCACGCACGCACTATTTTGGTTTTTTTGTGGGGTCATTTGTTTGGTTTTTTTGGGTGTAGGGGTTTTTTGTGTGCTTTTTTTTAAAGTTTATTGGAAAACTTTGTAAGTTTTCTGTAATTTTGCCTCACTTACAGGAGTCACGGAGGGACTTTTTCAAAAGAAAGCTAGCTTTTATGTATATTTTCAGTGTAACAGCCTGCTTAAACAAGCCAAGAAGATGAAGGTGACCTGACTTTCCGCTCTGGAAGCACCAAAGATGTGGCTTCCACAAACGCAACAAGACCTCAGCAGGCACGACTGAGGGAAACTCCCCCCCGCAAAAAGGGGTGATGGTGGCCAGCTTGGGTACTGAGAGAATGAAGTAAAAATATAAAGCATGTACTATCACTCAAGAAAATGAAGTCAAAATATGGCTAATTAAAAAATAGGAAATTAAATATTCAGCAGGGATGTAATCACACTCTGCTTTCTGAAGCACTGGGCTGATCAAAACACCCTCTTACTTTTGGAAGTCAAAAGTCAATTAATGCCATAAGTGAGCACAGCTTCATTTTTCTATGGGTACTCCTACCTGGTCAAGTCAGTCTGCCTCTCTCTGCGCCACTCTAATGGGGCAACAGGCCTTTAGATATTTTAGTGCTTGTTTGTGTGGGAATTGTTAAGCCTTACCTCTGAGAGACTGAAGTGGTTTTAAATCGGTATTTGCTTGAATCCTGCTGTGCTGGAACACACTTTCCTTGAATCTGCATCTGCATTAATGTGTAGATACATTCTACATTATTATAAGCCACTCTTTCAATTCAGCAAAGTGCTATGGTACTTTTTACCCTTTTAAGGTAAAACTTAAAGTCTTACACTCTACAGAAAATGTAGAGGAATGAAGGACGGTGCAGAACTTCTCTCTCAGATGTGGAAAAAAAAATAAATTGAAAATACACTGGGAATAAGTAGTTTCCTACTTTAAAAAACAGTTAGAGTCCTTTATAGGCAGAATTTTCTGTTCATATTTTAGATGAATATGAATGTACTATCTTATATTGATTGATTAATATAATAGAGATAATAATTGCAAATATAAACTCTTCCAATGAAGTTCAGTGTTTTTTTAATCTACACTACACATTTGTTAAAGTCCAGTCTATTGTTGACACATCAGTGAATGCAATTTAATGTGTCAGGGTTCCACTTTAGAAAGTGACTTTCAAACCACAACCCATTGGGAGGTCTTAAAGAAAACATTACATGAAAAAGTAAAATAAAGTACGTAATATAGCAAAACTTAATCAAGAAATTAGATAAATCACTTAAAAGCTGTAATCACTAGCACAGAAAAGCAAATTTCATAAGCAGAGCCATTTAAAAACATAGAATATCATGCCTATTACCACCTTTACATTCTCTGTTAACCAACTGACAATGGGTTTTCCATGCCATAAAAATCTTGTCTTGACTAAGAAATACATCAAATGTAACACTATCATCTTTTGTTTTTTTCAGGCGTGACAAAACAGGTCTCATCTTCGGGGAATGAGAACATGTTTGAAATGTGATCATGTTTAAAAAATCATAGTACTAACCTCTAGAATATCAAATGAGCACATGCAGCAGCATCCATGCTTCCCTAATCCATCCTTCACATACCACGTGTAACCCCAATTAGCATAGAAACCCATCCACTTCTTTGTGTTGACTAGTAGCTCAAACCCCCAAACAGGTGGCATGGTAAAACTGGGCCGTCACGTCCTCTGATGCTTTGTTTTTGTCGATGTTTCTTTCCAAGGCTTAATTTCCTGTGTCTTGAACCACTTCATCTATGCTTATACTTAAAGTGAAATTAATGAACTGGAAGTACTTTTATTTATTAACAAAATTCTCGTAGTTTTTTTGGAAGTTTCTTTCCACTACCAGCAATATGGATCCTTTGGTCTCCATGAGGAGTTTTCTACCGTGCTCCTCACAGTTATACCTGAGGGCCTTTAGGTGCAGTCAGTGCAGATCATGAATTACCACACATTAGCTGAATGTTATGAGAAAAGGCAAACATTTGGAACAGTTTTTAGCCTATTTCTCTAGGAAAACAGAGAGATATGCAACAAAATAGTATATTACGCTCCTTCATAGCTCACATATAGTATGATTTTTTTTAATGTGAATTAATCTGTGTGTATGATGAGATTATACTTTTACTGTTGTCAGTCAGAGCTGCTGGATGGCTGGTCATTTCTTGGTAATGATTTACTAAATGGCTAATTGATAGTGGCTACATAAAAAGAGTATCTGAATAAGAGAGAGGGTTATGTGGAGAGGTAGCCAGGTACATGCATGTAGCGAAGAAATGAGACTCCGTCTGTCTCTTTAAAATGGTGAAGATGTGAAATAAGTGGAGTCAGCCTTCTTGCACTGAAACTGAAGGTACATTGCTGCTAGCCAAAAATGAAATACAGTCATTTTCTGGATTCTTCAAAATTGAGATTGAACGATTATCCTGGTTGAGGACACTAGGATAAGTAGCAAACCACCCACTGGCACTACTTGATAATGGATCACTCTGCAAAAAAAAAAAGGTGCATTTCCCTTTGTCTCACATGGTGAAGGCAGAGAAGAGGCTGTAAATGGGGCAGGAGGAGTGAATTTCTCTGCTTCTTGAAGAAATCCATCTGGATGTCTGCTAGGAAGCGTCTGGGAAGATGCTGATGACATCAAGCCTGGAATGGGCACTGACACTGTGATATGAGGATGCTTGATCACTCTGTCCTGGGCATCTTCCTGCTAGCCAGGGAAAGCACCCCACTTCCTCTTACCCCTTCTCCTGGTTATAGAAACAGGTTCAACACATGTGTCGTGGTCAGACTATTAAGTCTGATTTATTTTCCTTCTTCAGCTACGATGATCAAGCACAGGGCTGTGCAGCAGGTATCTCCAGACAACCACAATTATGTTATCTCCATACTTTATTATCCCCTGCCCTATTTCCTCATGCTCCTTCTCTTTGCCCTCATACCTCCCTTTCTCTCTCCAAATTATCTCCCACATAAATAACCTGCCCCTAATTACATTTTCCCAGATTTGCTACATCCATACCAAAATCTATTTATCTAGGCAATCTTATCTTTATATGTTATAACTGACAATAACTGTTAATACCGATAATAATTTGCTACTGCCAGTTATTATAGTTCTGCTTTCCCCCGCCGCCAGCTATCTGTAAAGTCATTTCTCAAGTAAATCCCTCTTACCCACCTATGACATCCAGCTTTTTATCATGACGCTACTACTAACCTCTGTCAGCATGGTTGTGTGCCATGCCCACCACCAGTTTCTCATAGCATGTCTCCAACAGCTCCTCACATTCTGCTGCACAGCATGACCTCAAACCAGGGTTAAGTCAGTAACGTAGTCATCTCCCTCTAGACCTGACAATGTCATTTAAAACCTTTAAACTTCTTTTTGGAGGTCTTTTGTGCCCTTTACAATTTTTCTTTGTCTTTGTACAGTCAATGATAACAAACTGCAAGAGGCAGGTAAGACATTTTACTCCAAAATCCATGAAGTTTTAGAGCTGTGACATTTACAGTGTTATTCTATTCTACCTTAAGAAAAGAATTGAAAAATTCCACTAGAAAAAAAAGCAAACTTTGCAACTCGATGCCTATCTCTGCTTGCCTATGAACATATGTGAAATCATTTATTTGTATTTAGTTTATATTTACTTTGAGGCATATAGCTGCAAAATCATGAAGTAAAAATAATTGAAATAAAAATATTACCTTTTGGTGGCCTTCATAATTATGTAGTTTCTAATGATGAATTGTAGTCATATGTTTTTAACATAGAATCTTGGATAAGAATCCACAAGACAATAATGTTAACAGTAATTAAAATCTGGTCAGAAATCATAGATCTTTATTCTCACCTTGGACTTACTTTACTACTTCTAATTTGTCACAGATGTGAACATAGGATGGCATGAATTAGAACTCATTTACGCTGATGTGCATTTCAACTAGTAAACTTTTAAAGTACCTGGGGTGTGTATGTTCGTGTGGTACGTGCATGCAAAGCAGTGTCTAACATTCTTTAACTTGTAGGTGAGTTTTCACTGTTTGTGCCCCTAAAACTGCAGCAAATGCAGTAGCAAAATGCTACTGTCATTGTAGACATTTTTAGAACAAGATGGCTAAAAATAAACAAGGTAGAAATACCAAATATCAAAAGAATTCCAAGTACATCTTCCTTGGTATAAAATCTTCTGAAACACTACAGATATTCAGCTAAAATCTGTTGTTGTCGTCGTAAATATATTCCTTTGTTAAAATTATACTTCTAACCCTTTTGGGTATTGACAGCCTATTATTTTTCATATGTGCCATCTTTATCCAGGAAACAGAAAGAACAACTAATTATATCCTTTGCAAATGAGTGTAGCAGAATAGCTTTTGTTCACCAAGATTCTTAAGTCTATTCATCATGAATGCAGAATTCACTACGATTTTTTGTTGTTGTTTTTAATGTACAGCCACTTTAGCGGCATGTGAAGTTTGGCATTTGAAGCTAATTGTATACTTTGCTTTGGAGGCTGTAAATTCAGCCAGTCTCCCTAGCTGCATTGCATTTGTACTTAGGCCTTAATTGATCATTTTGTAGAAGGTTTTTGTGTGTTGTTTTTGTGTGATTGACGTTGGCACTATTATTTTTAAAGGTTGCCCATGCAGTTTTAGTAAAGACTATGGCAGTAAGCAATTAAAATGAAGGTCAGTAAAATAAATCTATTAACAAAAGCATGTTTGGAGGAAATGTGCTATACCGAAAAATTTACAGTGATTTTACAAAAATAACTGCATATAAAAGCTTCTGTAACTCATTTGTCTGTGTTACTGAGAAATCAAAAGTAAATTACTAAAGCGGAAAAACAGACATCTGAGCTGAAAGTGGAATATAGGCATGAGTGATATGAAAAAATTAATGAAAAAATA
The DNA here is from genome assembly GCA_013396915.1 of Stercorarius parasiticus. Classification (NCBI taxonomy): domain Eukaryota; kingdom Metazoa; phylum Chordata; class Aves; order Charadriiformes; family Stercorariidae; genus Stercorarius; species Stercorarius parasiticus. The sequence continues at coordinate 362,499 of VWZL01003074.1, read as the reverse complement.
TAGATGAAATAGTCCCAAAGCATATACAGTCATATATCTTCAAAAGAAATAATCATTACAAATATTGGACTGGTCAGTCTGATTATCTTTTTGTTCTTTTGAAAAATTTAAGTTTCAACATGTTTATTAATGACCTGGATGTCGGAGCACAGTGTATACTCAGCAGTTTTGTTGATGCAATAAAACTGTGAGGAATAGTAGATATGCCAGAGGGTTGTGCTGTTGTTCAGAGGGACCTCAACAGTCTGGAGAAAAGAGCTGACAGGAATTTCATGAAGTTCAACAAGGGTAAGTGCAAAGTCCTACACATGTACCCAAGCACCGCATGGTACATGAATAATTCCATGTACTAGTATATGTAGTGGGCTACTGACTGGTTCCTGATGGACAGCAAGTTGGGGAATTTCCGTCCTTAGTGATATTAAAAACATCACGTAGACACAGTCCTGGGAAACTGGCTCTAGGTGGTCCTGCCTTAGCAGAATAAGATGGCCCCCAGAAGTCCCTTCTAGCCTCCGTGATTCTCCGATAATAATATTATGTAGTCCATCTGCTGTTCCTTGTATGGTCTCCTAAGAGCTTCAGATTTCTTCATTCTCCCTAAAGCATTCAGAAGAAATTATTATAGTTTTCTGGTCATCTTTATATAATCTTTGTGAATCTAAAATAAGTTTTTACTTCAATAAGGAACTTCAGGTGGCTCTTCTCTTTTTGCCAGCAAGAAATTGCCACTGCTGAAAGTGTATCTGTGCACCTAGCTGGGACTCTGCCAAAAAGGATGGTCTCATGGAGCATGATTTGTGAACAAATACATACTTAGGAGGTACAGCTTTTCCACCTTACTTATGCCAGAAAAAAAGATCCCTTACAATTTGTAATATTATTCTACAACTGTAAAATTTAATGTATAATTACTGTTTCTTTTGTCATTTTGAATGCATTTTTTTCCTGTTTAAAAAGTGATTTTCATTGGCTTTCATATCATTAATCTGCACTAAGCTTTGCACTGAGAAAATTGCAAATCTATGACTTTATTATAGGTCTTGGAAGATATTGTACACTGACATTTTGACAGGTTGCTTGCATACAAATGACTGAATATGACTAGCATTCTTTGTGGTTTTATGTGCTCCCTGCTTTATTTATTTTCTTCCAGTAGTACCAGTGTTCAATACATACTAAACTGCTTGATTTGAAAACCTGTGAAAAGGGGGTACATGAAGTCGTTTGTCCTGTGCTGTTATTTCAAGCTCTGTAAATCAAGCTGTTTACCATCCCTAAAGGCATGAGGTCAAAACGTGTCAAAATCTGTGCTGAAACTGAGGCCATGTTCTGCAATTGAGCTTTTCAGTAAAATATAAAGAATACTCTTTTTTGAAAGGAAACTATCCTTTGAATACTGCTGATGAAAGGAAAACTGCCTTGTGATATGTATACCTTGGGTAAATCTACTGCAGAGATTTGTATACCCCTCTCTAAAAAGGCCGAAAGATGTACTAATCTTAATTATCAGGGCCAAGATACCAGAATAGGCAGACAATAGGTCTCAGCCTGTTGGCAAAATCCAATGTTTTTAAGGTGTGTTAGCTATACTGTGCTCCTCCAGTTGGTGAGAAAGACAACACATGGTGCCATATTTATTAAGTGGAAGATCTGTTCATCTGCTGAGCTGGCTGGTTTAATGAAAGAAAAGACAAGTTACAGGTAAAACCAAAATAACTTCTGAGAAAGTCCTTTCAATTGATTGTCTTTATCACATACATGATTTAGAAAACATATTATCACCTTTGCACATCTCTTACAGGTCTTAATTCGTCTGACCTATTTTAGATGAACCACATCCAAATATGCTTTGCTTTTCCATGGAGTAAAACAGAAGAATAGAATAACTAACTCACATACAAAGATTTAGACTGTGGCTTTACTGCTTCATTAGGAGTATTTCACACTTGTGTCCCAATATACCTATACAGACTCACATGTTCTACTGCACAAGTGAAGCCAGTCTAGTAAGTAAATAAATTCTTGTCAAGGTTCAGTTACCATAAGTAGCAGAGAATATATACAGAGGGTACACAGAGGCATTGTAAATTTTTTTAATATTGAAGGATGTAGCCTTTTAATAGGGGGATTTTAAATTTTTAAAGACCATACAGAGAATGTTTAAAGAAAATAATAATGATAAATAAATAAATAAATAAAACAACAACAACAAAAAAAAAAAAAAACAACCCAGTATCTATAAAGAAAAAGGATAGGGCATCCAATTTAATTCACATTATCACTCCAAAAACAGACAAAGTAGATGTGGTTTTGTAGCTATATTTTTGAATAAAAATATATTTAAAAAAAAAAAAAACACCCTTGCATCTCTGGCACTAGGTATCGCTATTGATAAAACACACTAATGAGCTCTGAAAGACAGAGTAGTAATTAAACCAGGTCTTTTTATCAGCTGGAGAGATGGAAATTGTTTAGAAAGAAACTGAAAGTAGTGAGAAGATAGTGCTGACTGCTTACTAAGAAAAAATATAAGAAAACATTTGCAGTTGTAGGCAACTAAAGTATGATTTATTCTAATCACGTTTACCAGAAAGAGTAGCTCAGTCGAGGTTTGCCTACAAGAAAATTCCATCACTTGGTTCAAAAATAGGTGGTAGTGTGAAATTCATCACATATTGCAATGTTGGAAGTAACTCAGCTTGAGGGCCTGTGCACAAGAAGCAAATAAAATTTAAGATATAGAGAAGTAGGTTTAAACATTTATTGTGTCCTGCCATCCTGCTAAATTTTCATTGAGGGCAGATACAGAAAATATTTCTGACGTGCTATGTGGGTGAAAGAGGAGGGAATTTATTAAACAAAGGAGGCAGAATATAAGAAAGATAGCATAGATAAGGTTAAGGAAGCAAAACCAGACTTGCCAAGTCTCTTTCAGATGTATGTTGTGACATATGAATTTCTGGTAGGACTTTTATGATCATATGACTAATCTGGAATACATTAACAATTTGGCACTATCCTGATGCCAAATGTTTCACTTAGCATTTGCTCTTCTAAGACCTCTTTTCCCCAGCTTCAATATAACATAAAATCTAAATACTATTGAAGAATTTGAGCAAAATTGTTGACAAACAGAAGTTAAATTGCAGCTTAAGGAACAGGGAACATTATATCTTTAATTCTGCATGCAGTTAACACTTATGGATGATAAAAAGCAAATCATACTCTTTTAATTATTTAATTTGAAAATGCCTGTGTATTTTAAGATTAATTTTAGTAGCAATTAAACCGACATTTTAATTTGGTCTTTTTTTTTTTTCTATGAAAGTAGACGTGCTTTTCAATCTGTCTTTAGAAAACTAACAAATTTAGGTAGAAAATAAATTTTAAGAAAAAATATAGTTTTCTGGTTTCACTTTGTTGATAATATAATAATAATTTTAAAAAAAATATTTATTTAATCTCAATGGCCAATTTATTTTCCACTACTTTTAACAGTCTCTGTGCCAAGTGTTCTTTAGTTGAACAATGGAAAAAATGCCTTTTTAATGATCAGAAACTCTGCAAAGGGGAGGCAAGGCGGGATCATAGTGACTACACTTTCCACCTCCAATTTTGTAGAGGATGTAGATGTGCCTTCTTTGGATCATCTGAATAATGTCGGAAATGTATCACAGAACAGACAGTCCAACTTCAATGCCTGAATGTTTTCACACCACAGGAATATCATTCCTCTCTATTATTCCAAATCAGGACCCGAAAGTAGAAAGAAAACCAGAATGACCAATATTAGGAACTGTGAATACAGCCATGGTTTTAAATTAGATTTTCAAACATACAAGGAATCACTGTAAAGGGAGAACAATAGAAAGTAAATTTTAACAGGATCATTAAAACAATGTTTTCTTCTATTTTAAAAATGTTTCTCCTCTATATAAACGGAAGTTACATTTGACTATAAATAAGCACAAATCACCACTATTAAGCCTCCAGAGCTGTGTCTGCCTAGAGATGAAGGATCACTAGTAAATCAGCTGCAATATCTACATAAGTATCTAGACAAATAATGTGGAAACATGAGTAATGTTTCATTTCATGTTAGCACATCCTTAGAAAACAACAGTGGACTGTTCGGACAGCACATGGCCAATCCAGAAATATTAGTGAACTCCTGAAAAGCCTGCTATCGAAATACACAGGTCTGGAAACATGCTTTGATATTCGATACTCCTAAGGTTCTCCTCTAAGAGGTAAGCACACATGGCCTGTCTTGGAAAAGACATGTTTCCTTTTGACATTTTGTTGTACTGTTGCACTTATTTCCACAAAGGAAAAAGGAAAAGAAGCAATAGTACCAAAATTACAAAGGATATCCTCAGGTAGAAGTATGTATACATACAGATAAGTAATGTCCTTGTTTGAGGTAAAACAGAACCAATTTTCTATTCAGTAATTTTACTTTGCAGCTAAGCCTTTTTTAACTAACTGAACTCCCTGAAATTAACAGCATATTGCCTAGACACTGTTTGCTCCCAGAGAGATAAGACCTGATTGTTTATAATTTATGCCAAGGATGCACAGAATTCAGTGGCCTGTATAGCCCAAACCACAACAGGTATTTTGAGTGAAATGAAGTCCACTGTTAAAATCTCAAAGAAACTGATAGAACTATTTTTTTGGTATGTGTCTGAATGAAACAAATATCTGCTTTTCCCCAAAACACTCTTTCTAAATACATTTATTATGCATGATAATGAGTCCATGTTTGTATTCTCCATCTCCTTCTTTTTCACTTCCTTCCCCCCTCTCTCCCTCCTTCTCTCTCTGGTTATCTTCATATATATTGTTGCTTGTAAGAAAAAAAATAATCTGGACATAGGCAGTACTTTGGGCTCTTTTAAGACTGTACTGCTTCTCATCTAAGAAATGTACAGTCCTATTTAAACTAAAAAACCCCATGTCTTTTTTAGTATTTATTGTCTTCAAAGTAGGTTTCAAAACCAGTAGAAGAAGCCATTTACTTACTTCCCTCAATGATTATTCTGAAAAAACATGTTAGGGATTGAATTATTAATAATTTCAAAAGTGAAATACATTTAGTTGCTATTGAATGGAGAAAGATTTTAATTTTACTTTTTTTTAATGCTTATAAGTCTCATGGAAAAGAGCATATTTGTAAGTGATCAGAAACTGTCAGGTGATTAGACTGCTGAAAGGTAAAGAGTGATGAACAGTGCCTTGGAGAGTACAATGGCAGTCTTGGTATGGGCAGCAATTGGTATTACCTGTTAAGGAAGGACATGAGTATGGATAGGGAATAAAAAATAGAATGAGTTCCTGATGCTTTCCCTCAAGAGGAAGAGAATTTATTTTCTTTTCAAGTGGAGATTAGGACTCATCTACTCTTTTTTCCTTTTCCTACTCCTTGCGGTGTCTACATTTTTGTGTTCCAAACCTGTACTGTTTTCTTTTCACCATTGGAGGACTGCTGTCACGAGAGGACTTTCTTGATACTTTTTCGATGTTGTTCCATCTGATGGCTAACAAGACAAGGACCTTAATTTTACTCAGAAATTGGAGAAATCAGGACCTGAATTTTCTTCCTTTCCATACGTATATTTTTTTCAGCTTAGTCTTCTCACCTGCCCATTAATGTTACTGAAAGGCTGAATAAGAGGTGCTTCACACAGAGACTCAAATCCAGATGGTATTGAATTTGGTCATGGAAACATTTTGAAATAGTTGACTATAAAAGTGCATTGATAAATTTTGGCTTAACATTGGAGAAACACAAAACTTAAAACTGAGGCAATTCAAGAAACTACTAGCACTGTACAATTTTTCAAATATTTCTTACTACCAAACTCAGTTTTTCTGTGTTTTCTGTCTAGCTTAAGGGAGGGAAGATGTTTTTATGGCAGTTAATTGAGAACATCTGTATTTATCTCTTGCCTGAACTTGCCTTCTACAAGTAACTCTTTCTCTCTGTTGACAAGAACTGATGCAACTTCGACTCCTAACATAGATGGTATGAATATTCTGCAAAATGTCACGCAAATCCTTAATTTTGGGACTTCCGGACTTGACTCGGGTCATGGTCACAGGCCTGTTCTTAACTTAAATATATGTACTCTTTGCTGGGTAAAAAAATATACATACTCTTCACTGGGTAAAAAATTGGTCGGATGGCTGGGCCCAAAGAGCTGTGGTGAATGGAGTGAAAGCTAGTTGGCAGCCAGTCACAAGTAATGTTCCCCAGGGCTCTGTATTGGGGCCAGCTCTCTTTAATATCTTTATCAATGATCTGGAGGAGGGGAGTGAGTGCACCCTCAGTAAGTTTGCAGGCGACACCAAGTTGGGTGGGAGTGTTGATCTCCTTGAGGGTAAGAAGACTCTACAGAGGGATCTGGACAGGCTGGATCGATGGGCTGAGGCCAATGGTATGAGGTTCAACAAGGCCAAGTGCCAGATCCTGCACTTGGGTCACAACAACTCCATGTAACACTACAGGCTTGGGGAAGAGTGGCTGGAGAGCTGCCTGGTGGAAAAGGACCTGGGGATGTTGGTCGACTGTTGGCTGAATATGAGCCAGCAGTGTGCCCAGGTGTCTAAGAAGGCCAACAGCATCCTGGCCTGTATCAGGAAGAGCATGAGTAAGACTAGGGAAGTGATTGTCCCCCTGTACTCAACACTGGGAAGGCCGCACCTCAAGTACTGTGTTCAGTTTTTGGCCCTTCACTACAAGAATAATGTTGAGGTACTGGAGCGTGTCCAGAGAAGGGCAACAAATCTGGCAAAGGGTCTAGAGAGCAATTCGTTTGAGGAGTGGCTGAGGTAACTGCAATTGTTTAGCCTGGAGGAAAGGAGGCTGTGGGGAGACCTTATCGGTCTCAACAACTACCTGAAAGAAGGTTGTAGCAAGGCAGGGGTCAGTCTCTTTTCCCGAGTTACAAGAGACAGAATGAGAGGAAACGACCTCAGGTTGTGCCNACTACAAGAATAATGTTGAGGTACTGGAGCGTGTCCAGAGAAGGGCAACAAATCTGGCAAAGGGTCTAGAGAGCAATTCGTTTGAGGAGTGGCTGAGGTAACTGCAATTGTTTAGCCTGGAGGAAAGGAGGCTGTGGGGAGACCTTATCGGTCTCAACAACTACCTGAAAGAAGGTTGTAGCAAGGCAGGGGTCAGTCTCTTTTCCCGAGTTACAAGAGACAGAATGAGAGGAAACGACCTCAGGTTGTGCCAAGGGAAGTTTAGATTGGATATTAGGAAAAAATTCTTCACCAAAAGGGTTATCAAGCACTGGAACAGGCTACCCGGGGAAGTGGTTGAATCAACACCCCTGCAGTCATTTAAAAACCGTGTAGATGTGGTGCTTCGAGACATGGCTTAGTGGTGGACTTGGCAGTGTTATGTTAATAGTTGGGCTTGATGATCTTGAAATCTCTTCCAACCTAAATGATTTTATGATTCTATGATACTATGGCACAGGCTCAGATCTGAGCCTAACTTCTTTGGATAATACCTATCAAAGAACAAAGCAGAGCTGTAAGGGTAGACTTACACATACGAATGATTCAGAGAGAAAGGGAGACACAAGTGAATGAATTATAATATAAACAGAAGAGAAATCTCTGTAGCAGCAGAAATGTTTTTTCTTAGTAACTTCACTGTCATTTTCATCGTTATCACAAAATAGGCTTCTGATTGAGGAGTACGAAGCTTACATTAACAAAACGGAGAAATCTTTTGAATGCATATCTATTTTGGATTGGATATGGATTTTCTATGCTTGGCCCTCTGTAATGGAAAAAGTCAAGTGAGAAGTGGAAATTCTAGTCTGGAGTGAGGATGTACTCTTCCACACCCTCAGCAGAGTGAAAGGGGTAAAACACTGTAGAGAGCTGCAATACCCATGGCCCTGCACCAGCCCCTCTTGGGTGCAGGCAAGCACCAAACCCCACAAATCTGAGCTCTGTGCCAGCTATTGGTCAGCTTTGATTTCCTTAGCCCCTTTTGAACAGGGCTGCAGAATGACAGTGATTCTACCTCAGAGTGGGCTCTCTGCCCATGCGGAGAAGGCAGTTGGATTTTCTCTCAAGTGCACAGAATATTCTTGAACCTGATCCTGATTTTTTAGCAGATCAATTCCTGTAGAAGGCATGTTCATGCATGTTAGTGTTTCCTATGGGGCTTGATTCATTCTGTCATTATTAATCTGAGACAGATGTTTTATGTAGGTGAGATAAGTTGATACTTTTTGTTCTAAAACCACTGGTGAAAAAATAGATGTAAGAATATATAAAAATTTAAGAGAAGTGCTGGAACAATATTTAGGAACCAGTCAGCTAGTACATTCCAACATTTCAGTTGACACTGAACTTAATATTCTACAGAAATAGGGTAATCATTGTCAAAAGCAAGTTTCTGTTAAGAAAGTACATTACTATACTATAATGAATTCACCAGAAATATGCTAGGCTTAAAAGATTGTTTATATATGTACAGCTTCTTAAAGACTAAGGTGGATATACCTATTTATATAAATACATATAATCTTCTTTCACACCTCTTTTAATGATGCTTTTAATTTGCTATATGTGTAATAAGGTTTTAATTATCCATATTCCTCAATATTTCACAGGTCTCAAAAAATTTCCTCAGCAAAAAATAAAGAACTTTACCTTTGTGTGAATCCTACCATTTAAAATTTTAACCAAATTGAATTTTAAACTTTACCATATCTCATAATCAGAAAAAAAAATTATATTTTTTCATGGAAGAATGGACACATTTTTCAAACAATTCTACTTGATGACAAAATAATGGATATAATGAACAGCAGGGAATGAAAGAGAAGCTCGTGATTTAAAGCAATATAATTATGTAAATTATCAACTGAGATATACATACTTCCTAGCCTTTCATTTGAAGTTGTTTAATTTATTATTATATGCACAAAAATAAGAAATGAGTTTAAAATACTAATTACAAGAAGCTCATTGGAAATCAGTTGGGAGAAAAATTTGTATTAATTGAATGAAATATCGATCTGTCCCTCCTCACAGCTAATCATGAAGAAGCTGGGTTGTCCTGCAACCTGAGGAATTTAAACAAGAAGAAGAAGAAGCCTTTAGCTTGCTGACAAGAGTATAGAGTATGTCATGAAGAAAAAAAGCACTGAAAGAAAAGACCTGGAGGCACCTTTGAGATAAATGGCATTGAAGGTTGACATGACTGGTAAAAGAGAAGGAACAGGGAACAAGACAATGTAATTTAAGAAACATACCTATAATGGCTGTATTTTATTTTCCACTGCTTTTTTTGTTTCTTCCATTCTGACACAGAGAGGATTTTTCTACTCAGCAGTGTAAATTACAGCAACTCCAGTTTGAGATATGTTGGGGAGAGTCATGGGAGTATGCAAAACCACACAGGAATAGAAGAGCACTCTGTAGACTACCATATGAAATGATTGTCACCTGAGGTGTGAGAGGAAGGAGAAGGAAGTGTTGCCGACATGAGGGGAAAGGCCATAATATGGACAAGTAGACAGTGTGCTGAACAGCATTGCTGCAGCTCTGACCGAGTCAACTGTCTGAGGACCGACTTTGTCTTTGCTAGGTTCCTAGATCATACCTAGGATTCTGTAGTATAACACTTACACAAAAGATCTGCTTATGCACTTTAGCAAATTTCCCAATTATCTCAACTATTTTAAAGTTTCAGCCCTTCTTGTTATGAGGCCAGTTTCTACTTCTGAGACATGAAAAAAACAATTGCATTTCAGATAATGGAATTGCAATGTGCACAGTTGGCCTACGTTGTGTGTTGCTTTTGGTTTGCAGTTCAGACAGAATTCATGTCCCTTAGCTTTAGCTTTTTAAAATTTTGTCATGTAACTTTCTTTATGGTATTTCCCAAATTTTCTAGGAAAAGAAAGCTTTTATTATTCTCAGGTCATAGGTCAATCATTGTATAAACAAATACCATTTACAAGCAGTCATATCCACTTAACCTAAATAATAAAAAAAATCACTTCTCTAGTTTCCTGTAGTTAACAGACACTACTATGTATTTCCAGAGGACAATTCAGACAATCATAGAATAACTGGGATAATTTACTTTCAGACAGGGAAGGAACTTAGAAGATTTTAGATTGTTAGATGTAAACGATCTTAAGATTTGGGGTGAATCTCCAAAACATTTGAGCCTTAGTATTTATATGGAAAATATGACATAACTAATGAGTGTGTGTATTGTTCTTTAGGTATAAAGTAAGGGTACTAAAGCTCGTGGTTCTAGACAAGAGGTCATGATATTTTCTCTTGCTACCTTTTCACCCTGCAAAACTGATCTATTTTGTTTAATCTTAATTCAAACAGCAATTGAGGGGAAAATGTATTGTAGGAATAAAAAATGCTTTTGCTGGAATGGGAAATGCAGTGAGGTACAGAGATGCATATTTTATAATTTTGTAGCTGCGTTGACTTTTCTGTCTAAAGCTTTGAACCCTGCAATTTTCATGATGCTTGCTGTGAAACTGTTTTGCAATTGGAGAAGAATATACAAGAAAGAAACAAAAGCAAGATAGTATTTTATGTTAAAACTCTAAAAGTCAAAATTTAGAAAACATTCCAGTTTTGCAAAGAAGTGGAGTTAGTTTTCAGTAAAATCCTAGGTCATTTTGAGGGTTGTCGTTGAAGCCCACATGAAGCATAAAACTTGGCAGTCTTTTGAAAAGGAGCAAGTAAATATTTGAATTTTTTATTTATTTCACATATTGGATTTATACAAAGAGGGCATTCAAGTGAAAACACAAAACCTTCCAGTAAATGTCAAAGGAAAGAGTCTAAGTGGCTGTTTAGAAACACTACTGAGCATCACAAAGTCAGAACACATTGGTTTACTTACTCTATACCATTTCCAACATCACCTAGAAGTCTATAGTATTAAGGACTGACCTCAGTTCAACAGGATTTTGATACCTGTAACATTTGCTTTCCTTTTGAATAATGCCTTTGCCGTTGCCTTCATGGAACAAGAATTTTGGCTACCCTAAATGAAGATGGAGTAAGATGTGACTAGTACAGGTCACACAGCATCAGCTATCTCTACAGGGATTTCAAAAATCTGCTGAGCAGACTTTGGAATCCTCTGCCTGAGTACCTATAGCAAGTGAACAGTAATATTGAGAAAAAATATATGGTTTTTTTAGTCTTGTATGCAACTAACAAAAATTTCCAGCACAATTTTACTGGAAGACAGAAATGGTATATCTCAGCAGGACCTGCTGTAGTACACTATGTCATGTGATGAGTTAAAAAGTTGTACCAAAACACAGATCCTTTTTCTCTATCAGCATTTTGGCTGGATCTACCCTTGCTTCCTGCATCACTTCAATAAAATTGAACACAGCTTGGTAAGCTCTTTGTTTTTACTACAGGAAGTAAAAAATAAACAACTCTATGTCTCTTGTCCTTTCCAGCAGCTCTATCAGACAGTCTGAACCTTTCAAATGTTAACTGTACTTCATTAAAAACATCCAGCCTTATGGTAAAGTTTAGATGCTGTAGACTTTTCCATATGGCATCGTAACTGTGTAGATACTTAATGTATTTGTACACCCACACATGAATAAAAAATGTAAATAAATATAAAACTGCTCTTAGTAGAAACAACAGTAAAATTGTAATTTATATTTTGAGAATTTTCTTTTTTTTCAAAATATATTAGGAAAATACTGTGCACTCCCTTGAAATGGATGGATAACAAAATATGATCCTTTTCTTTTGCTCCCTAATCTCAAATTTCTGCGGGATGTTTGATGCAAAAAAATCCCATAATTGATATGTCTTTTATAAAGCAATAACTTGAATAAGCATTTTGGAAAATTTTGAACCAGATGATGAGATAAAATGTCCCGCTATTATATTTAATACAGGTACTTCAGTTATGTTCATTATTAGTTTACTGGGGCAGGGACAGGATGAAAAACACTGACTTGATGTCAGTAGAAATGTTGAAGCAGTCCGATGCCATTTGTTTTCTTCTGATATCTGTTCTTCACTATAGATGTTAGTGTCAAGCTCACTGAAATTATTGTAGAATTTCTTCAACAGCAGACAGACAGAGAGATAGTAAAAGACCTTTTAAATGCAGAATATTGTTTTACTCTTACAATGATTTTAGTACTAGAAATACTTCATAAGACAGAAGTGATAAATATTCATGTGCATTAAATATATTCATTTAGTAGAATTATTCATAGTGATGGAAATTATGTAGTCAGTTTCTTTTGGAATCAGTGGTAGTTCTAAGTGAACAAAGATTGTATGACTTGGCCTGTGTATTTAGCAAGATAAATAATTTGTGCTGAGCACAATGTCACTTTCTGGTGCTTCAGTGATTCCATTTCTTTCCCCCACACACGAAGAATTTGTTTCTTCCCCTGAGGTCAGCTTACTCCTGTGCTTTTCTTACCAAGAAAGAAACATGAATTTAAGGGTCTACACTTGTGTCACAACTGCTTGAGCAGAAGTAAGTTTGGGCCAAAAATCAATGACCTCTCCTGAGAGCCTAATTGAGTTATGAAGGAGTTAGAAATTGCCTATTGCTTGCAATGGTTTTGACTGGAACTGATAGGACTCAAGATCGGTTTCAGCAACAGTTGACCATGGCAATTAGGCTTAACTAGGTGTACATGAAGAAAATGTGTGGAAGCATAAAACAGGAAACATCTTACAGATGCATGCAATCCCTGATTAATTTTCTCTGAAACCATATTCACAGAGTCAGACTAATGGCTGCAGGCTTTCCAGATACTAAATTACAAAAGGGTTTAATTCTTGGCTTCTTTTTTGTGATCCAAAATGACTTTTATGTTGAAAAAAATTCTAACGTAGAATCCTTTCCTTGTGTAACAAGCATGTTGCAGGTAGTGCAGAGTCATCAAATGCAGCATTTGTCAGGCTTTTACCATTAGAGATTGAAAGAACTGGAGCACACATTGAGTTCTGAGCCAAGAAAAATTAGTTTTCAAATTCCCAAACATGTACCATTGTGAGAGACAGGTAGCAGAAGTACACTCTACATGGTCTATATATTTGCCCACTGCTGCATATTAGGGCTGTGCAACATGCATTGCTTTGGAGGCGCAGCCATCTAAAGTCAGTAGGAAATTTAAATTAGCTGCGATATATTCAGGGTAAAATTGGCAGAACGTAACTATTAAAAACATAATTAATGTTCCCAAAAGAGCTTTAAATGAGATGTTTTCAACTCTTTAGTAATCTGGGCAGTACATTGAAAATAATATGTGATAAATTTAATGCTGTCTGCTTGCAGATACATGTTTAATACTTGCAGAATGCTGTGTCCTGCATTTTGGATGACATCTGACTATTTTGTAAGAAACCAGTGGCACTACTGGAACTGTGCAACACCCATAATCAAAAATTCATTATTCTATCTTTAAAGATTGCTGCAACACCTAACCTTTGAGATTTCTTTTCATATTCACAATTATGAAAGGTTCATTTCAAACAAAAAGAATCAGCATGGAATTAGGGATTATGTATTTCTTTTAGCTTCCTTGTCCTCTGTTTAGTATATCTTCTAAAGAATAACAATACGATGTTTCTTAAAAAGTACACTGAGAATTTTTTTTTTTTTTTTTAATGACCCTTGACATTTTTCCTTAGAATGCTTGTGAGATTTCCTAGTGTTAAAAACAAGGAACAAGCCAGGGAGAACTCCACAATGGCAAGCATCAGCAGCAGAATGAGAGAGTGCCAGAGGGCCTGTCTTGGGGTCCAATCTGTTCAGAGAAGAGACAGCAAACTGCTGTTGCCAATTTACATACCTTTGCTTTGCTGTGAGGCCCAGGGCGCAGAACTGTGTCTGGTGAGAGCTGTATCATATGCATATTTATCTCAATGTAGTAAGTATGGGGACTTAAACAGAACAAAACACACACACAAAAAAAATCCACAACATCAAGATCAGAAATACAAAAGACCTTTCCATAGAACAATTGATGAAAGACTTGTAGTGTAACCTGACCTTTTGATGGAGAAACCAAGACTAAAACAGCCTGGATTTCTGAGGCACAGATACAAAGCTCACATGCTTTGTGCATACTTTTGTTACTGTTGCTGTTTTCTTAAAGCAACTCTGGAAGCACCTTGTATAAATGATGATAGAATAAAGACAGGAAACTATCTGCCAACCATATCAAGATGATCCCATATATATTTTTAAAATAGAAAGTAATTGAACAGTGATGTTTTAAAGGGCCTGCCGTCTGAAACTTACCCTCTGCACAATGGGAGGAGACTTTCTCCCTCTTACAATTCTGTTGTTGATGTTTTAAATCAGGAAAACGGAAGAACCAAGGAAATCCTATTCAGAATATGCTTTTATCTGTGCCTGTTGGTCACTGATACTACTGCTTTACCTGAAAGAAGAAATTACGGATGATTTTGATGATGTTGTAAGATGAAATCTGAGAATTCAGAAAATATTTAGCATAGAAAAGTGACAATTCCAAAAGACTCTGTTGTGTGAACTCCAAGGTAGCCTTTTGATTGGTTAAATAAAGAAGCCACAATATTCAATCAAGTTATACTTTTTGCATTTTGGCTTCTAATTTCCCATTGGTTTCAAATTATTGCTCTTAATATAACTTTACGAGCTTAAATGACTGGTTGGATATGAATTTTAGGCTGCTATGTTTTAACTATTCTAATTAAAAAAAAAAAGACATGTAATATTATCTGGCATACAGAATGTATTTTTAAAAAACAGAACACTTGGCAAGATCTTGAGTTATAGTGAAGCACCAAACTGAAAAGCATGATCTAACCCACTATGATGTGTTTGGCAGATGGATCCAGTACACTCCTTGGGAACTGGTGTGAGTACACAGGAGGGATTTTTTCTGTGTTGACGAATTTGCTAATGCTTACAACACGTCGCCTTTGCTATAGCTTGTTTCCTATTTCTTTCCTGGAATGAAATGCTTAATTTTTTCATTGAAGTGTGTGCACTGAAAAGAGCAAAAAGCATAATTCAAAAAATATCCTTGTGTCTGATTGGCCAGACATCAAGAGACAACACATTTTTAAGACCTTCTTTATTGAATACAGGTAGAGATCATGTAGTGATCATGAAAGGTCTAAAGAAAATGGAATTATTTGTTTCTTTATCTGACCACTGGAAAAATCACAGTAACCCCGAGTTTTTTGGTATTTTGTCTGGAAGATGTCAGGTCCACTGTGATCATTGGATGGTATAGTTATCAAAGCTGGTTTTATGGTTTTATAGCATTGCTGTAGTTCAAAACTCTTGGGTTTAGGAAAGAATACTTTTCTTTTTTTCCCCCTCAACACAGTTCACAAGCAGTCTGTTGTAAGTTTTAACTATATTTATGAAGCTTTTGAGAAATAGTGTATGGAGTTAATAAGAAAACAGTACAATACATTTCAATTTTATGTCTCTTAATTCCATTCTATCAAGTCTAGTGGACATTGTGAGGAGAGCAAACTGTTCGTATCATATTGTCAGAATACCATATAGTGACTAACCATGTTAAAGACACTAACGATCAGTTATACATTCACAAAGTCCAGTTGATACCTATCACCTTTTAAGAATGATGTCTGCAGTAGACCCAAGCTCAGGAATCATGCGTGACTGGAGTACACTATAACCTTTGAAAAAACAAATGCTTTGAGTCTTTGCAGAATGGGTTACTGCTTGCCACTGAAATCTTCCCTCTCCACAGGAATAGGTGGACTCCTCAGGGAAACTGATACACTGAGGTTTGTGTTCAGCTGACAGAACATGGTGACACCAGCCAGGTTTAAATCCTTGCATGGGAGGCCACTAGGTCCAATTAAGCTTATTAAACTAGCCTAGCTCAATGTAAAATATATTCATTTTTATGAACTTGTTCCTTTCTCCTCTGCATCCCAATACACACCCACAGTAATCAGAAGGCATCCTATATAAAAAAGCTGAATTTTAAGTGGAAATAACACTTAGAACACAGTCTTAGAACACCGTATTTAGGCGCTTCTTCAAAGTGCTTCTTAGCCAATTTGTCTTTACTTCTTGCTTTTGTCTCTTTATTGATTTTATTCTTCAGTAGTTGCTTGGGTTGTTTTACTGTTTTACTATCTTTCGTTGTTTGTGCTCTTTTCCTAAAAAAAATGTGCAGATTCTGACAGATATTCTAGGGAAACTCTAGACAAATGAAACAGGGAAAAAAGAAGTCTGTAGTGAATTGAGAAAAATTGTCTTTCCATGTAGAGAAAAGAGCACTATACAAACGAATGGTAACGTATCCATTAAATATAAAAGCCAAAGAAAATAGATTCTTTTTTTTTTCCCTTGGGATTCTGATTTTTATTTATAATAAGTAAACATTCTTTTTCTAATTTAAAAATCACATACCCAGACAGTAAGGAGATGTTGTGCACTAATGTTACATTGTGCAGTAATGTTAATTGGTGATACGGTTACTCAATTAAATTATAATAATCTTCTTACAAAACATAAAACTCAATAATAATTTATATAGATGACAGTGATTTACTTTTCCCCCCCCCACCCTAGACCTAGCAAATTTTCATTTGCAAGTTTCTTAAATTGAAATGATAGAAGCCTCTTTCAAGAGTTTGATCAGATAGGAGCCATTCGCTGTGGCTCTAATTTTTCATGAAACAGAGCACGTCAGGTATCCAACAACCAAATTCACTTTTAAGTACTTATTGTATAAATTACTCAATAAGGGTGGAAAGAAGAGTCATTCTCTATCGTTTGTGGAACCCGTTCCAGCAGCTCGTCTCTGGAGTTAGATAGAGCTGTCTTGATCATTTTTACATATAGACTTCCTTGAACACTAAAAAGAATTATAATCACCTGATTATAAATTCACTGTTAATATAGCCTTAGAGCTGAGAACATTTCACTCCAGTAGTTAATTTAGTCTGTGGTAAATTCTCACTGTTATTTAATGTCATTTATCACCTGCTGTTTTGTCTTACTGTGAACATCCTGCCTGCCCTGTACTGTCTACAGTACATGGACCTTCTGTGACTTTAATGTACTCAGAACAAAGGCTCCAAAGTGCTTCTATCGGGAGGATTTGGCAACTTGCCGCAGATATATTCAAGCCATTTTGCTGCCTGTCACTCAGTGCTTTACAAATTGAACTCTGAGGAGAGGTAAAAAGGGTCTATGAGGCATTTTTTTTCTGGGAAGAATATGCTAATAAAGCGCCATCAGCAGGAAGCAGGTTGTGTCTGAAAGAGTTTTGTCAACTCTGAATTAATTTTGTGTGTTAAGAAACACGGGGGTGCTTCTAGAGCCGGTCTGTGGTAATTAATCCTTCCTGTTTCTGGAAGAGAAGAACTGTAATAAATGCAGCCCAGATTTAACAGATGTGTGCACACAATGTCTGCTTTATGAGGAGTAAAAGAAAATGATGGGTATAGAACAAAAAATGTTGATTTTAAAAAATTAAAACAGTATGGAAAGTACTAAGATTGGAATTCCCAGAGTTTATGCAAATGCTGTATTCCTTTAAATGTTAGCAGACAGTATGGTTTTGGAAACATCTGTCGGAGTGGTTGGATGCTGTGAAGAGACTGAAAAGGACAGATGTTACTTGTGCTTATAAAAAAAAACCTACCAAAAAATACAGAGATGCATGAGATCTGAGCCACAATCTGCTTAATCTAGGTGGTTATGGAAGCCGGTTTAGCAAGAGAGAGTGGTAATGAACTATTCTGAGAATCTTTATAATGACTTCACAAGATACTTTAAAAAACATTTAAAATTGTTATTGTAATACAACAGTGTGATTTCAGTACCTTTACCCTGTGTGGGATCAAGCTCAGGGCAGGGCAAGGAGAAAATAGGTTTGTTGCTGTGTAAAGAGTTTTAGAAAGTGTATGTAATATATTACTAAAATATCTTAGTTACTTTCCCCTAAAATGTGAATTCATTGAAGTGTGTGATTGTTCATAACAAGGTTCAGATTTCACTGAAGTCCATTACCCTCATGTATCTCAGTGGGGGAAGATTGCCAATTAGTTTGTACAGACCATGCCAGTTCTGAAGAACGTTACAATCACACAGGTAACTCCTGAATTTCATGTCCAGAACTTATGCAAGAACTTTTCCTTCAGACCTAATTCCAGATTTGATTTTGCTTGAGGGACTGTTTTGTTTGTGCTTTTAACAAACAAAAAATAACAAGCAAACAAAAACCATACAAACAAACAAACAAAAAAACCCACATAATTTTTTCTCCATGATCCTTTGTCATATTCATAGTGCATGTTCTTCTTTTAGTTGTGTCTCCATGCTGAGACATTTTAACTGCTATGCAGTTGAATACATGGCTTAATTAAATACTTTTAGCAGGAAATATAACTTTGAGGCTTATTACTGATTTCAGTCCTCACACAAGAAGCAGAATACCTAAGCACACTTCATTTGAAGTTTAACACAATTAGCGCTTACTAGAGAGCTTGAACGTAGTTTTAATTTTCTGTCTCAGCTATTAATGTAAGTCATGGGCAAATATACATCTCTGACACTTTTCAATACTGTGTCTTTAAACATCAAAACTTCTGTTGAATTGGGGTAAATACAGCACTAACAGTACACTATTAATACCTCACAATTAGCTACTTCTATAAAAATGTCTACAAAGACAAGTGAATCTAAGGAAATTGAATTACACTTTGAAGAATAATTTAAAATACTAGAATCTACAGCCTGTGATTCATGCAAATTTGCAAATTCAAACTTTTTCAGTTAATCCTTTCCACTAATAAAACTCTAGTCACAGTTCTATTTCAATTTCTGTTCAGTAAGAAATATGACATCTAAAAGATTTTTCCATTTCTTAATTTAGAAGGATTAAGGAAATGTGTTAAGAAACTAAACCTCACAAACATGTATGATTGCCAGATTCTAAGCAAAACTTCAGTGCCATCTGCATAAAAAAAAATCCAGATTTCTCAATTGAAATTCTATGATCTTCAGCTATGGTTTAGAATGTGTTAACTGTTTCTCTTTTCACAACCGTTCATGTCATTAGTAACTTCATGGAATTCTGTTTGTGTGTAACGGAATTGTTGCCTATGGCAAGTGTTTGTAACATATAAGCATTTAAATATAGGCAAAACACAAGAGATCATTTTGATTTTAAAACTTTCAGCAGAGGTGTAGTTTTGGGTAGATATGTGTGCTTTTTACATCTTTCTCTTTAAAATGCAACTTTCTTGGACAGCACTAATAGGATTTCAGTTATGTGAATTTGCATATGTGGAAAGATGGGAAAAGGAAAATTATTCACTTTGCCAAATTTTGGGCTTCTTGACTTCAATATTCTTGATCATACTCTGGAGGCATATTTTTTTTTTAATCTATTGACTATCAGCTCCTAATTACAGATCCTCTGACTTGTGCCAATGCCAGATGCCTAAAATAGCCCCAAACAGAAAGTGTGAAATCCCGTTCAGTAGCCAAATTCACACATGGTGAATATCCATTAAAGCCAGAAGGCCACCGTAGATTTACTCTGGCTAAATCAGACTCAGAGTATTCTCACATTTCAGCAAATTTATAGCACATGTCTTTTGCAGTTTAAAAGGAGAGACTTGAAGGATTGTTAATATTGTTCTTAAACAGATGCCCAAGGAAGAGGTTAACTCACAGGTTCCTTTCCCCTCACCCTTGCAAATGACTCACCCAACCACCTTACTTGGGCTGCTGGGACTTCCTGTAGTGTAAAGCTCTAAGCAATTGCCATGCTTGCATCCCCTACATCTCACATCTGCTCTTGTGTCATTGATTATTTAGTGAAGTTGTTCAAGCAATTGTAGTTTGGGGTTTTTTTCCCCTTTACAAATTTAGAAATTAGGAATTAAAAATCTGTGACTTATCATTCAGGAGAAGAAATATTTACTTATTTT
Source organism: Stercorarius parasiticus (assembly GCA_013396915.1). NCBI lineage: Eukaryota > Metazoa > Chordata > Aves > Charadriiformes > Stercorariidae > Stercorarius > Stercorarius parasiticus. Next base: position 342,504 of record VWZL01003074.1, on the reverse strand, counting down.
GCAGTTAGCACTGAAAACTGATTGTTTTGAGAATATTCTGTTCCATATTTTGAGGTTTCACTCGTTCTTCCTGGGTTTTGGAATTGCTAAGGAAATACTGACTCCTTTCTTGATAAAGTATTTATTTTTTAATGTAGTAATTAATTGGTTCCTTTAAAGGAAATATTTATTTTCTGCTTAGAAAGTTATCTCTTAATATGGTAGAGTGACTCATATCTACTCACCCATTTCTAATAAAGATTGTGCAAGAGGCTGCAATGAGACAATCTGACTGCCTTTCTCAACTGGTGTTTTGTCCTGCTTTGGCAGACACTGCACTTGTCTACACTTGGTTGATTACCTTCTCTTTGAAATGAATCATAACCAGGTTTTTTGTTATTATCCCTGTACTTATTCCAGATAATTACAACATGTAAATAGGACTGCTTTTATTCATCGAGAATTATTTCCGAAGGAGATCCCAGCAAGCACACTCTCACATGAAATCCAACCCTTACTATTGATACCTGATGTTTTTCTATCCAAGATTAGATACTGTAGTACCTTTTCAGTAAATGGTATTTCAAAACCTTGGATTCAATGCTGAAAAATCTATGGTAATGTTCTTGATGGAGAAAAGAGAGTCTCATTATTAACATTCAACACATTCATGTTGGGTTGTAGTGAATGGGGTTACATCTGTCTGGTGAACAGTCACCAGTGGTGTTCCTCAGGGTTCAATTCTAGAGCCAGTTCTGATCAATATATTTATCGATGATCTGGATGCAGGAGTTGAATACACCACTAGCAAGTTTGCTGATGATACCAAACTGGGAGGTGCTGTTGACTCTCTTGAGGGACAAGAGGCCTTGAAGAGGGATCTGGATAGATGGAAGTATTGGGCAATGATTAATGGTATGAAATTTAACAAGACCAAATGCCAGATTCGGCACCTAGGACAGAGTAATGCTGCTCACAAGCATGGATTGGTAGAGGAGTGGTTGGAGAGTAGCCCTGCAGAAAGGGCTCTGGTCAACAGCAGGCTCAATATGAGCCAACATTGTGCCCTGGGAGCCAAGAGGTCAAACTGCATCCTGGCGTGCATCACATACAGAATAACCAGACATACAAAAGAGGTGATTATCCTGCTGTATTCAACATTGGTGTGGCCTCACCTTGAGTACACTGTGCGTTCAGGGCTCCACAGTTTAAGAAGAATGCTGAAGAACTTGAATCTGTCTAGAGGAGGGCAACAAAGATAGTGAAAGGACCGGAAGGCATGTCCTATGAGGAGTGTCTAAGGACGCTGGGCTTGTCTAATTTGGAGAAAAGGAGACTGAGGGGCAACCTCATTGCTCTCTACAGCTTCTTGAGGAAGGGAAGTGGAGAGGGAGATGCTGAATGAATGGTTTAAAGCTGCACCAAGGGAGGTTTAGGCTAAACATTAGGAAGCATTTTTTCCTGAGAGGGTAGTCAACCACTGGAAGAGGCTTCCTAGAGAGGGGGTTGATGTCCCAAGCCTGTCAGTGTTTAAGAGGCATTTGGACAATGTACTTAATAACATGTTTTACCTTTTAGTCAGTCCTGAAGTGGTCAGGCAGTTGGACTATATGATCGTTGTAGGTCCCTTCAAACTGAATATATTCTGTTCTGTTCTGTTCTGTTCTATTCTATTCTATTCTATTTTATTCTATTCATGACTTGCAATAGTTGCCTATGTTTGCTGGCACAGATTAATCTTGTTTGAAAGATTTATTGGAGTTCTGTGCCACAGAGTGATTTTGTGGAGGTGATTGAGTTTCCCTGGGTTTCAAGACAATTTAATCATGCGCATGGTACTAGGGGTTGCTGTTTCAAAACTGTTAAAGAACATTTCAGAATAACAAAACTTGATGGGGATAGGGTATACAACATGTTTGGGATATAGGTAAAATGGAGACGTGTTGATTTGATTCAGATAGTGTTTGTCTGATTTGAGTATGATATTTGAGGAAAGTACGCTGCTGGTTTGAATTCATGCAGACTTTTGCATTGCAGTTATATTGAAGCACAGAATAGGTGTTCCTATACTTGTTTGTCTTTAAATCTGAGTAAATAAATGTGACAATCAAATTGAGTTTGCATACTGCATGTACTAAAAGTTGACATTCCCTTTAAAACAGCTTGCACCAAGCAATTTCTGAAACATTGCAAACTTCCTCCATCTACAAGTAATGCTAATAAACAATGCCATATGAGCTACCTCTGAATGTTTAGAGGAGACAAGGTGACCACTTCAAATGGTTATCGACAAAAGCAATAACAATAGTGCTATTAAAAGCACACAGTGCATCAGATAATAAATCTCAAATGTTCAGTAGATCTGTCAAACATACGTTATTCTGGACTTAGAAATGTTTTCAGATCCTAACTTCACTCTGTTGTGTGTAACATCCCTGGGACTATTTCACAGGGCAACATTGGTGATGAAGTATGTAGAACTGTACTTTTCTCTTTTCAGCAACCGCAGTGTAGTTGAGAGGACATTTTACAAAAGAAGGTAGATTCTTCATGAGAAAAGGAAAAAAACAATAGGTTTATACCATCTTTGCTTACAAAAAAACCTGCCCAAACCAACCAAAATCCTAACAGCACTCCACTGGGAAAAGCTTTCACTTCCTTTCCCCTTCTATGACTCAGGTTCAATATGAGGCTATTTGTCAGAGCAATTGAGCACCTATGAAGTGTTACATTAGCAATAATTAAGGACTATAACTGCAGCTGGTTTGGGGAGTGTGTGTGTGTGTTATGTGTTTGTTTGGTTTGATTTCTTTTTTAGTCTTGGCTTTTAACCTTATGTGAGTTGTGAAGTCTACCCTTAAAACATCTGGGCTTCTTACTGAAACAATGGCATAGTTTCTGCAGTAATCTTGTATAATTTCTGATGAATAGTAGGGTACATTTAAGCAGTTCTAATGGGGTGAGCAATATTATTTTAAAGGGCTTTGATCATTACTTATCTTCCAGCTGATTATAGGAATCTTGTTGGAAGCTTTCAAAGGATTTTTAATTTTGAATCTCTTTATGTCTTCAGCTTAGTGATGACATTAATTTCCCCTATTGCTTGTGAAAGGAAGCATAGTTTTGTTTCAGACGTTTTTTGTTCCGTGTGTCATGTCTTTTGTGCATGCAGATGGGACTGATTAATTCTGTGGCCTTACTATTACAAAAAAATAAAATAAAATAAAAATAAATATCAGGGAGTGGTAAGCATAGCTACTTCTGCTAAGATTTTACAATAATGAAAGAAATGTGGTTTTAACCTCAGAAACAAAACAGTTAACATGGCTCTCTAGATGACCTCCGAGTGGATTTTTTTCTCAGTTCAGAGAGTACTCAAGCTCTTTTGCAACAGCTGAGCTTTTGCTAAGGGGAAATTCATTTCTATGTAGAGATATGGCACTGGCCACTTCATCTCTTGAATTCTACTTAAATCTTTTTAAATAAGACATTAGCCTCCACCTTAGGGTGAATTTCAACCTTTCTGAATTAGCAATTTTCTTTACGTTTGACAACGACTGAAGAACACCTAAGCTTAAAAATTAAAGGTAAAGGAAGGATCATGAATAAATGATGGCATTAGGAACTATTATTGACATTACTCTATATTTAAATAGAGAAAGGCTAACATCTAATTTATATTAGTTTCATTTATTAGGACTTCTGAATTAAGCATAGTGCTGAATATATGCATTTAAATTTCTTGCATGCAACAAAATAGAATTCGTCTTGTACAGTTAGAGCTACATATTTTTTTAATTTTATTTTTTTTTTAATAATTTGTTTACTGAAACCAGTCAACAAATACAATTAGGATAGTCCCTTTTTCATTCTGTCCTTGTTGAGGTAGACCCTGAATATTAATTTCATTCCCTATAATGCACTGCAAAGTATCCCAGTGTTCATAAAAAAATCACTTTCTGCACAGAATAAGATAAGAGGGCAAATTTTAAAATTTTATGGATGCTGTATTAAATTATTTTTTTAGTGAAAAAGTAAGCAAACAAACAAAAACAACCTCCAGTTCAGAATTTAAGTCATTTAGTCATAATATATCTTCAGTTTTCTCAAATCACTTTGTCTAGAAAGTGTAGATGTTAAAACACCAACAAAAACAAACTTAAAAATCCCCAAGACAGAGCAAAAAACCGCAACTCCAACCAAATACTTATTTTAGTACATGTACAGCAATAGCAAACTCATTTCTCAGTAAAAAAACCAACAACAACAAAAAATTAAAGCCTCTGAGCTCGTAAGCTGAGAAAGAAAAAAGAAGTTCCTTCACTATATAATGTATTCATAACAAATAATTTAAGTGACTCAAGCTTTTGGTACTTCTTTTATCCATGGATGAAGCACTTCAACTTTCACTTTGTATTAAGTAAGGAAAATCATGAGCACTTTCATGCCTTCATTTTTTATTTTTTTTTTTTTATTAAAAGAAATGAAGTGTAAAGCTGCCTGGCCACAGGGCAAAAAGTACTAGAATAAATCGCTGAACAAATGCTTTCTATTTTCAAAGACAACAAAAAGCTTCCTGCCTGGTCAAGACAGTTGAATCTCCCAATTTTTATTAATAATAAAGGTAGGGTGGGGATGTTTCATGCCTCCAGATTTGTTTCATGATTAAAAATAAGTTAAAAGTTGTCCAGGTACATTGGAAATAAGGTGTGGGCTGAAAAACACAATAACAGCAGAGGAGAAAGTGTAGATGAAATTTCATGAAAAATGCACTTTATTATCTTTGTTATCTTTCCATGGGTTTGGATATTGCACTGAGAATAATGAAATAATCTTTTGTGTTCATTGGGAGGCTTTGAGTCTCTGTAAAGCGGTAAGTAAAATGGTAATTTCAAAATGGTATGCCTATAGAAGTAATTTTTTTTTTTTAAATGAATGTAGAATCTAAATTTGCATACAATTTTCAATAACAAATTTTCAGGCTATGTAAACTGACTGCTTGAATAAATGAAGCACAAACTATTTAAATAATTATAAAATACCTTTAATTCATGGCATTAATTGTGTGTCCGCCTGTTTTGTAAGTATCTGAAAAGGAAGACTTAGGATGGACTATAACTCATCAGCTCAGCTCTGACTACCCATATTTTAAACAATCTGTTTCTAAAGTTCAGCTACATTCAATCTACACAATAGATTAAGGTAGAAAATATATTGAAAATGCAGGGTACTGAATGCAAAACAGCAACGGAAACACCTTATTGTGGAAGCATTCGGACACAGCACTGAAGAGTTATAAAGGTAGTTTTGGTGGAGTGTGTGCAATTGTCTGCAGAAGTTGGAAGTCAGTCACCACCTATTCACTAAACTGTGCTCTACAACATTTACTGCATTTTACCATGTTTGCTCTCCTCTGTAAAGAAAATCCTGTTATGTATGTTATGTTCTGTTTTACAGGATCTTGTAGCTGCAAGTTGGGATGTGTCTTCCTGCAGTACAGCCCATGGGGCTTCATCTTTCTCCCAAACACATTTTATGTAATTCATTTTGCTACTTCCACAGAACTAACACTTTTTCTCATTAGACCAAAGCATGAAGCCTTTTATGGTTACAAACTGGTGATTTATATCTCTGTCATACCTTGGTTCCCTGCTTTTATCAGCTTTTAAATAGCTTCTTTACTTCATCAATTCTGAGAGGTTTTTCAGTGCCTTTGTGCTACGCAGGTTCTCTGACAACGACTATGAATAAAAATATGCCCTTGGACAGACTCTTAGCCATTCTTAAAGCTAAGCAATAGTGAAAGAAGGAAAGGAATATGATAGTATCAGCAAATCTAGTACCAAAATACTTTTTGCATAAGCTAAACTCAATTGAATGTCGACCTTGTAAAAATGTATGAGTTCATCCAAGTTGACCTACTGTCAATATAATTCAAAAAAGACGAATAGACTTTGGACTATATATGTTTCCCTTGAAGGTCCTCAGCACTTTCATGTTACCTGTCTATTTTCTTTGTCCTTTTTGTGCTTTACGTATCGAACCTTGAAAGTAATAGTAGATCATTTCTTTCACATGCGTTCCTCAATGTACTGTATTTGAGGAGAAATCACTGTAAATACTTCATATCCCTATGTAAATTAAAATTCAAGTGTTAAGATTGCAATAAATATTTTAGGCATCACGTCTCTCAAATAATATATATCCATCCATTGTATAGTGGTAACAGCTGCAAACCACAGCAGAAACTGGGAATGCTAGACTGTATATCTCTAAGTGATCTCATCTCAAAGGGATCATAAGTAAAATACACAAGACAATATAGTGAAATGTTATTAAGCTGCTAATGCTCTTATAGAAGCAGAAAATCAAACTCTAAAGCTCTTTTTTACCATAAAACACTATAAGTTTGAGCAGAGATTGTGTTATAGCATTTATATTAAAATTATGTATGTATTAGTTTGATAATGTTATAAGTGAAATGCATTAACATGGAGTAACTAAGTGTGATATTGAAAGTCACAAAAATGAGTCAATGTTTTCTACTGTGCCTGAGTCTCTCCGGAAATAAAAAAGAGCGGTGACTACTCCGTGACCCCAAAAGCCAGCTGTGGTGGTACAAACTGTGCTTAAGCAGGTAAATTCTCTTACCCCCAGACACAGTGGTATTCAAACTATTTGTTCGGAATTGTCCGATCTTGAACCATGCCTGGGTATTATTTCTGAGCATGCTGCTTGGCTAAGCCAGACTAGGTCAGGAACTGTGCCAATGGTTTAACAGTGCAGAGTATTGCATGCCAGTGCTTGTGAAGGTAATAAGTCTCCGTCCCCTGAACACAAAAGAAATGTAAGGAAATAATATCTGAACTTCAGCATTTCAGTAAAAGCATCTAAAATTAGGAAAGGTGAACTCTAAGTAATTAATTGCACATAACATATATTGACATTAATCTTTTTTCTTTTGTATTTGTACATGTGTGTGCTGATATGTGTCTTTGTCAAATATCATTGTACAATACAGTAACTGAATTGATTCACACGATGTTAAAATTGTTATTTCATCTGACCATGGTTTTTGACTTATAAGACTCAAGTGCATTAAAAATATCACACTCTACAATATGGATAAATCCATGTTCTTTATTCCTCATTCAATGTTAAAATGTGAGATTTTATTTCTACTTATCAGCAGCTAATAGAAACTATTTAGCTACACATTTGTAAGAAGTGCTTACATTGCACCTTTTTACAGTAAATATCTCTTTGTGAAACTACCCAAAGAAAAATGTCAAGGTCATAAAAGCTTTAGCGTTTTTGATGTTCTAAATTCTGCTTGATTTATCATTCTGTTCCTGATTATAATACTTGTCATTCTTTTTATCCTATTGAGCTTTGTGATTGATTTTCCCCTCCTTTGTCTGTCGTTAATGCTACTAGCCTTCTATTGTGTGAAGTTTTACAGCAAATGTTAATCCGCTATAGCTACTTGGAAATAAGTACCAAATAAACCTTCATCATAAGTTCAGTAAAAATTTAGACATGTGAGATACTTTAACAGAATTATAAATTTTGAATCAAAGCCACTATCAATGCCCCGACATGTTCCATAACTGCATGATAACATTAGATATTGAAGTATTCTGTGGGGAAAAAAAAAAAAAAGAACTAAAGAAACATGCTTCCCAACAGATTTGTCATATTTCCTTTATACGCTCTATCAAAACAACTTCTGCTCCTGTTGTAATAACTTAAGTATCTATAAGGTTTGTATTAAAGTTGTTTTAATTTCATTTTAATTAAGAATAATTATACATTTTTACACTGTGGTTGGAAGAAAAGATTTATTCTGCCAAATTTTGAGTATCGTTATTTCCTTTGGATGGACCAATGAATAAATTAGCTATGTCCAATGCTGTGTTCAGAGCACATATACGCATAGAAGAGAAAGAACTCACTAAGCCATATTACTTCAAGCAATTTTATTATATCATTGCTTTCCATGCCAGGTTGCTATATGAACTGGATTTAAATTAAGAGCAACTGGATTTACATTAATAGCTATACCTTTACCTGAAAGGTAGTTGTGATTGTATAAGAGTCAAAAATAATTTTAATTCGGCAGCCATAGCCATTTTTAATATTTTTTCCACTTTTCAAGTTTTAATTAACAATGACAATGATGAGTATTTTTTACAGTTATTCCTCCTCTGTTTTGAGAGCACTCACTTTGAACTATCTCAGAGCAGTCAGATATAGTTTTCAACCTATGTTAAGAATACTAGCACGGACAAATTAATGGGAAATTAATCCAGTGAAAATTTCTTACAAACACATTTCCTATCTTGGGGGAAAAATGCTCATTTATTTATTTATGTACATTTAAAGCAGCTGCTGAAACTATATTAGTTCTCTGTATGTTAGATCTACATCTTTCTGAAGCTTCTTGGTTTCAAGCCAGCTACGTTGTGCTGCAGGGAAACCTATATTTCACTGTGGGACTACTTTCCTGTTTGAGTATTAGTAAGGTTTATTTGAATGGTCTGAGACTATCACGTGCTACATTTTGTCTCCCTTATAGACAATGAAACAGAATTTTAACAGAAAACAGAAAATAATAGTAGTTATTATGATACTTAAAGTTTCTCATCAACTCATGTTTTTTTTCACATATACCTGTTAACTTCAAATATATGGACAGTACAGAAAATAAATAAATATGTATATTATAAAAAACTGGCAATAAATTGTAAGATGCTGTCTGCTGATAGAAGAACAGCAAAACCACTTAAAGGATCAACATGTGTATTGTGAGCCACTTAAAAGAAAAGGCTGCTATAGAGATCAGTAGGAAGTCTACAACTGTTCAGTGCACCTCTGAGGTGCATTTCACTTTTGTATTTGGTATTTTTTCTGGTTGGATATAACATTAATCTTAGGACTATGCTTCTCTAAGTAATGTGTACGAAATGCACCTACTGATATTCTCAAACATAATACCAACAAATTGTTATGGCTATAGTAACACTTGTTGAATTTTGCTATTTTCTAAAACAGTAACAGCACTAGCAAGTTTATTCTGAAGAAATGAGATAAATTAACATGGTAGGAAGGGATGAAAAACAGTTTTTATATCTGTTTAGTATCTGCCATTACTTTATAAGATAACATGGGAATCCATGATGTGGACTAGTTCTGGGTCATATGAAGCAGAATGATGCAGCAAAAGGGTTAGGAGCAAGGTGTCCTCAGTGCTAGGGAGTACACGGATTCCCCCGGCACAGGAACCAACACCACTACTTCCCAAAGGCATGTTTGTGTTGACAGCATACACTGTCAGGTCACTATATGAAATATCATGGGGGTAGTAGGGGATTAAATGGCATTCTGTCTCCTTCTGTCCCTTCTTGGTAGAAGAAACACTAAAAAGACAGTGTTCATTGTACAAAGCTGCGGGATTCATCTCACCTGACTTTATTTGAAATTCATATTAGTTGTCTTTTTTTTTGCTCAAATCTGTGGAGGCCTCACTGGGTTGTGCTGTGGCTTGTCCCAAAGTCTCAGCATCTCCTATCGCCTGCACCAGTACCCTGGTGGAGCACTCCATGGGTCTAAATTTATCCATACACAAGGATTCTTTGCAATGAAAACTGGGGTATGTTTGTTGAGGAGAAGCAATAGGGAAGGACTTGTATTCTCTCCAGAGTTAGCCTAAGTGTGAACACAACCAAGCATACTCCCAGACCTGTGAATCTGAAAATGTTTAAAGGTGCAATATCACAGACACAGCTTCCCATACTTGTTTAGGTTTATTTTAGGATCAGCACTGGATAAGTAACCTTACAGAAAAGCCAGCTTTTTTCTGTTTTCTTTTTTTTTTTGACAAAGCTCAACACCACATAACAGAAATAAACTGATGCTGCAACAGGAATTTCTGGAGTTTAGAATGAGTAAAAAGACCAGTCCACAAAACTTTCTGCTACTTCCTTCAAATAATACATATGTTCATGTGCCATATAATGGCTTCAGGATCATGAAAGTCACATGGCTTAGAGTCCCTTTCATCTTGTTGTTCCTTTATTTTTACTAAGTGTGAGCTTTGGACAGTCCTAAATTGCAATATGCATTTCAAAGAAGCAAAACTATCATTTTTTTATGTAGTTTAAGTTCCATTTGCATCTCAGAATTCCCCAGTGATGGAAAAAAGAGAGAGGCTATCTTTGATCCCTTAAATCGTATTTAGCATTTGCAAATTTGCAAGGAGTTTTAGTTCAGTTAATCACAGGACTAGTTTCATTGATCTTTCTGATTAACTAAAAAGTAAACTTCAACTGTGCTTTCTTTGAAAATTTTCACTTAAAAATGGGGATATATACGATTTTCATTTCAAGAATTAAGGATAAATATGAACTATTTTTTATGCTGCTTTTTTTTTTTAAAGTTCTCCCTTCTACGTTGGTTTTATCAATTAAACTTGTTATCATATTAAGACTTAAGACAGATTTTCCTGAAACCATTATAAAAATATTCTTGCTAAAGCTCACAAATGTTCTGTTAAAAGTAACACACTCTTGCTGTTAATGGAGTTCTATACAGTTATTACATTCATGTCATTTGAATGAGATGATACAGTAACACCAATTTTATCTGATTATTAATGTTTGCCTAACTACTTTTAACACAACCAGAGATTTACTTTGTTGTCCAGGGCATATATTTAGATTTTTCAACTTTTTCATCAGCTTATTAGTTTAATGTAACGCATGACACACTCCAGATGGAAAAATTTGTATAACTATATGTTTTTTCATTACCTTTAATATCTTTTTTTTTCCTTTTTGTGAGCTTTCAATTACATCTTTAGTTAGTTAGCTCATGGAGGCAGACGGTTATCTCATCACATGGGACAAAAAGGCAGTGTTTTGTAAAAATCATTATGTTGAGTTCATTTACTAGAAAAGAAGCGGTATTTATGATAAATAATGAAATGATAATTAGTTTTTCAGTCCACCATCTGATACTTGGCAATTGTCGAAAAGCATATTTGTTATTCAAGTGGAAGTGTCAGATTGCCCATAGCTTGTCATGTTTCAGCCTCAGTCATAGAGAAAACTATACAAGTTCGTGGCTGCTTTCTTTATGCTGCTTTGCATGGTGTAAAAGAAAAGCATGTCTGAAGCAATGGAAGAAAACTGGGAGCCTAGAACTTGAAGGAAATATGTGCCTTCTCTCACCTTCCCACTCTGTACATGCTCAGCATAATCTCAGAGCCTGGCAGAAGATCGTCTCTACAATATTCTAGGCTGATGGAATAACTCGAAAGCTAGGACATTTAAGAAGCTATGACTTAATGTTACACATTAACTAAAGTTAATGTATAACCCATCAACGTGGTCAATACTCTGGAATGTCAGGGAAGATCAATATAGGACTGATAATCTTGCGCATGTGAGGCAGGCAATTTTGAGAACTTGAGATCTTTATAAATGCATATGTCTCTGTCTGTCAACATTAGTTGCATAATAATACAGTACATGTAGGTGCGATGAAGGTAGAAAGAATTCCAGACCTGACTAAGGCTAATGGCACATTCTGGACAGCTAATAATACAGAAATTAACCCAGATGTATAAGACCATATTCTGCAATTTTATTGCATATATCTGGTAAGAAAATATCTTGACATTCAGGTGGTTGTTCTAATACATTAACTGCAAGCCTGAGGAGCATGATGAAATGACATCTAGAGAAATGTATCCTGAACATGTAAGCAATAAAAAAAATACATCACTTATATATATATTAATTTGATACCTATATTCATATATAAATTATGCATCTCATGTTAGAAAAAACAATAAGGTCCCCAGCCACCTGATCATACAAAAGAAAAATCTATTGATATTTTCTTTATTTTATTTTATTTTATTTGAGAAGCATAGATCCTATGAAGGAGTCCTATAAATTAACACATTAACCTAATCAGTTAACACTGGACAATGACATCTTCTGTGTCAAAGGTAACCAATCAACTTGAAGCTAACATCCTCACCTGTATGACTGGATCTTAGAAGTGATAGAACTGATGGAAAAAAAAACCTATCAAATCTACTCTGCCCTTGTCAATCTGGCTGTGAAGACAAAAAAATATTTTCTGTCCCAATTATCCCAGCTACCAGAAAGGGTAACTGGAAGAATACACAGAATTTATAAAAATCTGCAGTCCTTTACTAAATCAAAGGGCTACTCATCTGAGCATGAACACTAGCATGGAAGGGTATTTTACTCACTCCAAGCTACAAGTCATCAGAGGGCAATGGAGAGTAGCTAGAGGTAGTGTGAGCATCTGACCATATATCTACTCTAAAAGGAAGGCTGACCATGATCTAGTAGTTATTATGCCTTGGATCAATCCCACAGGGCTAAAGTATGGGGTTTATGCTAGCCTTAGTTAAATGGAGAATATGTGAAGAAGATACAATAAGCATGTCTAAATTACTATGTCACATTTTTGGTTATGCATTAATTGTAACTAAAAGGCAACTGGAATTCATGTCCTGTTCTTTCATAGGTTGCATGGTTATGATAAACAATATCAATTTCTCTGTATGAAAAAAATCTTGTTTGGTGGGACGTGACCTTTCCTGATTTGAGTCACTTACTGGAAATGCACCAATTTGCACATCCAAGTACTTGGCCCAATGTTTATGGAAATGTAGATATTATGACACACAATTTGCTCCAGTGATACCTTGTAAATTTCATCAAACTACTTTGTTCCAAAGCCTTCAGCAGTATGAATAAGTATTAACAGATTAAAGTATTACAGCAATGGAACACATTAAGGTATATCATTTGGAAATCTGCCCCCTTTATTTCTTCTAAGAAAGATAATTGTGTTGCTCTTCCTTTACCATGTCCTTCCTGCCCCCTCCTCCTTTGAGTTGGACTACAGCCATGCAGAGTGAATAATGACACATAAGCACATTGTTTATTTAAATAGATTTGTGTAGTTAAGTACATGACCTGTGATCTAGAGCTGAGAAAAAAAGAATTAAACACTGATTTCTAAGTGCTCTGTGAGATAAATCAGCCATCACTCCAGGACTCAGCCAACACAGATACTTTTATTTGTACTTATCACTTCAGTTTGTTTGAGTATTGTGTTAGTAGTTTATATTAGTTTTTGATGTCTGTATACTGATCATGTTTTCACAAAATGAGAAATGATGAAGTTATGCAGTCTTCGTTACATAGCTACAGTCTTCACTTAAAGCAATGAAGTGCTACTTACCGTAAGAGATATACAGTGAGGAATTGATTCTCCTGTCACTTACAACAGGTTTCACACTGAAGTAAATTCCCTTCCTTCAGAAGGTTTCTTAATAGTTTATGCTACTATTACAATTCAGTTCTCCTGGTGCTCCTGAACACAAGTACATTTACACAAAACACATTCTCACAGATCTCATCAGGGCTACCTTCATGTGTACAGAGACTCAAGAGCAAAAATCCTTTTCCAAATCAGTCTTTCAGAAGCAAATAACTTTTTTTTTTTTTTACATTAGATGTCTTTACAGCACTGCGGCCAGAAATTGGAAATGTGTTATATACGTGATTATAACTCACAGATTTTGCTTTTTCTGTAGACACTTTTAACTCATAGGTGTTTAGAATCCCTCATGATTGTCAATCTTTTATTACTAACTTCATAGTTATTTAACCAACGATTTGTCTTTTAGAGTATTTTTATATGGAAATGCAGACATAAAAGGTAAACTAAGGTAAAGTAGGAAACTGTGTTGCAAATAGCACATATTGTCTTCCATCATTTTAATAAGTGAACTGTTGGGATAAAAATAATCTAAGAAGACTTATCAGTATGGTGACATACTGACTTGAAATTTAATAAATTGTAATAAATTTAAAATAAACTTAATTAGAAAAATATTACAGAAATAACAGAGAAGGTTTCTTTCTGTTGGAAAACTTGCAAATTAAGATGTAGAAGTGGACACCACTTTTTAAAAGAGTGGTTTGTATCAATTTGCAAATGTCTTACTAATTCAAAAAGATGTCTTTAACTTTATTTTTATTATTATTAATTTAACAGTTTGGTGATTGGTTTTGTTTGTTTGTTGTTTTTTTTTGCTATCTGTATTTAAGTCTGTAGAAGCATCAGCTCTAAGAGTGAGAGGAAAACTTCATTTTCATGTTATATCAATTTGGGGGATTTCCATGGCAAGTACAGAAGTACCTCTTCATGCTGATTTGCATAATGGCGAGCTACGCATTTTGAACTCCTTCCACAAGGAGATAAGGTAAAACTAACCTCGTAATCCTGTTGATTTTAACAAATTTTTTGTTCTAATTTTATAATCTATATTTGTGCATTTAGCTCAGTGGTACCTATACACTATATAGAAGTGTCTAGCAGTGATGTTTACGTATTGCTGCCTAATGGCTGTGATTAAGCTCTGACTGAAGGCTTGGAGTTGGTGACCTCCTGAAGTTCTTTCCAACCCAAGTAATGCTGATTCTGCGATGCACTCTCCTGCTCCTTGGCCTTGAGAGTGAGTGGAACACCACATGCAGTTTAACTCTCTCCTGTCTTCCCTAAAATAGGTCAGACCCATACAGCCTAATGGGTCTCTGACTCATACAATAGTCCATACTGTGCCTGAGCATTATGTGGAAGGCAGTTGTTTTCCACAGGCTAAAACCTTGCCTAACCATAGGCAAATATATGAACAGTATAAACGGTTGTGCATCCAGGGCAGTGCTAGAGACTTTGTCTTACTCCTACTGATTTTTTTTGGTACAGATGTAAACTCTGCTGCCAGGGTCATATAACCACAGATAGAAAAACGTGAGGAAGTGGGGACAAGACTGCTTGGACAGTAAAAATATAACAGATATCTGAAGTATGAAACATGTATATGAAGAACGATAGAGAAATCCAGGAACACAGGAGAAACAATGGCACTGTGAAGTCGATAAAGAGATTAATGTATACAAAAGAGTTTAAAAGAAATTACAGTCAGCTTGGCAGGAGCAACTGGACTCAATCAGTGGATATATAGTGCACTGTAAATTATTAAGAACGTGGACAGGAGAACTGAGTGGCATAGTTACCTAGTCTATCTTGGTAAACAGAACAGCTGTTCATTCATCCTTGGAAATAAAAAATGTATACTAAGATTCTCTACGGTATTTAAACTGGAATTTCCAGTCTAGATTAATGGCATTGAAAATGGTCATCTTAACCTAAATAAGAACCAGTAACATTAAAAGCAAACAAGTGAAAAACCTTACATATTGAACTGCTTTCTTAAAAAAATAATATTTTGCCATTTAATTTTTAAATCTAAAAATGAAGCGTCTCATACATGTATGTTGAACACCAGCAATACAGAAGATTAAAACTCAAAAATATGAGAGTAAAGCCAATATTAAAATGTTAGAGTAATTTTTTGTTTTATTACATCCTAAAAATAATACCTTAGTTACCTTGGTTCCAGCAATTGAGAGGGGCTTTTACTACCAAATACTTTACTTTGAGCTTTACTTTGACACATCAAATTAACTTAATTTTTGAATCCCTAACTGACTGTCCACTACAAAATTAAACTAAATGTTCCTGAAAGGGAAAGTGGCAGAAAGAAATGGAGGACATCTGAATATCTGCAATTTCCATTACCCAAATAATTTTTATTGGTTTTCTGTGAGTGTTTGAACGAAAACTGAGTAATTAGTCATGGATTTTATTTCTTTTGTACTTTCTTGTGGTTATGATTGTTATATAGATGAACAGGCCACTTCAAGGAAGAAAACTGGAAAACCTTAAAAGACACCAAGAAATAATTTTATTTTACAGTTACATACATACGTACATATAGTTACATACATGTCAATATATTTGTTTGATTTTTATTTCTTGCCAGTAGAGAAGAAAGCCATTCAGCAGTAGCACAATAACTGGAGAGAAAAACAGGCATGACCTTTAAAGAGCAATGCATGACTTCTTTGGTAATTACAATTAAACACAGCCAAAGCCATGTTAATGTTAACTGCCTAGCTGGGAGCACCCCTTAACTGTGATCTGTGGGACCCTTGCTGTCATCCTGAGGAGGGCTGGCTGCAGTCGTGTGGTCTTGGCCGGCTTCTGTGACACACTGCTAAATCATACTAACACAATCTGTGGATCAATTAATGGCTTGCCAAATGCTTGTCCTCTTGCAGGTAGTTGCTCTAGCTGCTGCGGAGGTGTTATGTGCTTATAACCAAGACAAGGTGAAGTATATCGTTGTTAAAATTTGGGCAGAAATGATTATTTCTGCCAACAATACCATAAACATTCAGTACGCATTAGGATAAGCTTTCTCACCTCATCCATAGTAGCATGTATGTACACAAAATATCAGACATTGACAAAACTGATAGAAGTAAAATATTGTTTTCTAGACTGGCCATCTGATTTTGGGAGTGATTATACAATCACTGTCACTCTGACAAATATGTGTGCATAAAATATATATGCTAAGGGGGTTACACTTTCTCTGGTGATAACTTCTTAAAAGTTATATATTTTTTTATTATATTATATTTTTAATATATATTAAAGCTATATTTAAATGCTACTGTTTTCTTAAGTAAGACACTGGATCCGCTATTGTAACACTGGGATTTTAGGAATGACAAGTAGAACAACAAAAAACACAAGAAAACAATTAGATGTTTTGGCATTAAGTATTCCAAGATAAAAATGTGGATTTTAACTAATTTTGGTTTAAGCGTTCCCTCCTGAGCTCATCCAAGTACTGTGCTTTAGAAACTACTTTTACCTTCCTGGTCATTTGTATTTTCAAATCTATCAACAGTTATCCAAATTGCTGCATCCATATGCATGCCCATTTGATAATGTTTCAGCATTTAGAAGGTGATTTTGTGAGGGTATAATGCTTCTTAGGTGTTGTCAACACATTTATGAGGTATGCTTTTGGAAAGTCTATCTTACTGGTACTGGTTTTTTGACAGCTTTTTCGCCGGAGAGGTTGATTAACCCATGCCACTTTGTGTGCTGTAGGTTCAGTTTATCTGCAAGGAAACCCTTCTTCATTAATTAAATATGCTCTTGGGAAAATAAAGCCTTCATCACTTAGCAGGCACCTAGAACTTGCTCTCATTGAAAAATGAGTATTTTGGAATCAAAAAGCATGTAACTTCAGCCACAGGAGTCTTCAGCCATGAAGCTTTTGTTTGCAGATTGTATGAAGCCCCTGCAGCCAAGTTTCCAACTGGATATTTTGGATTCTGTAAAAATTATAAAATATTCTATATTAGTATAATTCCATGTTAATGTCAAGAATTTGGCCCTGAGTTAGGGTCAGATAGAACGAGCATGCTCTGTTGGAATAAAAGTTGGTGGATGACAAATAGGCAGAATGAATGGTGGGTTGTGGTTTTTTTTAGTTTTGGCTTTCATAGGTTTGTTTGTGTTTCCTTCAAGAGATATTCAAACTCTTATGCATTTTAAAAAAAATAATAATATTATTCTTATATTCTATTTACAAAAGAAGTTTTCTTCATTTTTTATTTGAATTTATTTAGTAGGGATGAATCATGTCACTCAGCTTTAAACATCTGAAGAGTCAGACATCTAAACTTGCCACATATAGTTGTAAACTTGATATAGTTGTAAACTCGACTAAACCTCTTTCTATCTGGCCACAATATAGTTGTAATTCATATATCTGCAGTGCCAGGGTATTTCCATAGACCACACTGAAAGCTCTAGTCTGAGTAGAAATTTATGTCTTGACTGATTGGATAGAACAAGTAACATGAAAGCAGATGATCTTAGCTACTATATTTATTGTTTAGCGGTATTAGCATATTTCCATCCAATTTTTTCTTACTCTGTGTCAAAAAAAAAAAAATTAAAAAAAAAAAAAACTGTAAGATTTATTTATTCTTGTTTTACAACTGTCCATTTCCTTACTAACATGAATCCTATTGAAATAGTTTGCCATTTGGCAGAATTGCAGTAAGCCCAGAAATAAGGGTTCAGATCATATGAAGGTAATGCTGAGATGCCAAAAAATTTCCAAACTAAGTCGAGGAGCACGTCCTGATGATAACAATGTGAGAATAATGTCATGACATAGATCCTTTCTTAGTGATATTCAAAAGTTGGCGTGGCCAAGCGATGACTGGCCAGTGCAGATGTGTGAGAGTCAGTGTACACACAAATCAGTATGTGAAAATGGATACAGAAGGCTTGATCCCAATGAAGACTGAAGAGTTCAGTGTGTGGTTTTTATTGTCTATTTTATGACAGAGCCTAGGATCCCATGTCATGGTCCAGGATGTTAGTATTTAAAATACGCTTGTAAAGTTTATGGCCAATGTGATTTTAAATGGCTGTTAGTTATAGAAGGTGCAGAAAATTGATTTCATAATGTAACTATACAGAAATAGTCTGCTATTTGGAAAGGCCAGGCATGGTTATATGTAATGAAGTGCAGGTGATGTCAAAAAAATGGATTATTCAAGGTGAAAGGTAACAGAAACTTCTCAAAAGCATAGACAAATGCTGATGGGACTTTAGGGTTCTCCTTAGTTACTTCATATTATTAGATCAGTTCTTAATAAAAGATATAATTCATATAACCTGAGGTCTGTGATTTCACAGTGGAGACCAAAAGGATATCACTTTCACAGTCTCCGTCCATAGCTCACGGTTAGTTTGTGGCAGTTAATTCTATTATTTCCCTAGCGTATGTTTACACTGGAATTCTTGAGATATTTCTCTGCGTTTGTGAAAATGTCATCACTTTGCTACTAATAAACAAAACAAATTATACAATTTCTTCTTACATACCTACAGTCTTTTACACTAAATTTCTTTCCAAACATAATTAAAATATCACATACCTGAAGGTTTCCTCTTCATTGCCATGTCACTATCTTCCAATAATACTGGACCAAGGTTAAGTTGCAAGAAATGAGAAGTAGGGATTTCCTTATTTTTCTGTTCCTGTTGTTCCTGATAATCTTTTATATTTTAATTAATTCCACAGGCACATTTTTAGTGTTCGTCTTTTCTTTTACTTCAGAATTCATGAACTATTAATTTGATGATCAATTTTTCTTTTAGAAGAAATCATCCCACAGAGATTCTAAAAGAAATAGCCAGTTTTAAGCTTTTTTGGGCGCATTCTTGATACACATTTCTTTAAGCAATTCTATATTTTATGCTAATTAGTAGAGAATCCATCAAAAGAAAAGAAAAGAAAAGAAAAGAAAAGAAAAGAAAAGCCCACTAAACCTCTTGGAATAACTGCTCACTCAGAAACATTGCCTGCACCTTCTTTTAAATACATTTTATCTGAATTTGAATTTCTGATTTTTAAATACATACATCACTTGTTGGGCTCTGAACATTAAACTTAATTGATTTCTTTAGGCAAGTCATGCCATGTGCAGTCTAGCCAGGTGTTTGCTGGTCTTCCAAAATGTTGCATGGCCTTTTTACTTTAATTCCTAAGAAAATTTATGTAGGAAAATCACATGCATGATATCTAGCAAAAAGATAGCTGTGCTTTCTGAAATGGTTGTTTGCATGAACCAGTAATGTGTGGTTTTGTGTTGTTGAAGATAATATGAAAAAACAGCTATTCAGACTTAGGCAAGGGATTCATTTGCCTAAGCGCTTGTGCCTGATGTGTCCACTGGTAAATATTTAAAGAATTTAAGCAGAGGACAAGTAGACAGAAAATTCCTAAGCAGAGTTTGGCCACTTCCAGAAATCCTCAATAAAGGTTTCCTGAGAGCAAGGATTATGTTCACAATGCACTACTTATGGATTTATACTTCTCTGTTGTCATCCAGAGTCTGTGACTTCCACAACAGCACATGGCACGAAAAAAGATATTATTATGCATGTAGTAAACATAGGGTTTGAATATTTTACTTGGTTTCCTCTTTTGTCCTTTGTTGTCAGAAGTTGTGAGCAAATATTCCTTATTAATCCTTCTGAATCTTTAATGATTTTATGTTCATCTTTCGTATCCCATCTTTGATCATCCTTGTCATGATTCTTTCTACCTTTTTTCCAGTCCTAAGATATCCTGTTAGAGAGGAGATGATCAGAACTACAAATGATATCCAAGACAGAAGCAAATTATACCATAGAGAGATAGCAGCAGCTTGCTGATATTTTTGTTTTATTTCCAGTTTCTTTCCTAACCATTTCTAACATCGCTTTCCACTTTTGACTGCTATAAGCATGGAACTAACATATTTAGAGACTCCACAATAGCTCCAATATCTTTGTCCTAAGCAATGATAAGTAATTTAGAGCTCTCTAACTCCTTTCCTGATTTAGTCCTGATTATAAATACTAAATTTAGGGTTTCTTTTCCTTGCTACGTTTTCTCTAGATTAAGATGAGGAATGCACTAACACTTAAATTTACTCAGTATCACAGAGTCACATCTCTTTGTTGGCTCAATCCAATTTGTAAATGTCTTCTGTTAAGTTTTAATAACCTCTTAATTGAATTTGTTTAACTTTTTACAGGTCTTAAATCAGAGTATGTTTTGTTTGGATAATAAACTATATTATAAATATTTCTATCTTTTTTCCTCCACATTTGCTTAAAACTATCTTCACACACCGAGACAAATCTTAAGGGTAGAGCAGCTGTGAGATATATTGAATGCATACTAATGCAAGGGCAGAACTCTTACTGTATTAGAATTCTAAAGTGAAAAATATACATAAATTTGTGTACATACTTATATCTATGTGTGTATATATATATACACCATAGATATACGTGAAATGAATTGTGGTTTTATTTACATAGTTTGCGGTTAAGTCTATATTAATTTCCAAGGAAAAAGTTATCTGTAAACAAGAGTAAGATGCATAGCAGAAATGGCAGGCTAACTAAACAGGTAATCAACAGGGCAGAATTTTCTTCAGTTCAAATTATTTGCTCAAATACGAACATTTCGTTCATATCAGTATATAACAAAATTTACTGCTTTTTATCAAACAAAGGTCCTGAAGGTCAGACTAACAGCTTTTAGTACAAAAGCATATTTTGCCATGGCTGATACTCATAATAATGTCCACAGATGACTTGAAATGATCACTGTAAGAGCTATGATTTAGCACTTACTTGTGCACAGGTACAGCAAATGGATCATACATTTGTTGCCGACCAGTTCTAGTTATTTTCTCAGTATAATTTATAATGGACTATATTCTAAATGAATGTAAACTATAGAAAGCAATACATAAGGACAGGATATGAAGTGTGCACGGAGGATATGAGGCATGCACAGTCTTTTATTTGTGCTTCAGGTCAATAAAATATTGCATTAAAAATTCAAAAATAAAGCAATACATAACGCCAGGATGTTTTCTGACTGCATATGTGACTATAGCACGGTGCCTTTAAAATTTGGAGATACACCACACAGTTTTAGTCAGTTACATGGTCAAGTATTTGTCTTATTTACAAATCTCAAGACTGTGCTACCTAGGGTGGTATTTATAACAGATAGGGAAAAACAGATGTTTTCTACAAGGCCTCTGAAAGATTTATGGTGACAAGTGATTGGACAGGCTTTTATAGAAAAACTTGTATTAAAATATATATAATCCCACTGAAATGTTTCAGGTTGAAATTATTGTAAGAAAATGACATAAAATAAGGACAATTTCTGCTAAATAATCTCAGATGAAAATAATATTTCATTTTCATTTTAAATTCCTTTGTAATTTTTTCTGTACTGCAGTACACTATTTAAAGTCAAAAGCAAATATGATATTTTAACATTTTAAAATTATAAAACTCAGTAAATCTTAATAAAATTAATGTAAGAATTCTCTTCGCTGAAATTAAAATTCATTCTTAAACTCTTTTTTGGGGAGCTAAACTTTTAAAAACCAAAATTATTTACAAATCAGAAAATTCATACTTCACAGCTTCTAGTTAAATAGATGGTCCTCTGTGGAAAAGATACAAAGTATAAAGAGGAAATTAAATAGATCTTGACTATTCTTTATCTGTCCCAGAGGGTAAATGGCATAGCATAAACTGCATTCATATGGTCAAAATGACTTCAGAAGAGGCTGCCTTGGCTACCCTGAGCCATGCCTGAGTATTTTCTAAGAGTACTATTGTATTGTGGTCTAAATCTCTGTGAGGGGTCATGTTGATGTTTTAAATGACATGAGTGTTATGCTATTGGTTAGTTCAATTTACTGGTGTAGGTATAGCTGCAACGTCCTCATGAGGTGTCAGTATATCAGCACTACAGATGAAAATATCCATCTGTCAAGAAAAGTAAGAAAATCATATCTCACTGAAATCCTGGAGGTTTGCTTTGGGCTCCACTTTGGCCAGAATTTTTCTTGATCAGAGATCGAGAAATACTAACGTTATATATGTTTTGTGTGTGTGTATATATATACATACTGTATTTATATACAGATACACTATATTTTCCCCAGATATCTCATCTGGGGAAAACAGCTGGGGGAGAGGATTCATAACCTCATATCAACGTAAAGATGTGCACATTCTCAACTTTCCCTTTTGGGGGAGCATGACTGTCTGGTCAGTTTACAAAATACAAATATTTTGCTAACATTTTATCACAAGATGAGAGAAATTACAAAGCTACACAAGAGGGGAGACAGTCAGAACAGCACCTTGCACTTTGCTTCCACAACTGTACCTCAAAGTACATAACTAAATGTAACTATTAAACACCTAGGCACCTTCTTCAGAGAGATCATTTATTTTGACTCAGAAAAGAAGAAAAGAGCATTTGCTCACACTTAAACAGATGTTTAACTTAAGTGCATACCAAATGTTTATTAACACTGAGGAATCCATGATTCTGGATTCTGTCAAGCTCCTGAGCAAAAGAAATCACTTAGAAATATTCTTCAGCACTTTCCAATTTAAAAGTACTTGATAAAAGGGAAGTGGAGTAACTTGAGTTGAGATTTTGTTGTTATACTGAGTTTGAATTGCAGGTGGAAAGTCATGAATTAGTGGAAAATTCCCCCTACCTGTCACCCTTGACGGTAGGTATGAAGGGCTTGGTTTAACCCGAGATCACCTTGCAACTCTTACATAGGATGCATTGTGTCGCTCCACAGCCAGACGACGCCAAAGCAATGCACTCTGACATGCTGATAACAGCCTTTCAAATAGCCACACACACACACAAAGAGAGCTTAAAAGCTTCTCCCCCTCTTTGCTCTGACACAGAGTAATTTTCAAAAAACAGTCCTTGAGCGGCAGTAACTTTGGTCATTGACTTTAACATGAAGAAGTATGAACATTGTAAGAAAATTTTTTGACAGAAGTATGACTTCCCCCTGTGCAACGGTACAGGATTATCTAGATATTGCGCCTCCAACCAAGGTGTCTATTTCAGTTGTTTTCCCTCCTAAAAGAACACATATTTTAATTGGTTTAGATTTTTTCCCTCTATTCCATTAATAAATCCTGATAGATAGTAAAGTGGAAGCTGGGTTATGTTAAAATTACTTGCATTGCTTAAGCCTTCCCGTTACTGTAAAGTTATGACTCCAGGTTTTCTGATTGCTTTCACAAACTGATAATAATTGATTGCTGCCTGGAGGGCCTGATGTATTTTGGTTGTAACACAAAGGCAGGTATAACGTTGCCAGAATTGCTGTGACACATGACTGAAAAAGAATGCAGGAGCGAATTTCACACAACAATAAAGCCCAAAGGAAGAAGAATGAGATAAAATACGGGGAGGTATTTTGCACCACTGAAAACCTGTGGTTTGTTTCCATGTTACCTGTGGGGACAAAATACAGAACCACAGAAGAAATCAGAAGATGGCTTTTGCAACTGTTTCCACAGTCCTGATCTAATAGTATATATAGCAACAGAATTAAACGAATTCCTGGGCTACACAGAGGATCATGCAGCACCACCCATCACAGCATTAGCCATAAACCCTGCTTGCGAGTGAGAGGTGACGTAGGAAGGGAAGCCTTCAGCATCGAATCCACTACTGCCACTTCTATTTTGTTTTACGCCAGATGCACTCTGCCGAACCCTTTATCCACCCAAGAATCATTTATTGATGGTCTAATATTGGGCCAAATCCCAATCTTGGGATCGGATTACTTGCCTGTGGCAACTTGCAGCTGTTGGTACCAGCCCATCCACAGGAATCTTTAAAAGCGAAAAGTCTTTACCGTTTTCCTTTTCAGGTTACATTGACAGCTGTTTTATAAACCTTTTGAGACAAATTAGGCATAGTCATCTTATGGGTTGGATCCAGAGGGCATGCTGCCAGATGGACTTGTCGAAATCCTGCTTGCGTGAAGTAAAGGAAATATTAAATGAGTAACTGCTCTCAGTTTGAATGTTTTCCATGTGCCATTGAAATCCGCACAGAATAGTAGGGAAAAATGCATGATTCGGTTTGGGATGAGAGGAACAAAATCTCATTTTTCAATCTTAGTGTTAACATACCTGTGTACACTTGGAACTTAAGGGACCACATACAGAAAATGTCTAGACTACATAGCCAGTTACAATATTAGTAGTAATACAAGCATTTATCAGGGATAGTGTCATTGTAACAATATTTAGTTGTTGTGTAGACATAAAATAAGTGGAGATAAAACAAATATATAATATACACATGTATGTGATATAAAAAATTTATTACAAAAAGTAGTCCTAATTCTGTGTGATTTTCTCTCATTGCCTGTTTCATAATAAGACCAAGTTCCAGAAAACATGTAAGTGCTGTGTGACAAAAAGTAAATTATTGTGATGTTTCAGAAGAAAAAAAAATAAAAAATTAAAAGTGATATTTAAGATCGTGAGTGCTCCTTTGCCTCAGCCATCTGGAATGCTGTTCACCCCCATGGTAGTGATAGCATTTACTATATTACCTGAAATTTTGCATTTTCTGGTTTAAATCATTGTATTGAGCTATATCATAGAACAGGAATCTAAAATTATAAGCATGACTTGGGTACATGATTTTTCACATTTTATTTCTTAGGTGTGTGCCCTCATCATTTCTTTTTCCTCTCTACTCAACTGCAATCTGCTAGCATGACTTTTTGTTTCTGCTAAAAATGCTTCTTTAATTAGTGACTTATTCCATTTCAGAGTTGTCATTATCTAAGCAGTGGAGTATGGGAAGTGAGAATTTGATTCTTGTTGTGTACACCTGCATTGAACTGTGCAGTTTTGTGGAGATACCTGAGCTACTGTGACACAACCCAAGCAATGTAACGATGTCAATGTGTTGCTGTGCCAAGGCTAATTAGCTTCACTACTTGCAAGGATCAGGTACAACAGCTGTGTAGTGTATGCAATTTCTTTTAATACATGGAAATTGATACCACCCTTTTTTGAGGCTAGCACTTCATTCAAAATGTCATATTCCATGGCGATTTTTTCAAGAATGAACATTTCCATCTCACTAAATCTAGTGTTTATTTGTGTGGTTCTTCTCTTACAATATGAGGGAACAAGGGACAAATTTAGCCAAGCTAAAGTGATATTCAGACCAATATCACCACACAACCCTGAATTATTCATTACACCTGTATCCAGCAACCCAGGACAAGCCTGGATATCACTAACACAGAATGAGGTTTCACAGTATAAACACACCTTGAAAGACTTTCTGTTAACACCCAAGAGGATTAAATGGATGTGTCTTCCCAGGGTGGGGTAGCAAGTTCATGTTGAAGTTGGGAGGGAGCCTGAATCCTGAACTGGCACTCTGATTCTGTGTCTCAGACGAAATGTGCTACACATTTTCAAAACATTTAGAACCAAAATAAACAGCTGTGGAAAATTACTGATTATACTCTTTTTAACCAGATGGTTAAAGTATCCCTCTCTCCCTTCTGCTCTAAGTGGCACTCAGATTAACTACCATATTTATTAAGAAACAAATTTTCATTCCTGGAAAATCATTACAGAAGATGTATAGCAGCATTTTGAATTAATTCCGTATCACCAAGGGTGGTATCATTTTCCACGTACTAAAAGAAAAAGTGCTAGTTTTACTCTTTTTCCTTTAAATATATTAATTTACTTACCGTTCCCGTTACCTTTTTTTCTTTGTGTTTCTCTGCTCCTTGAGAATAGAGGACTCATCTTATTTTCCTCAATGCTAGAGTTTAGAATTCAAAACAATTTACAGTGTTTGACAGCATTTTTTACAGGAGTGTCAGAATGAATCATCATCAATTAATGTGAAAAGTGACTTTGGAACAGGAATTTGATTTTAGAGCATAAAGTATTCATATTTACTCCTCATTATCAAGCTAGGTAGAAAGAGAGTTTTAGATTGAAATGGCCATTAAATACCCTCAAAAGAGGCCAGTAATACTCCGGTCTGAAAGTATCTTTATAGGTCATTGATTTTTTGACCCTTGTACATATTTAGCAGGTTTTTTTACTCAGCCAGTATTCTTCCATAAACTGCATACATTTATACCTTTTAATAGACTTGAATTCCATATTTGTTTTGCCTCACAATCAAAGACCTAACTGAACAGTACACCTGAATATTATACCTTGGTTGCCTTTGATCTGTGACTGTGGATAGGACTGAATGACTTTTTTTTTCTTCAACCACCTAGTGTCACCTCATAACCGTTGAGAAGTCAGGGTAAATATAGGGAAGACAGGGAAAGATAAAAAATGGAGAAAGGAAAAACAAAAGTAAGTATTTGTTTAAGATCTATAGCGTATTGTGGTAAACAAATCAGCAATCAGCTTTGATGCCTGACATATGTGGGATGTGAGTAAGCCCTATTCTGCCCACTTCAGAAGCGGATGAAATCTGGTTAGTGTATTTACCTTCTTTCTCCATGCACTTATTCCTGCTCATGCATGATTGCATGAACTGGAGCAGCAGCCTTTTTGTGACTATTTTTTCCCTCAGCACCTTCATCATCTACACAGAGAAATTAAGTACTTTTGCTCTCCTTTCTCCCTAGGCAGCAAAAATAAAGTGCAAATGAGTCCGGCTAGAAACATTGGGTCCTAAGTTTATATCCTTTTCCTATTTCTTCACCAAACACCATGGTTTCTGTACTATGAGACAAGAGACTGGTTTATGTCAGCTCCGCACTGCACTCAGAAATTTTTTTTTTGCCACTTCTGTTACGTAAAAAGACTACACTATGAATTTGTGCAGGGGCCTATATGAGTGTGATACCAAAAATACACCCTTACAAGTCTCTGTAGGAATTTTTGTGTGACTATGAGTCATACTTTTCCTTCATCCCACTATTTTCTTTAAAGGAAATGCCACAAAAGATTTTCGTTGTATGTGTTACAGCTAATGAGAGTTTATTATCAGCAACTAGTTTAAGAGGGGGAAAATGTACAACAAAGACTCCATCATTCAACAATGTCTGGGTATACACCCAGACATTACTTACAAAAATGCAAAATGTAAATATATAATATAAAGCTAGAAAATACTGAATCACCTCAGGTAATATCATCCATAGACGCACGACATAGACTGACAGAGATATATCATCCATAGAAGATATACTTTAGCAGTTCATACCTGCTTTTCTAGTAGGTTTTTCAAGAAGATTCAGTAATCTAATTGCGGTTTTGTTTGTTTGGGTTTTTTTAATGGGAAAGTCTGTCTTAGATTATGCTAAATAAATCCTATAAAAGACTGGTGAAATTATTCTCTACTGTCTACTCTGTGCTTGCAGGCATATTGACTTTGCTGTTAGCAGGACAAGTGGAACTTGACCTGGCATATTTAGGATTCGTGGCATTACAGGCTTTTCCCTAATACTTGTCCTTTGATATTTTTCCCCTATTACAGAGACTGATTAATTATTCTATTCTTTGAATTCTTATGAGTCAGTTTTGAAAAGAAAAATTCCTGATTAATATACCGTATATGATAGGAGAATTTATTCTTAAAGCAAGGAGTAATCAGATAGCTAGCATAAAAATACTTTAAATTAAAGTAAGGAAGTTAAGGCACACATTATTTGTTTTCAGGGCTTGGATCTGAACATATTTAATGTAGAACTTTTTTTCTATTCTTATGGAAACCACTTGGAGAGGTAGAAGAGAGGTAGAAAGCAACCTAAATTCTTTAGGAAAATTAAATGGCTTTGGAGCTACAAGCAAATGTTTTGCCCACACCTTCACTACGTGTTCTCAGATCTAGGGACATGTGGAGAGAGAGTACCAAACATGAAAAAGACTCTGGCACCAGGTAACGTTATCATGTTTGAAAACAATCTAGGGTAGAAATGGGATTCTGTAACTGCTCAAAGACAATTCTGGTGATCCACATTTTTCTCCTTTTTGGGAGCAAACAGGTAGCCTGTGAAGACAAAGAGTAGGGTTAACCTGGTCCCCAGTTAAGATGTTTTGAGGGCCTTGAGCACAGACAATAAGGATATTTGTCTATATTTTCACTAGTTTTCCAGAGGGAAAGGAAAAGAGTAGAAGCCTAGACTCCTCCAGATCTTAATGTGAACTAATGTCAAATACTAAAGCCTAGTTGAGTGCAGACCTTGAATGTGAAGTTGGTAAAGAAAAAATCCTCATAAAGTATTTTGTTACTGCTAGTGCTTTGTGCTAGCAACTTAGAGAAACTACAGATTCTACCCAAAGTATCTTGGGCCACAAGACTAGAAAAAACAGGAATTCCTGCGTCTTCAGAAGGACGCTGTCATTTGTTTCGAAGAAAGGAGAGACCTAGCTCATGTAAAAATGCAAAAATAAAACTGTAAAGAAGAGTAACCATAATACAAAATAAAAAAACAAACAAACAAATAAAAAAGAAGGTATGGAATGAGAATGGAGGACTGGGAATATGCAAGAGATTATTTTCCCTAAATACATTCTGCAGGCAGCTTATCAAAATGTTTTAGATGCAATAAATGTCTATATCAATACAATGGGACAGGCTGGCCCTCTGGCCCTGAAGACAGGTGCCATAACACGGTCCATATCCATATGGCTATATCCTTTTTCATTCCAGAAAAAGAAGGGATTATTCATACTGCTGTTAAGAACAGCTCTTGGCCTATGTGTGTCCCCCATCACACTCCGCTTGAGTTTGCCTGAGAGCGTGCTTCTTCTATAGTAAAATGCATGTGTTAAGAGGCATTCAAGCAACTAAGCAGTCTGACATTGCATGTGAACGGGTTTCCAGACCTGCTTAGTTATTAGTATAAAAGTAGCCAAAAGGACCATTGCCATCTTTCAGCTAACTATAACAAACTGTATTTTAACACCTTATCATTTTTCCACAGACATGTACAGCTTCTGTATTGAGGCTTCTATAGAAGAAAAGCAATCTAGACATTTTATTAGATATCAAGTAGAAATAGAGTATATCAATATATTAAACTTTTTGCTGGTATGGAAGATGTGTAAAAGCCCGCATAAGTCCATTACTGTTCAAATACTTTTTTTGAAATTGTACTTGTCTGAAATAGATGTAATTAGTTTGAGTTGAAGAAAATCTTTTTGAAGCCAGAATCTTTCCTCTGGTAAACGAAAAAAAAAAATTAAAAAAAGAGGATGAAAGAACAGACAAGTGGATTGTGATCAAAAGTACCAATTAAAATCCTCTGTCAGTAACATAATTAAACTAGATTTTTCGCCTTCCCTAAGTGGCTTCAGATAGTCTTCTACATGCTGATATCAGGTAGAAATTTATAACCTAAAAGCCATAGAAGATATATCTGAAGGACTACTCTGACTGGCTTAGTGTTTGGGAAGAGCAGCTCAATGACACTTGAGCAAGACAATGTCAAAGAAAATGCAACTGAAGTATTCAACTCTTTACAATACTATTTCAGATATCAGACTCTAACCTCATATTTTCCAGGGAATATGACAACTTAAGAGAAGTTTATGCTATTTCAAAGGAAAACAAAACAAAGCAAAGCAAAAAAAAAAAATCCCTCTTTCCTTCAAAGCTGTATGTGAAAAAAAGGGAAGCTTCTGTGGGTGTATGCTAGACAACTTTAAGCCTTCCAGAGTGTTCATATTTTTTGAGTATTTAACATCATCTTGCTGAGAATAATTCATGTATTTATGGTTTTGTTTAATTTACTTTTCTTTTTGGTGATAACTCTGTGGAATAATACTGGAATTCAGCCATGAGAGAAATAAATATCCAAGAGGACAGTTAACCTTTCTGTAGTATAGAATAGTATAAATATCTTCCACTATAATTATTTTTTCCAAATAAATCCTCTTCATGTAATGCTTAGGATTCTGAATATGCTATTTCATGGTAACATCTGTGGATTGGAAAGACAAGCTGTGTTTCTCCTGAACTTTCACAAAAGACCATTGCGAAGATGGGAAATGAATTTTGACTAATTGTTTTTCAGTACTGTCTTAGCTACACAGGTCAGAGGACATTTGTAGTCTTTTTCAAAGACAATGGAAAGAATTTATATCTTGTGGAGTTTATCATCAAAGTGCTGAACTGTGACTGTTCTAGATCACCAAGATCAAGGAATGGTGTTAACACGTTTTCCCAGAGGAAATATACAATATCGTGCCTCCACAATGCTGAGGAAACTTTTTAGAGATGCAGAATTCTGTCTCTGCAGTGTGAATCTAATATTTCATCTGATAGAATAGAAGCATCATCTTCTGTAGGTTCCATGTGGGCACTCTACTTCTGGAAGACAGAATTTCTTGTCAGAGCACAGAAATTATAACCTGTTTTACCTTTTGTGCCTTTATGCTTAAGATACATGAGAATTTCTCCTGGACCAAAATAACATACCATAAAAGAAAAATAATTTTTCACTGAATAAGATAACGTTGTAGTTACCAAAGAATCCAAACTGGGGTTTTTTTGGTTGTTTTAGGGGTTTTTTTCTTGGTTTTTTTTGGTCTTTTTTAGATATGTCATTATTGAATATAAACAATGAAATTACCACCTAAAGTGTTTAAAATGGGGAAAATTCTGTGTTGGAGTACTCTTCTCCCATAGCCAACTTACTCCTCAAAACATAACTAAAAAATCTGTTTATTTGAAAACAAGGCATAGTGGCTCTCTTTCACTGGTACATAAATGAAATTCATAGAATCATAGAATCATAGAATCCGTTAGGTTGGAAGGGGCCTTTAAAGGCCATCTAGTCCAACCCCTCTGCAGTAAGCAGGGACTTCTTCAACTAGATCAGGTTGCTCAGAACCTCATCAAGCCTGGCCTTGAATGTCTCCAGGGATGGGGCCTCCACCACCTCTCTTGGCAACCTGTTCCAGTGTTTCACCACCCTCATTGTAATGTCTAATCTAAACCTACCCTGCTCTAGTTTAAAACCATTGCCCCTCGTCCTATCGCTACATGCCCTTGCAAGCAGCCCCTCCCCAGCTTTCCTGTAGGCCCCCTTCAGGTACTGGAAGGGGCTCTAAGGTCTCCCTGGAGTCTTCTCTTCTCCAGGCTCAACAACCCCAACTCTCTCAGCCTGTCTTCATAGGAGAGGCACTCCAGCCCTTTGATCATCTTTGTGGCTCTCCGCTTGACCCGCTCCAACAGGTCCATGTCTTTCTTATCGTATCCAATCCAACTTCATTTATACCATCTCTTGTAATGGTTCAAGCTGGTTCATGCTAACAGAGTGAAGATTAATCCTCCATAAAAATACATACTTCTTTTTTTTCCTCTGATATTTTTTCTGAATGTAGGATTGACTTTTAAATGGGAAATGTTTTCATGGTCTGTGTGTCTAGGATGTCTCCTTGAAATTTGAGTCAGAAGGCAGCTGCAGTCTGAAAGAAACACTTGCTGGAACATCTGCAGAGATACCTCTTCTTGCAGGTGTTCACCTGATATTTTCCTTTTCTTACTATTGAAAAACAGCTTGCTCTTGCAAATAGATTGTGATCAAAAGTTGGTTCTGAAGCAGGATTTGAATCGACTGAAAGTATGCTCTGTGTCTAGCTTTATTAAAAAACAACAAACAAAATGACACTATTTCTAAAGGTAACTGATATTGTCCTTACCACTAACAGTTCTGACATTACTTCTTATTTAAACACCTCCTGAAATCTACCATTTTAACAACATGTCATTCCCATTCATTGAAAGTTTGAAATCTCACTGAACATTTCTTATTTATAATAATTTTGTCTTCTAACCTTTGTGAAAACAAATTCGCAAGAATAATTTCCTCCAATTAAAAAAAAAAAGTTTTGTAAGGAATTTTATAAATGAAAGATTATATAGGGTTTGGTTTTGAGAGCATACTTTTTGTGAATATTTGGAGAGTTATTATAATTATAATATAGTCCTGTTATTTGAGTGAATTGTCATGCATATGTAATCCAGCATTTCCAATCTGTTATTTCTTGGGCATTGATCATATTTTATGCTTAAAATCTTTGTCATCATTTAAGGGATCAGTGATACTTATTTAAACAATCAATTGTAAGTATGAGGAATACATAAGCATGTGGAATCATTCAAAGGTATCTCATAGACAAGAATTATTTTTTGTCAATGATTTTATTTACAATTTTCAAAATTTTAGTATATTCATTGAAATCATAATCAGCCTGCAAACATTATTCACACAAAAAAAGGATGATGAATATTTCAATATGCTATAGAAACAGAAAATTCCGTTTGTTCATATCATGGTGTAAGCTCTTAATCAAAGAAACACTTCTCAATTTAATTATTTGAGACATCTACTAGAGTACACTATCTAGTTAATGCAAGATAACTCTTTGCTTTACTTTTTGCAATTTTAATAAGTTATAAATAGTGGTGTTCCTGTTATCCTTGGGATAATATTGCCGTTAACCCTGATATTTCCTGATAGTAACTTCATTTATCGTTGTACATGAAGTAACTTATCTTTCTTTCTGGCATTAAAACTCATTGTAAATGAGAAAGAAAAAAAAAAAAAAGATGTAATCTTCCTCTTTCCTTTTAATCAGTGTTTAGTCATATGAACTGCACAAAGCCCTGGATTCTGGTGAAAAGCACTAAGGCAAGCTGTAGACCACAGCTTAGAATGAATGCAATTTCTCTCCTTGGAAGATTTCTTCATTTTGGAGTAGTAAAGACAAAAGGATAACCCGGGAAGCTGTTTTATTGGATTAAAATCTTAGCAGCACTTGGAAACTGCAGTAAAAAATATGAAAGTTCCATAAACCCACACATAAACATACAGATACATATTTATGTCCTGATGATTCTTGCTTGGGGTAGATCAATAAGTAACATTATGAAGTAATGTGTTTTGATTCCTTGTAAACATGTAGGAAGCCAGTTAATTTTGTGGATTAGAAAGGAAAAATTATCAGAAAACATCTTTCTTTTTTTTATAGCACACTTCATATTGCCTTTAAACACACACTTTGTATCAACAAAAGGGAAAAAAAGGCTTTGGGATCCTGTTTTACTATCTTCCAAGAAGCCTGGAACTGTAGTTATTAAATGTTGACTGGAACTTTTTGATATTAGCATGATCAACCAAATCAGATCGTTCTCGTTAATAATAATCAAGTGATTTAAATAATACGTTGTGGCAAGTAAATTTAATTTTATTGCCTAGGCATGATGATAAGCAATGATTTATGCAACCACAATGAAAGAATGAAGTGCTGAGGCAGCTATATGGGTGTATTTTGGTGTATAATATTAGCAATGCAACTGTCCTCTGTCTATTCCTTTAACGCGTGGTAAATATGATGTTTTACACTCTGTATTTTAAGACAAGTTAAGGATAATTTGAATTTGATATGCACTAAAAGTATGCACACAGCTATGCACACAGCTACTGAACTGCTCAGAAAAGTGAAGTAGTAATTTGATTTATTTTTTAATGCAGAAACTAACTGTAGATTATAAAAATGTTCTTTAATAATGGTAGCTTCACTACAGCTGTTCCTTATCTATTCCATTAATTCTTTCTTCATCTATCTCTAGAGATGCATAAAGGCAATGGCTTCATTAAGGATCTTTAAATTAATTAATTTATTTTACTTGGTGATGACCACTAAGACGAGCATATTTAACAGTTACAAGTCAGCAAATCTTGAGTGTTAGCAGAAATAGAGTACAAAATCCACCAACTATATATGACTGAAACATGATAATTCTTCAGTGGTTGACCACTGAAAATGGAAAATATGGCTAAATAAAAATCTTTAGCATATTCATGAAATGTCTCCATGAATTCTACTTTTGAGGCTGTTATTGGTTTCTGCATGACATTCTTGTACTCAGTTTATGCTTTGTGTCTGCATTCTTTAACAGTATTCATATCCAGCTGCCATTACATTACAGTTCAGAAATGGCACCTGACAGGCACTCTTCTATTTTAACGGTTATTTGAATATTAATTTCACAGTGATGAGTCAGAAAAAAATCCAGCTGAGCTGTGATTGCCCTCCTCCATAGAGGAAGACCTCTCTGTGCCTTCTGGGAGACCTGTTTCTGGTCTTGGCTTAGCTGTAGACAATGTAGAGGTGGATTCCAGCTAGTGGGTGAAGCTCAGCTGTTCTTCTACGCTAGTTGTAAAGCTCATCCACAGGCTCCAAAATTTATCATACGAAAAATTTCTTGAACCTACCTTACAGTTAGCTTTATGGGTATATTGAGTCCTCAGTGCATCAAACACACGAAACCCAAAGATTCTTCTGAAAAAAACATTGAAAATGTCCATTTTTAACTTTATAGAGGTGCTTTTTATATGCCAGAACTCTGACCTTTTAAAACCTAAATTGTATAGATGAGTTAAAAGTACAAATGCATTTTTGATCACATGCCCATATGTTGGGGAAGATTGTGTTCCCATTGTTATATATGTTACCTTCTGAAGATAAAACTGGTATTGTCCAGAGGAAAGGCTGACTAAATAGGCAAGATATTATGCTAGAAGAAATGAGTACATGGGCCTGAGCGAAAACAGAAATGATGATGACGTGTATCTGTTGTATGAAGTCATAATAACAATGTTTGATGAAATGATTTTTCAAATTTCCGTATTATTTTTTGTTGTGAACTTCTTGTCAATTATTTCAAGGCACATCCATAGTCCTAGGCATTGAAACAGCTCTGTATGGAAGTACAGTCAAATATAATGGTGAAATAATGTCTGCAGAACATAATGTAGGAGGAACAGGCTCTACTTTATTGTCAGCCTCTAATAGGAGTCTACAAGCCAATGTATTGACATTTGGGTATCTGAACTGTTACAAAAAAAAAATCTTAACTGTGTTGAATTGTTAATATGTAAACCTCGAGTGAAATGTAGACCTGCCCCATAGCATGTATCTCCATATCAAGATTACCAGGTTCTTTTCTGGGGAGCCACTGTAATTCTGCATCGAACAAAGACTATTTTTCTGTTCATAAAGTAAACTTTATATTTCAGATTTTATTTGCATAATGATGCACCTTCATCCTTTGCTCACCACAAATGGCCTTTTTGTTTATGGCTTTCTCTTCAGTTGGAAGAGGTATCAAGGTATCAATTCATTATTTGTGAAGTAGTAAAGGCTCATTTAAAAAAAAAAATAAAAAACCAAACTGTGTTGTGTCTTTAATTTAAAAACGGCTTGAGGGCCCTATGGGGTATATTAAATCTGTCTCATTGCCATATATCTTAGTGTACATTTTGCTTGAAACCAGGTGTTTTGTATATTGAACTTTTTAACACTGCAGGGAGGTAAGTATTCACAGCTGGAGTTTTATGCTTCACACATTTTCATGTTTCAGAACAAGGAGCAACCCTAGGAAAAACTCCTCCAGCATGAAAAGAGGCAGAACAAAGCGCTTCTGTATCTGGTGGCAGGACATGGATATGATGAAGTCACAGATCTAGGACTTGCATATAAAATAGATGCTGATGTAACTGAGACAAAAAGTTGCAAGCCATCCAAGTGTATAGACCTGCAGATCAGTCTCAATCTATGAGGTTATCACTGTGGGAAGGGGATGTAAAACAAATTCAAAGAAGGATGGACAGTTTTTGTAACATAGACAAAAGTTAAGAACACTTCTACTTTTAAATAACATTTGAAGGCTGTCATGTTTACTGTGAGCCACCAGTTTAACTTTTACAGCTTGTTATAATGTATCTTGTCACTCCATATAACATTAATGTGTACAGAAAAATTCCAAAAGAATCTATGTTTTTATAATGAGAGTAACATTTTGAAAATATTTTTGACACATAAAATATTATTAAATTAATTTTCTAAAGTAGCAGTTTGAGAGAGTAACACTTTTTTCTCTCATGCAGACAAGTAACCAAATTAATTGTGTCAGTTCTCCAAGTAATTTAGGTTTATTAAAAAAGAAAGAAAATCTCAAACTTACCTATGTGTTTTTCTGTTATTTCTGTGAAATCAGTTTAGCAAAACAAAAATAGACTCCCAGAATAAAATAAATTCTATTTTCCATCAACACACGAGTTTGAATCCTTTTATTTGATAATTAGATTTCAGGTTTTGGTGTGATGGAGAATAATTTCAAAAAACCCAAAAATTAGCTTGTCAATATAAGAAACAAGCAGGTTTTTAACAGAGCATGTGTCTTCTATCCCACAAATGAAGACATTTCCACACCTGTATTTCCACAAGTTTATAATCCTTTACCCCATCAGCAAAGACAGTGATTAATTTCCTGCAAAGATTATGAAGGTAAATATTTTTGTCTGTGTCATTTGTAATAACAAAAACTTCTGGCAACATAAAAATCAATCTTGAGCCATAGGTTGGCATTGTGATGGTTACCTAAAAGTTTGTCATCCCTGGAATGATAAGACAACCCACAGAAATGCCATTGTGTGAATATGTGAAACAGTTGAACGCCACACACTAAGCTGTATTAACAACAAATACTACCCACTCTGGTAGAAAATGAAATTAATTAACTCCTTAAAAATGCAAAAGACACTAAATAGTATGTGCATATTGATTATTGAAATTATTAAAATAATGGCATGATTGATCATTTGGTCTCTTGCTGAGGCCAGGAATGTTCACATTTTAGTGCAAAACTACATTTTAAAGCATTTGTTTTGATGATTCTGAGTTTTCACCTTTCCTTCAGGCCTAAACCAAAGACTACTGACGTCCGCAAGAGTTACACTAGGTCTTATCTCTCACGACAAAGTAGTATTTTTATCTGTGCCAGTTCTACTGTGGAAATCCCTCTGGTGACAGTGATGCATAGCTTTTCTTCTCTCCTTGGATGCTGCCGGCATAGTGGGAAGTGTAAGCAGGGCAGAGAGAGCAAGCACAATGG
This sequence comes from Stercorarius parasiticus, assembly GCA_013396915.1. NCBI lineage: Eukaryota > Metazoa > Chordata > Aves > Charadriiformes > Stercorariidae > Stercorarius > Stercorarius parasiticus. The sequence continues at coordinate 305,195 of VWZL01003074.1, read as the reverse complement.
TAAACACAATGATAAATAGTTATGTGTGGTCAATATTATTACTATTTCTGCCATGAGTGATTTATGACACATAATATTTTTTACAAATGTCACTTTTAAAAATAGAAGGGGAAAGTGGACAATAAACAAAATTATGTTCTTATGCAACAAAAGAAAGGCAAACAAGGTATTAAAATTAATCTTGACTCATGGGTGTTATACTGCAGATAAATTTTGGTCCAGACAGAAAAGAGCTCCATTGCTTTTAAAGTACCTTTCTGTATGCTTAGAGTTAATAAAAAACATTAAATTGATGAATTAGATGACATCTTTGAATAACACTTTAAAAATAATAAAGATAAATGGAAGAAGTTCCACAGTGTTTTCATTGTTTGAAGTATTTTTTTATGATGCATGTTTTATATAAGCTTTTCTTCCATTTTTTTTTCTATGAGAGAATCCTATACTAGGCTTGCAACAAATGTAAAATGTTAATAAAATTCACTCAAGTGCTAGATTTTCTATTCTACTTAGAGTAAGTGCCTCTGTCTTACAAGGGGTCCTAAGGCTTGGCTGCAAAAAAACCATGGGGTTGTGGGCATTGTTGTAACTCAGGGGCACAAATCTCACCACTGTTTCTTTGCTTACCTGTGCTTTAGAAAATGGCTATTTTACTGTCCCCAGTGGTGCACCTCGGTGCTGCTCCTTGAACAAAGCCTATGTCCTTAGATTTTCTACAGGAGTACCCGAGTGTATATGTGCGTATGTTTGCCTGTGTTTGTGAGTGTATATTGGGGAGTGTCAGACAAAATGAAGTTCAGATAGAATTAAGTTATTTGTGTTAGAATCATCTAGTGTTACAGTTGCCTAAAATTCTTTCCCCAAGCACAGACTTCTATATATTTACTTGAATATATGTTTGAACAAAGAGTGAATGAGCAAACCCTGGTTAATTTATGGAGAGGAATGAACCACTGTGTGATTTCAAATATATGGATTTAAATCCAGAATAATTGCATTGGCTTCAGAAGACTTATTCTTGACTGATGCTACTGTAAGTGAGGGCAGCATCTAGTCTGAAAACTTTTGACAGCAGTTTATTATTCCAAAGTGACATATCTTACAGTGATTGTCCTTTTAAAATACCTCTAGTCTGATTCACCACCATTTTAAAACTATTCTTAGGATCTAAATTCCCAATGCAGATTTTAGTAAGTTGTGAGTAAGTATTAATAATGAGCTCAAATATACCTGAAACTGCGGTGGATTATTTTTGAGTGATTCATGTAAACTAGCCTCTTGGAGCAAAAAATACACACTGTTGAATACTTAACAGAATTCATAGCAGTAAATAAAACTGCTTCTTTTTGACACAGGTTCAGCTCATTAAATCTCCAGTGGTCACATTTCTGTGGCAAAGCGATATTCTATGTAACAATTACCAATTACTTTGGTAAATATAGTAGGTCTGTACAAAAGGACAGCCTCATCTGCATAAAACAATAAAACGTTTCCCCAGCATCTGACCCAGAGTGCTCTGCATATGGTTTTCTGAACAAATAAATGGCTGAACTTTGTGAGGAGCACCATTTATTAGACATTGCACATTCTCTGTTAAAATCTTCAAACATAAGAGCTGCTGTCAATCACCTTCCACTGAGTAAGATCTTACCCAGATAAAATGTCTAGAGTGTTAAAATCTTTTTCAACTATTTTCGCACATGTAAAGATGACTCCAGATCTGTCTGTATGAATTTTGGATGGTTGCCATACTTATGTAGCTACTTTAACTGCCAACATTTAATTTCCCTTTAGCTTTACACAGAAAGAGAAAGAAGAAGGGTGGGGGTCTCTGGAGAATGAGAGATCTGAATATTTTTAAAAGATAAATATATTTAAAAATTCAAAGATGGTGCTAATTATAAAGAATTATAATTATAATCCATTTTGGGAGCAGCATGCTTGTTCCTCTAACCATTTTTGTCACCTCAGTTGGAGATAATTTAAATTTTAGCTGCAGTTTCTTTGTTTAACTGGATTTTTTATGCCTACTTCAGTTTCTGGGAAATAAGTGACATGCATAGTTTAGAGAGAGAGCCTGACCCCTTTGTATCATTGTGTTCCTGGAATTTAGGATTTCCATTTCTGAATAAGGCATATTTCACCCCTGGTGAAATCACTATAGCTGAATGGCATTGCCTGATAAAGGCCAGAAAGACAGAATTTTAATAAGCAATGAACTGTAGCTCTAAAACAACGTGGTGTGAAGTTTTACATATGTTTACAATGTTCATTACCCTACGAACAAATTTCAAAACAAGACAGACTGTTTACAACGTATGTAATCAGCTTGGTGTCTCATAGCTGGAGTACTCCACGGAATGAAACAATGAAAGCACCCAACAGAAGGGCTCTTCAACTTAATCTGTTAACTACAGTTTGTACCAGACCTTGGTAGGAATGGGAGGCCCCTGGCTAATCTTTTGACTTGGCTAAGTGGTTCTAGGCACAGAGTTCACAATAAAATAATCAAAGCTCAAGGGGCCATTCAAAACAGCACATATTCAGTATTGAATCTCCTTATTAAAGAGTGGAGGTCAACACTACACTTTAATGTTACCCTGTTTGCATACAATGATTTCTTCTTTTAATAAATTGGTCAGTGAGGCAATGCGGATGATTATTCCACTGTTTTTAATAGTGGCATTTATTAGATATGTACTGATCCTGTGTCTGTAAATACTGTAGTGAAATTTTACTATGAAAAAAACTTCGGATTAGATGCATTTTTGGAACTCCATGTATACAAAGAGGTCTTAATAGATTAAGATTTCTGTACTTTTTCCTCGTAATCCTGAGGTTGACCATGTTTTTTAATATTGTTTTATTTCAAAATGGTTGGAAAACTAAAATCCAAATTTTAAATTTGTGATAATACACTGAGTTTTTTCATAGATACTCCATTTGTTGCAAAATATTAAAAAAGAATGCTAAAAATGTAATTTACTTCAAATGAGGTTTTTAATCTGTGGCAGATTTATTAACAAAGACAGATTGTTAAACCCCAGAGGAACACTACATATAAAACCTCTCACTATGATGGGGTAATGTTACGCATATGTAGCAGTCACACAGATATTACTGCTACAGTATTTGCTAAAACTATTTAATCAATAATTTGGATTACCTTAGCTTTATGTTGGACAGCATAGAAACTTTGCTTGGATTTCTGAGAGCAAAATTTGAAGTTATGTTTTCAGATATGGTAATATGACAGCATAAACTAATTCAACAAATAAGGTATTTTGTTACAATCTGTACTCAGACAGCTGAAATGACTATGTATGCCTTTCCAGCCCAGAAAAAAAATACAAAAAAAAAAAAATGCTTTTTTTAAAGCAATGTTGAAAATGCTTTTTATATACCCCTCCTTTCTTATAATTAGAAAATTATAGGCCAAAACCTCTGCTTGTGAAAATCAGCTTACATATACTGGTGTCAATGGGATTCTATTGATTTATGCTGGCTGGTGATCTATGCCAGTGTCTGTTATAACCATAGTTACAATATGCTTCGCTGTAATCATAACAGACAGTATTTGTTCAATTAAGCCAACATCTGGTGCAATGCAATGACTAGGAGTGCTAATTAAGACTTTTTCTTTTTTTTTTTTTTTTTTAAATCTGTGTTAAACTGCTTTGTGTCTTAAAAATACAGTAACAGGGGTGGTTATGCGACAAATGTAACATACTCACTTTTCACAGATTCTGGCTGAAAGTGTAACTGTTCTCCCTATTTGCTTGCTTTGCCTTGCAAAATGCATTATAAAGCACCATTGCCTTCAGCTGTCTTGGACAAGGAACCTTGATGTTTCTCTTGTGAGACTTTATGGAAGCAAGGTTTACAATACCATTGAGGCTGTTCTACTCAATAAGTTTAGAGTGAGTCAGCACTGCCCAGAGAGTAACTGGAACACTCTTGAGAGGGAACGTTTACCCAAAGATAGGATTTATCTCCATCTCTTCATGTAGCTGAGCTGCCAAGATACTGGGTGAACCCAAAGCCAAATAGCCTTTCCTAAGAGGAATGCCATGCCAGTTACTTAAATCTCGATGCCTCAAATATGGGGGAGAGAGGGAGCATGTAGTTTTTCTCTGCTCTGAGCATCAAGACCAGGAAAATAAATAAATAAATAAATAAAACACAATCAAAAATACCCAAATCACAATGTTTCTTAAATAAGGATATTATTTCATTCTGTGGATATTATTTGTTTGCATAGATATTTTTTGGTTTTCTGATAGCTGGAAATAGCTATGAGAAGCTCATTCTAGCATGAAATGGCTGGATTTTTGGAGACCATAGATTTAAGAGACATGAAGGGATCAGTAATGAGAAGCTATTTTTTACTGGAAGGATTAACATTAACTTTAAAAAGCATTCCACGTGGAATACAAATTAATATGTAGAATGTGTTGTACACACTTTATTATCAAACTTTCTAGAAAGCAAAAAAAAACCTATTTTTTTAATGTTTGAGCTGAACGACAATAAGGGATTAAAATGAATGATTTAGAGGCTGTCAATTTCTTTCACTTACTCTGTTGTTATACATGAAGCACAGTCAACTTAAGAAATGGTGATCTTTAAGAGTAAAGGAATCGGAGTGGGAAGTAATAATTCATTTTCTTTCCAAACCCTCAGCTACCAAAGTCTGACTGATATTGTCAAGTGATTAGTCCAAGTGTATGTACTCCATGGTCATACTTTAATGACTTATTTCCATGTAAAACATAACTAAGGAAATCAAAGGCTTCTCTTTCTGTGAGCCAACAATCTTTATATATATATATATATCGAACAGAGGTGTCCACTTATTTTTCAGCAGGCTGTTCTGTACATTATCCGCTGTTGCAGTAAAAGGGAGAAAGTTTTCCATTTATTGCTTAATTCCAAGTTATGGTTTATGAATTTCTATTTAGGTGCAGAGGATTTAGAAGCTGAGAAATGATCATTCTCACAGAGGCACTGACTCTATTAATTGTGTTGTGCGTGAAATCATCTTTATTGGTGTGACTGCTTTATCAAGACAGCATTCCAGAGCACCATTGTCTCACTAGGGCATTTTCTTGTCATTGAAGGACCTTAGTATGGAATGAACCTACAATGCTTAGATATTTCCATATGCATATCAAAGTTACACTCTTTCAGATTTTCACTTAAGTGGAGGGCCGGCCTTATCAATAGCATTGACTAGGCTGTAAAATGCATGGAAAGAAAGATAGTGGAATTTGAATAATCCAACAGAAAAGTAGACAAGGTGGACAATTCCATGAAGACTTGGGCAAAAAATATACAACGTAGGATTGTATTATCTCTTTTTCAGGCCTCCTGCACTTGCAGCTGTTGCACCAAAGAGCTGATGTCAGTTAGACTTTAATTACCTTTCAAATACCCTGTATCATTTTTTTACAGAATGGAAATCACTTTCTACTTCATTAAGATATAGTTTACATCACCTTAATGAATAAATAAGCATAAACTATTGCTGTACGTGCTCTTCCTTTCAGAATAGAGCAAGGAGAAGAAACACTGCTAAATAAGACTTATCGTGGTCTAAAATTTAAAGCATTTAGTCATACTTAAAGGCCTTTCAAAGGACTTTTTTTATCTTTCGTCTTGAATCACTACATAAAATTTAAAGATAATTTTGACTAGCCCTTCTGAGCTTCTTAATGCCACGAAAAAGGGAACTGGTAATTCCAAGTACAGCTTTTTCTAGATTAGACTATTTTCTTGTCTCCCTTGGTGTTCTTTCCATTTCATTTTGCCATCCTATCTTTCTTAATGTTTTTCCTGTAATTTCCCTTCCTCTTTTCCAGAGATATTCCATGGCATTCCCTTCATATTTCCTTTTCAACTTCACAGGAACTTGTGGTTCACTTGCTGAAACTTTAGCAGTCACATGTCCCTCTGTCGTCCTTTGAGCCTTGAGGGATTATTGTTTTCCTCTCATATTCCTACTTCCTTGCTGGCTCTTCCAACTTCAGTGATGACATCATTTCTATAACTAGAGGAAAATTAGCAGAGGAAAGATAATGTTATATTTCTGGCATTCAGTGCAAAAAAACTTCAGCAAATAAGCTATCTGTGCACCATCCAGTGCTGGTTGTAGCATTGTTCAAGAAATCAGCATATAGCTCAAGTATCTTTTTTTACATGAGCTTTTTGCTTAAAGAAGACAATTTTTATTTACAAATAAGATCTATGTATCTAATCTTTCAGTATTGTTTTTCCTGTAATAAGAACTATGCACAGCTTTTAAAATCTGCACAGCATATGCCACTACAGAAAAACTGCACAAGTATATCCTACAACAAGGTAGAATATAAAATGTATCCCTAGGCCATGTAAGGCTATCCAAAAAGTATTAGGGTGAAAGATTCACCAGGCAAGAGATATAGACTATCCCCATGTAGAAGTGAAATCTCTGTCTCTCATACAGTTTCATTTCTTGAAAGATGCCAATTTATAAACAGTAAATTATGCAGAAAAAAATATTAACTAGCATGTTTTAAAGGTTTTATGCTGTTGCACCACGACAAAGCAAGAGATCCTTCAGCAAAGTTTGTCATGTTGTGCACCTCAGTCAAAAATACGGAGAAAGCCAATGAATCCAATACAATATAAAAAGCATGGTTATTTGCTGTGTATTTATATAATATTTGATAATTCTGTGAAAGAATTCATAAGAGAGCTGATCATAAGTTGTGACCTAAAGGGTTACCCAGCCTACACGAGCCTAGAGATTGTGACTGTGAGTTCATAGGGTGTCACAGTACACAAGGACACAGAGGCTTTTTCCTCTAAATTTCACTACTTCACTACAGATTACCACCGATGTCACTAGCAAGTATACCTATGATTAATAAAATGGATACAAATGTTTATATATCAAACTATTACAATTCACTATCAGCAATCAGTAATATAGTATCAATCAACAAAATGGTATTCAACAACAGCATCTATTGGTATTGTAGTACAACTAATAACAGCAACAACAAAGTAGTTATATACTATTAAAGATAAATAAAATTTATCATTAGTGAAGCAAACTTATCAACAATGTAACGGCAGATATACTTAATACAGATTACTTACATGAGTATATATAATATAAAAAGGAAGCGAACTAGATTGCAGAAGGAACCAAAACATCCCAAAAGGGAGGGACAAACCAATCTAAATCTAAATTTGTTTAACTTCTCTGACACCTTTTGACGTATCACAGCCATCAGAGTCCAAGTTCAGTCCCCATCTTTCCTTCATTATCTGTGTACCTACAGAAGTAACTTTTAAATGAAAGTTATTCTCTTTTCAGTGCAGACTGATAGTTTTGGTAGCCAATTCAGGTGGCAAGATATTAGAGAAAAGCAGGCATATAAAGTATTCCAGAAAACGTAGATTATAGCATCTCTGAGCATTAACTGTAACAAAAACTTTAGATGAACGTGGTTTGTAAGGAATGTTACAAGGAGTCTCTACACAGAAGCAAAACCACAGAAACCTCCATGAGTAACCCTTGATAAGAGCCCTTGATGAAAATGCTGTGTAAAAATGGGTCGTGTGAGACTGATGTTGGTACTGATGATCCAGGGAAAGCAGAACAATTTTTCAGAAGGTCTCCAGTGCTATTGAAATTCAGTTGTCCTTTAGGGATAATGTTTTTCCTTTGGATGCATTCCACAGACAGCTATTCTGTTGTTTTACTTACCCTACAAGAGACAGAAGGACAGAAAACACTTTCCAAAGATTTACTAAAGTATTTTGAACTACTTAGAGTTGCTTGGCAGAAGAAACTACTGAAGGAAATAAATGATATATTTAGGGCTATATAATATCTTTTAGTCTCTAACTGATTATTGGTCACTTATATAACTTAAATTATCAGTAAGATGATTATGTTTATGCAAATATTATCACTGGAAATAATACTGTATCTCTTCAGAACTGTCATCTCACTTCCACTTCTGAACTATTAGGCATTCCAAGATCAAAATGCCATCAAGTCACCAGATAATAGGTCATATATGGATGTTTAAGCATAGACAAATCTTTATTGATCTACTGTCCTGTTCTCATCTTATGGGATGACTATTTTATAGGGTGATTCAAATATACTCTAATCCTTGAATTGGTAGATAGACTTTTCTGAACAAAAAGAAAAAAATTTGTCAAAAAATTGAATGCTTCCAATTTACAACTGTGCAATCACTTGAATGAAAATGCAAGTTGCTTTGCAAGTGTATTTCCTGTAGATACTGAAACTAAGAACTATTTTCTGATTATTTGTTAGTATCTTAAAAAAAGGTAATTGGCCATCAGGTTCCAATGTGAACTTTATTGATCAGTTCAAGTTCTTTAAAGCAAACTGACATTTTTTAAGAGCCATACTGTCAAAGTATGTGTGTGACATCAGTTTATCTTAATCCTAATTTTAGAATTAGGATAGTACATAAAACCAGAACATTCCTTTTCAAATAATATTATTTCAGAGTTACTTAATGGCATTTGTAACAGTAACGGATAACACTAATAGAAGTTTACAATCCAGATCACGGAGCAAAGAACTGAAAGGACAACTGAAAACTAGTTGTAGACAGCAGGTTGCTGTATTTATAATTGTGAGTTACTTTTCCCATTAGATTTTTTTTCATTAGTTTTTGTATTCAGAAACAACATTGATTGTTTACTTTTTATTTGTCCTCTGCCAAAAGTACATGTTTATCTGACCTTCTTGTTCATTATTCCTTGTGATGGGAGAAGGATGATACACCCAGAAAGGCATAACCCAGCTGTTCCAGCCTGAATGAAAATTTTAAAGAAGAATTTTTGTTAGCTGTGCAATGATTCAGACAATAATCCTGATTATTCTCTAAGTGCATATACGTCTATAAAGAAATAAGTCATACTACTCAGCTTCTTCAGGCAAACCCACAATACCTTTGGAATACAGAATAAAGAGAACATAAGAATTTAATAATATTAATATAAACTAAAATTGGTTTCAAAAATATTTGTTTATATAGTAAACTTCCTTACCAAATTTTGAACAAAGTACATACATTTGAACAATTTATTGAACAGTGCTGTGAGGTTAGGGTTTAAAGTGATAAACAGATTTCTACGAACAGAAATCAGTGTATTTAAAAATAACAGTTAGAGTATGCACATGCATATTTTTATTTCTGAATCTAAGAACTTATTCAAGTGGCAGCTCTGCTGAAGAATTTTTCACCCTTTATGTATCTATTAATTTCAATGAAATTATTGGTAGGAAAAAGCATGCAGGGAGCCTTGAAGTCATGGATCTAAAAAAGCAAACAAAACCCACAACAAGCCTTTAGAAATGTAAAACGTTTGAAATAAATTTTTAAAACAATAAAATCAGGTACATTAAAATATTAATTTATTCATGAATGAGTCAAGTGAGCTACTCCTCAGGGCATAATTTGTGATGTCATTTTAATTCCAAAACCCATAGCAGGGAAAAGCTCAAGAAATTATGCACAGTATATTAGAAAACAAAGAATTCATTCAAAGAGCAGTTAATGTTATGGAATGAAATTCATTCCAGAAGAAAGGGTTAGGACCCTGATTGAGCAAGGAATGCTCTCAATATGCACCAATGTTCTGTACACAAAAATAAGAGGCTTCATGTTAGGGTTCTTGGGAAATGCAGATGAAAAATGAGAAGTAAATGCACATAAAGAGGCAGGCATAAAACTTATAATTACTAAAACTGTCTCTCACATTTTCTTCTGGCTTACCTTTTTGAATTTTGTTATTCATTTTTCTGAGCATTTTAAGATCTTTTCTTCTGCAGCCACTGTTGTTGCTCCCACAGTTTCACTATTTCTGCTCTTAGAGGGCTCTTATACAAGAACCTTCTATGCCATTCTCACCCTCCTTTTCTCCCATGGTGAATCTCACTTCTTTCTATAAATATTTGCCTAAATGTGCTACTTCTTATAAGAATGATTTAATGTAAAAACGTCAATTAGATTAGCAATGGATACCATGATTGTTAGTCCTCTACCCTCCTTACAGTTCTTGACTTCGGTAGCCTTTTCTGATCAATCTTTCTTCAGTCATACCTTCTCCTATATAGGTAATTTCCTGGATTTCACTGTAAGTGCCTCATGTTTTATTTGCCCTCAGATTATTATGCAACCTCACTGCTTTAGTAAAAAAAAAAAAAATCCATAAAAAAATAAAGCTGGTATATCTTTTCTGAGCTTTCCTCTTCCTTTAAAGTCCTCCAGGTGGTGACTTAAAGACCTGTCTTGTCTACTGCTTCCCCTCATTAAAACTAAAATTACTTCCTGATTACAGATGCTCTCCTGTGGTTCCTTTTCCTTATGTATTCCTACAGAGCCAAATTTCCAGCTTGTTTCAAATTTATTTGAACAACCCTTTCTTCACTGGAAATATTTTTCCACAGTATGTATTCCTTCAAATTTTTGTTCCACTTCTCTCTATATATTTTCTTCATTCACTTTTTTTTTTTTTTCTTTCTAAATTTAGGTCAAATCATCATTAAAGTTTGTACTCAAGATAAAATTTTGCACCACATATTCTTCATAAGCTGCTGAGTGTCTCTGGGTCTTTCTGACTATAAGAGGACATGTGATTCCTCAAACAAGGCTGAAAGGATTCTTAATATACTGAAAGAAATAAGACTGTGACAGCTATTTGCAACAGTCACATACATTGAATCGCTCTACCACTAAAATACTTAAACAGCCCCCAGTGAAAATGTCTTGTTTAGAGAATTTATTTATTGTTGTATGCATGCTGTAATATACCAGGCTTTTTTTCCTGAAGTTCTTTATTGACATAAAGTCATTCATACTTCATTCCCAATTAAGTGATTTTAAGAAATTTTACATGCCAGTGGTAATACAAGAAATCTTGGAGTAATTTTTCAGCCCATCTAAGTGATATATCTGAATGATAAACCTCAAAATTAATTTAAAAATCTTTTTATATTTTGGGATTATTAAAATAATATTTACTGATTTTTAAGATACTATATTTACTGAAAAGGTTATCGAGCGTTGGAACAGGCAGCCCAGGCAAGTGGTTGAGTCACCATCCCTGGAGATATTTAAAAGACAGTGTAGATGTAGTGCTTAGAGACATGGTTTAGTGGTGGACTTGGCAGTGTTAGGTTTACAGTTGGATTCTATGATCTTAAAGGTCTTTTCTAACTTCAGTGATTCTATAATTCTATGATCATGCACAGGCTGCTAAAAGGATGTGATGTTTATTTTATTAAATGAAATTCCAAGAGGTTTCTACTTTTAGAAACCTGAGTTTCATGAGTGTGACATCTTTGGCTAACAAGTTGTGTATTTGCACATTTCAGTTTGCTCTTTCGAATTTTTTCAACATTTTATAGTATTTTCTGCATTACAGTATATTCTGAAATCTATAATAGCTGTTAGCTAGTGTAACTACAATAGAATATTTAATGGAAACTTTTAATTATATACAGTAAATGCATTCTAATAATAATCTTTAACTGTTAGAAGTTCAAGTGCCATTTTCAAAGGAGGCACAGCCAATTGGAAAGGTGATTTCTATGAAAACAAAAATAACATTTTGAGTGTAAAAACTATAAATTAATTATTTAACTCACTAGATTCTCCATGCAGTGGATGCTGTAGAGTACATGCTTAGTGAGAGGACCCAAAGCAAACACCAAAGTGAGTAGTTGTCCACCTAGATTGCTTGGATGGGAAAAAAGCCCTTTGCATCTTGTGCAGAGGTTTTTCCATGTGTTGAAAGTACAGAATACAGAACATTGTTCTGACTGTGTTTCTAAAGCGCCCCCTTTTTTTTTTAAATCACGTATTTCTTTCCTTTTTGTAATCACAAAAAAATTATTTCCCTTTATTGTGTAGCACTTAAGGCACTTGGGATCCATGCCTTCTTCTGACTCATATACAAGGTAGAACATGTGAATCACCAATATAAAGAAGCTTGAAGGAAACAGAATTTACTGGAGATTAATAAATAGCAAACATATGGATGATACGTATATATTTCTTAATCAAATTACTTCTTCTGACAAAGATGCTATTATCCACAGGATATTTTGTTATGCAGGTGATGTGAGCAGCCAGAAAGGCAACCTGGTTGGAAGGGAAAACTTCTGAATAGAAAGAAATGTCTGCTGAAATACTGACAGAGAAAATGACTGACAGCTTGGGAAATGTTAGCTTGGAAACTAGGTTTGTGAACCTGAAGTATCCTTGAGAAGTGCAGCTGGTATCTTTGAAGTACATCTGGATACCTAGAATCTGGAGGCATTGTGAAATGCCATTAATAAGTACAAAATCAAGGTGAAAAGTAGTCTGGAAAAAGGAGAAAACATCCTGAGAAAGTAAGAATCAGTAACTGTTACTGGCTGTTCTAATAACAAGAAAAGTAAGACTCTGAAAAAAAAAGAAAAAAAAATTGGTCTGAGAACAGAAAACATTATCGTCTATTGGCTGTTACAGGTGAAAAATAGAAATTAATAGCACCTACTGGCTGCTTGAAGCAGTTGTGTCCTACGCCCTCTTATGCCTCTATAAAATTTAATTTTTATCCAAACTGGATCTTCTTTCTCTGAGAAATTCCTGTGCTGCATATTTTTCCCTTTCCTAAACACGTCTGCATGAATTTTCTACAAGATCTTGGACCCTCACCAGGGACATCTGGTGGACTCCAAACTCTATGATGTGGATCATCTTCAAAGTGAGACTGTCTGTTATTCTATTGGTCTCCTTTTGGGCCCACTTCTGGAGCCAATTTGGTTTGTCCTCCCACTTCTGGGATGGTTGGGTTCCCTTCTGGGACTGATTTGTCCTCCTCTCTGGGATGGTTTGGCTGCCTTCTTGGTTCAGTCTAATGTGCTTGGTGCAATACATATTTGTAAGTAATCTGTCATATCTCCTGCAATATTATTAATAAGTTTGCTCCACTAGTTATAACTTTGTGGTAACCTGTAACATTATATATACACTTGATTGCTGTTATTGGATGCTGCTATAATTGATTATTGCTACAATATTGCTTGCTGATAATAATTTGTAATAACTTGGGAGATACATATATATATGTGCATATGTTTTTACATATATATATATATATACATGGACAATCATAGGTATACTTGTTAGTGGTGATTTCTATAGTGAAATTTAGAGGATAAAGTCTCCATGTCCTTGTGTATTATGGAATCCGATGAACCCACAACCATGCTCTCTATGCACCCATAGACTAACCATTTAGGTTGCTTCAGAAGGCAGCACAAATTAAATTTAAGATTAAGGGGGTTAAAACTGCACATAGAAGAAATGAAATGCACACACGTGATTGTGTGAATGAACTGAAATGAACTAAAATGTGCACGCATAGAACTATACCGGACTTCTTAGGATATTAAGCTCCGTCCCCACTATTTCAGGCAGTTATGTTACACCATCTCACTCAACACTTGACAAAATTATTTTGAAATTACTTGGTGTATTGGAGGAAGAACAGTATCACCTGTTCTTTCTGCACACTTCTGCACACTTTTGATGCATAAACACCTTGTACTTGCAATCAAATTATTCTCATCGTCACTTTACAGCATTTATTATCAAGCCAGTGTTGTTTCTTAGTTAAAATTGTTCTGGTCCTCTTTTGTTATTTGTACTGTTGATGTGTTTTTACAGAAAATAATGTTTCTACTTAACTTTCATTTTTCTAGACTGAATAAGTCATTTAGAGTATGTCTAAAGAGACAAAAGCAAGTAAGTGGAAGAATGTCGTCTTAGTATTTCACAGAGTCCCACAGTTGGGCTAAATAGCTTCCAGATTAGAGCTGGATGACTCCTCGTCAGTTTGGAGTAAATGTAAAACAAACATCTGTGCCCTTCTAGGTAGGTATACCTTTAGTCTCCCTTATTTCTCCAGGATCCTGGTAGGGCTTCTTTGTCCATCTCATATAACCATTCCAGAACACCAGTGTCTGACCTGTCCATAGATTTCCAGGTGAAGTCCAACCAGTGGGATCGAGTAAGCAATTTTTACTTATGTCTCTGAGAAAAAAACTGTACAAAAATTACCTTTCATATGACTGCATCCTACTGTGGGACTTGGTCATCTCGCCATCATACTTTCTCTTCAAGCCACATTGTTTGTAAAGGTTCTTAAGAAGGCATCTAGTCCCTCTGCTGACTCTAATAAACAGCAGCTGTGTCATTATGTATTTCCCCCATCTCTTCAAAATTCCACAACCTCTGTAGGCAATCTATTCTAGCACATCACTACTTAAACCATTAGAAATTGTTTCACAGTTCAAGCCTGAATTTTCTGTTTTTCAGTGCAAGTTCATCACCAAGTCTTATCTTTTGTGGACTCAAAGGAACAACTATTTCCTTTTACCCTTGAGAAATCTTTTGGTTTTTTGAAGTCTGTGTGTGATCTTAGTCTGTGTGTCTTCAGTTTTTTAGGTTAGCCAGCTTTAGTTTGCTTGCTTCATTATTCGTTTTGCCTTCCTCTAGACCATCTCCAGTTTGACAGTTGTAATACTGTACCCCGGCCCTTGATGTAATACAGCATGCAAAACTGCAACTCTAGGCTTAACTATGCTAAACTGACTTGCTTTTTGCAACAATATGCAGGTCCCAGTTTTTTCACCTCACTTTGATCTCATTTTTTCAACTGACCTGCCCTATACACCTCTTTTAGGATAAGATGATAAATCATCCAAAGATCCTTTATCTCTTCTTTGATTATCATGGAACATAGACAGATTACCTCAGATTTGAATGTCTAACTTTCAGATATGTAAATTAGACTGTGCATTCTGTTTCATATGATGAAGATTGCATTTTTACCCCAGGTTATCTGCAATCAGACAGAGGAATCCAGGCAAAGGCTGCACAGGACTAAAGCAAACTTTGCCCTGTTCTCTGTCAACAGTCAGAGAAATGTTCTTAGGATCTCCTCCATTTCCTTTTGAGCTCGCAACACTTTAATTAAAAAAAAAAAAGAAAACAAAACACAAACAGATATAGTTAAAACAGACAAGATCTTAAGTATCCAAATATTTCTTCAAACTTAGAAAGACAAATTAACAACCTTCAATCTAAATACAGGCTAAGAATATTGTGCTACTTTTAACTTAGATTATTTTATTTTTTTCAGTGCTTTAGTGGACATTTGACAACCAGTGATGTGGCAGGTGCGTACTGATAAGGTTTAAAACTAGGTTCTTGGCAGGGTGTCAGAGAATATTCTTAACAAAAGAAAGGTGCTAAGAACCTAGAAGTTAAGTACTTGAAATAAACTACTGGTAGGATGCTATGTTCAACTAATTTTACATTACAGACCTTAGCAGGTGAATAGATTTCAGGAAGCAGATGATCTATGTGTCATATAAATATATTCAAAGCCACCCAGTTCTTTCCTTCCAGTCTCTGCCCTGTGATTTTAAATCAAATCTTCTCTCTTATATGTGTCACCATTTTCCTGATAAATCTAAGAAGTTGTTTGGGGGTGGTTCCACATGGTTCCATCCACTGGTACTATTCACAATTTCCATCAGTCTTGGGGAGAATGGAATAGTAATTATGCTTATTAAGATTATTGTTAATAATGTTTTTACTATGAGCAAACTGTAATGAACAACTTCTCCCACATTTCCTTTTGCTAGGAAAATATTTATGACCAGATAGCAAAGATGGTAGTTGAACATCAGGTACTTTGGTAAATTCATGTTGCAACATACTCTATTTTCCGTTTCCTTTCCTGTCTTTCCTTCAACAATTTCTCTAAAAGCTTACACATCAGGTTAATGATCATGCAGTTTCCTCAATCATATCTCCATTAAGTAAATATTGATATTACATTTGTTATTATTTTGTGATAAAGGCAGGTTCATTAAAAAATCCTGTTTCTGGATCTATAATTTCATATGCCATCTTTTTCAGTTTTTCTGCAGTGAATATCATATGATCGCCTTGACTTTGAGATCTCGAAACCTTGCTTTTACCTAAGGGGTAATTATATTTCTGTTTTCACATACTCGTTTCATGAATTAACCTGACTTTTCCCTCATGTGCCATATCTTTATTCTTACTGAAAAGTGATCCAGATATTCTTTTAAATTTTAGATAGTACACAGATCATTTTTAATCTCTACTATATCCTGGCTGAATAGGAGCCTCATTTTTCTTCTGTACTTGTTCTCTTTTTATTTATATAACAAAGAACTTTTATTATTTCTATTAATTTCCTCTTTGGGGCTGAACTGACTTGACATTTTAGGAATACTCATTTTATCGCTATACCTCCTGACATCTAGGACTTTAATTTTATTTTCTAGTCAGTGTTGGTTTCTATTCCACATAGGCTTTCTCCTTGCTTTTAATATCATATCTGTGTGGTGGGTTGACCCTGACTGGACACCAGGTGCCCACCAAAGCCGCTCTGTCACTCACCCTCCTCAGCTGGACAGGGGAGAGAAAATATAATGAAAAGCTCATGGGTCAAGATAAGGGAGGGATGGCTTGATTCTCCTGCAACAGTGCTTTAAACTATTTTAATTCTATTTACTTAATCTAATTTTTTCAATTATGATAGAATCATAGAATGGTTTGAGTTGGAAGATCATCTAGTTCCATTCCAACCCCTCTGCCATGGGCAGGGCCACCTTTCACTAGAGCAGGTTGGTCAAAACCCCATCCAGCCTGGCCTTGAACACTTCCAGGGATGGAGCAACTTCCCTGGGCAACCTGTTCCAGTGCCTCACCACCCTCACAGTAAAGAATGTCTTTCTAATATCTAATCTAAATCCACCCTTTTTCAGTTTCAAACCATTACTCCTCATGCTATTGCTACACTCCCTGATAAAGAGTCACTCTCCACCTTTTCTTTAGGCCCCCTTTAAGTTCTGAAAGGCTGCTGCAAGGCCTTCCCAGAGTCTTCTCTTCTCCAGCCTGAACAGCCCCAACTCTCTCAGTCTGTCTTCATAGGATGTTCAAACATAGAGACTTCTTATGGCCCAGGATGTGGACACTTAATGCTGAGGCAACACAAATTTGGTGCAAAGTTCTAAGTTCATAATTTTTTGTATCTATTTTGTGCAATCTTCAATTACAAGAGAAAAACAGTGAAAGTTCTGGCTGTACAACCTTAGTTTACATTGCTGTATATCCTGGGTCTTTTATTACTAATAGCATGTGTTGAACCCGTCACCTTACAAAAAGTTAACTGGAATAACACTGGCTCATGAATTTGGAGTTCCTGTGGTATTTACTTGTTTCATGACAGTTATTGTTCCATAGAGATGGAAAAATAAATATGGGCTATAGTCTACAGGGATGAAAAGTTCATTACTCTCTTACTACTGAAATCGTTCTAGCAAAATGAAACTGATAAAGACCAAAAACAGACTTGGGAAGGGCAGTGAGTTACTCTTTTGCTCCTGGAAGATGTAGCTTTTTCAGGATTATATTATGGGCATACTGTTTAGAAACGGAATGAAATTTACGCTGTTGTTGTCTGTTACATTTTCTTTATAAGGGTGCTCTTTCATGTGCTCATCAGCTCCTTCTCTACCATTATTCACCTTTATGAGAAAGAAAAGAGAACATCATCTTCCTCCCTTGTGCCTCCGTCAGTTAGTAACATTGCTTACCACAACCCACAGTAAATAAATTTTGTGGGAAAGAAGATCCTTCTTAAGAATGCAAGAAATGTTCATCTTGTGTTAACTTGGTCTGGCTGATTACTTGGCTCAGTTGTCACAACAAACATTATGACAATGTCGTAGAACAATAATTTCTGGAGTTGCCTGTAACTGCATTTTTAATTGCAGTAGATAATATGGGTTATTTCACAAATAATTAATACTAATTACAAAAAGATAAAACCTGCAGATAAACACTGGATCAGTAATTGCTATCTGAATATAACGATCTAATTTGTTCCAATTTTTTGACATTCTAGGAGAGGTAGTTTTATTGAAAACCAGGAAAGGAGATAAAGCTCTCATTCAAATTACTGAAACTGAGTATTCTTGTGTTCTGGGTTCAGGTGGACATCTCGGTTGTTTTCTGACTGTTCATTGGTATGAAACTTGATCAACTTTGTTTATGTATTACACACATAAACAAATGCACATTTCTCAATGATGATATTTTCACTAAAAGCAACTTCAGGTACACAATAAGGGAGAAAGCTGGGATAATGTCGAATATTGATGAAAAGGTGAAACAGGCCAAGAACCACAGCTCTGCATGTTGGAACACAGGGACAAGTGAAACTTTAAAATTTCACAACTGTGTTGACAATTAAATTTTAGGTGCTTGAATCAAGCTAATGACTGAACTTGGTATTCTATTACAAAGTCTTTGCTTAATTTTTTTAATAATTTTATTCTGAAATTAATATTCATTTGGTACTTTCTGTGCGACAGCACACACATTGTGGTAATGCTAATAGCTTGTAATAAGTAATCATAAAGGTTTTAATGGCACCTACTAGAAATAACCACAAAACACAGCTAAATATTTTGCATTCAAATTAACTGACTTTTTCTTTAAAAATACTGGGGTTTTTTTATTTATCAATATGCCCTCAATATCTCAGTATTCTAAAATATGCAGAAGTTGTTTCTTTAAAAACATATGAAACTGTTAAATATTTGATCATTGAGGATATGTGTGTAGACTGACAAAAATCAATCTTAATTTGCACACTTCTGAATGCATGTTTTAGCGTGACTTTTGTTGATGAAATTCTTGGTGGTGGCACAACAATACATGAATGATTCCCCATATCCTTCTTCAAAAAAAGAAGATAACTGCTTTAGCTTTCTTTTCTTTTTTTTTTTCTCATTTAAATCTGAGCTATTATCATTCTCCCATTAATCTCTAGTAAATAAAAGTGTGGATTTTTTTTCTCCTTTATTCATAAGGTAATATAGTTTGAAAGGATAGTGAAATACAATATTGTGCACTCTAGGGAAGATGATAAACAAAATGGAAGAGCTCAATTACTTTGTCTCAGTCATTTTTCTTCAGGTGCTAATTTGCCAAAGTATTTCTAAATTACTTCATATACTTTGAGTATTGTATTCTGGTATTGGATAAGCTTTTACGAAGAGCTTTAAAAATATCACTAGTAAATGTTTACTCAGTGTTTCATGTTTGATCTTTTTTGTACGATCCTTATACCAAAGCTGGAATTTATTTTCAATGACTACATATAAATGCAGCACACGCTCTGCGTCCTAACAGATGCCATCTGTAAAAGCATTTACTTTAAATTAGTGGAATAAGTAATCAAAAGGGCTTTGTACTTAATGCAGAACTTTTGGTGACTATTAAATGCTCATTAGAGGGTGTTTTTGCTGTATGACTGTCAAAATCAGCAGGACGTTTATGTTAGATTTCCTGAGTGGGTCAAGATTGAATATGATTTTACAACTTAAATAACATAAATGAATGCAGGTTATTTCAGAATCTCCAGATGTTCCTTAAACTCCCTGCCCCTAAGCGAAACTTACAGCCAATTTAAATTTTGCAGCAATATTACAGTGCAGATTTTTGCTTCAAACATTTAACAACTCTCCTATTACATTCCACTCATTTGTGACTTAACCATCACAAAGTAGAAAGATGAAGAGAACTATATAAGAGGTCTCTTTCTTTAAAACATGTGTTAATAGATGGTTCAGATCAGTCTATCATAAAAAGGCTTTTGGCGGGACAAACTCCTTACAGAAGTTCCCTACAAAACCAGGTTGTGTGTCCATATTTTAGGTGCCCTGACTAATCTTAACTGAACTTAACTTAATTTAAAAACTAGGTAACTACTGAAAACATCTTCTAAAGGTAAACAGCACCTTGAAAGTTAGTTGTACAGGTGCACGAGCTTTCTATATCATAAAAAAGATTTCTGCATTCTTATATACAAATTATGATATAATAATTTATTTGTTAATAAGAAGTATATCCATTTGTATCTAGTTGTTTTGGGTTTTTTTTACATTGCACATACTTATGCTAATTCCAACCTTCAAAGATGGCAACATCTGTTAGGAAGAAGGCAATAAAGATAGATTTAGAGCCAGCTTATAAAGTTCAGTAAAAACTGCTTTGAGTGGCCTTTAAGCAAGACAATTTTCTGCATAAACTCTCACTGGACAACAATCACTCTGGACTTTTGCCATGACAGAGATAAAATGGCTTGTTAGAAATTATCTTTGAATACCCAAACTTCAATATAAGAACATTAAAACATTAGAGCTTTCTATAATAAACAATACTTCTGCATAGTTTAACTCCAAGATATGGTGAAGAATTCATGGTACCAAAGAGGAATAAAGCAAAAGAGATACCATATACCATTAACACTAGCTCCTGTGGCAGCTGCAGGTTTTGGGTCCCAGATCAGGACCTGTAAGAATGGCTTGTACAATTTTCATTAAAGAATCACTATTTAAAATATGTAAGGAGTCTTACAAGCAGAAATTCAAGAGATTCAATCATCAGTTGAATTAGGGTTCCTTTTAATTAGTGAATACAAGAAATAATTAAAATTCTGTGGAAATTATAGAGACAAATCAATTCAGTCTAAGGTCTGCTACATATTCTTGGATAGTCAGTGTCCAAATTTGTATTCTTTTCATTAGGAGCACAGGATAATTCAATTTGGAACCAATCTCCTGCTAACAGCATGATCATACCAAATCTTGAGGGCTTTATCCATCTGGTTTCTGAAAACACACAAGGATAGAGCCAATATGACCTCTCCAGGCAATGTGTCTCAGTGCTTGACTGTCCTTGTGAGAAAAGTTTCTTCTCATATCCAGCCTGAACCTCTCTTGTTTCAATTTATACCTGTTGTCCCTTATCGTCATAATCAACCACTGTGAAGTGTGCAGCTGTGTCCACACAGTCCCCATTCCTCATAGGAGGGTGGTTGTGAGGTGCCCTGAAGCCATCCCTGCACCAGGCTATACAAGCCCCACTCTCCCAGCCTCTCCTCATGGAGCAACTACTCCAACCTAGTAATCTCGGTGCTTTTCTGCTGAGCTTCCTACAACATGTTGGTGTCTTTCCTGTATTCACGGGCCCAAACTGGACACAGTATGTGTGAGTGCTGGGAAGAGAGGGATAAAAATTTTATTTGATCTCTTGGTGGTGCTCCTGCTGATGCAGCCCCAGGTGCTGCTGGCCGTCTTTTCTGCTAGGGCTTGCTGCTGGCTCCTGCCCAGCTTGCTGCCCCCAGGGACCATTGCCCAAAGCTGCTCTCCACTCACTCCATCCCCAGACTGATTCTCTTTTAAAGCTCTGTGAGTTCTGATTTAAACAATCAAAAAATCCCAATTCCCCCCAGAAAAAACCCAGGCAAAATAGAACTAATGCTACAGACCTAACAGTTGGCTGTATATGCCATAGATTGATACATTCTTCTATTCCAGAAAAACCCATACTTGATTGCTAAACAGGTTATTTAGCTGACTAGAAATAGAGAACAAACAATACTCATTTTTAAGGCACTCAGACCAATTCCTACATTTATAAAAAAGTGCTACAGGCACTGGATTATTTGTATGTCAATAACC
Organism: Stercorarius parasiticus; assembly: GCA_013396915.1. Classification (NCBI taxonomy): domain Eukaryota; kingdom Metazoa; phylum Chordata; class Aves; order Charadriiformes; family Stercorariidae; genus Stercorarius; species Stercorarius parasiticus. The sequence goes on along the minus strand of VWZL01003074.1, from coordinate 283,534 downwards.
AGCTTGTAGCTGAAGATGACTGAGGTAACAAACAAACTCATTAAGTTTATGTTCCCAGGACAGTTATTAATAAAAGATGTAAACTGTGTAGCTACGTCTTTCTGTTTAGAAGGCAATGCAGAAATTTATGAGAAATAAAATATTTGTCCTGGGGGCATAAATAAACAGTACTCAGTGCATGTCTCTAAAACCTGGACCACCCAAGTTAGTTACACCTGTTTTAGCTACTCTGACAAGTTATTCAGACTTCAGCCGTTTAGTAGTGTTGCACACACGTCTGCTGCTGAACAAAAGCATCAGCAACAAAGCAAACAAACACCTTTGATCAAGCCAAAATTATTATTTTTAATAATTCATTTTTTTAAAAATATTTTGTCTGTGTCATCTGTAACAAAAGCAAATGAAGCACAGGGTGAATTTCAAAGTGATTTTGACTGGTTTTACTCAGTGAACTTATTAATTAGTCTCAGTTGTAGAAGATTTCTAAATAGTTCCTAAACAAGAAGTGATAATATCTATCACCTCTTCATCCTGGCTATTGAGCCTGGCTGATTAATTTAAACAGGTTTTGTAAGACCATAATTTTCATTCGCTGAGAGATACATACTTGCAATGGATAGTAGAGTCAGTTATTTTTTTCCTGTATTTCCTACCTCTATTCCTCCAACAGTCCTTTCTTGCCTTTCTCAGTGTTTGTTTTATACAAAATGAAGGGCATCAACAAGAAATCACTTCCTTAAAAATCTATCATGAGTACTTAGGCTATCTATTAGGCCATTTCAACTCAAGTTAAAGATTATTCTTTCTCTGACTCATGAGGCCATTGGGTATTATGATATCTATTTTCTTACTATATTCTATTAATGCTGGACTCACTTTGAAAACAAAAAAAAAAATTACACAGTCACTGATTCAAAAGAACAGCAAGTACATGACTTTTAAGTTGCTGGTGAGTGCAAAGACAGGTCAAAACTTTTCTCAGTGAATGTAGTGAAGTATCTTTTGCAAAACAGAAAGAACATCACTGTAGAAATAGGGACAGGATCTCTCTGAGGAATATCCTATAATCAGATGTAAAAGTACCTTTTATGAAAGGTGGGAGGTTTAAACCCTTTAGATTTGGATGGCACTCAAACTTGACTAGCCCCAATTAGATTTAGAGCTCAAAACACAAGACAAAAATAGTTACCAGTAGTACATACAACCTATGGTGTTTGGGGTTTGGGGGTTTGAGGCTTTTTGTTTTTTTTTTTTTTTCCACTTCAGCTAAAATTATTTGGGAAATTCAATCTAGTTTTTTACTGTATACTGTTCTAAAAACAGATTTCCTTTAATTATCCTTCATGGACTCTACTATTAAGTGAACAGTTTAAGGTTTCCCACACTAGGATATAGGTAGCTTCCTCTTCAAGTCAAATGTTTTCCTAAAATATGGAGGAGCACTTTTGTATTCTTGTAACACTGTACGGTTGATCGCTTTTACCCAAGAATTGGAATTGCTTGTCTTGCTGAACTGAGTTTGGTCTTGTACTAGTTAAAATCAAGCTTTGTCTGTGCACTAACTTGTACCTGTTCACCTGAAGTTTTCAACTGAGTTTTTTAAAAATCCTACAGCTATTTGTATATGCAAGTTTATGTTATTTAAAAATGATTTATTGAAAAGGAGTTTTATATAAACTTCTGTAAAATAAAGGTCATAGGAAACTGAAATAAACTAGTTTTTAAATAGAAGAAACCTTTCTGTATGGATTTTAACACTGAGCTACATAGATTTACATTTTTTTTTTTTTGTATGTAGATAATACCTCTCAAAATGGCATAATGCCAACATTTTACACTAAGTAGATATTGCTTGCTTTGAGGATGGAACAAACATACAGTCAACATAGGAGGACATACTGGATGCAAAACATTAAGGGCAGGCTGAAAGTCTACACTTTTGTGAATAATTTCTCTCTACATTAAGTCTATTAAAGGGATTTGGTTTGGTTTGTTTTTTTTCTATTTCAGAGCTAGCACGTAAGTTCAAGAAAATGTGTTCAGGCTGTGTTCCAGAGTACATGCTATCTGAATGAGAATTTATGAAACAACTTCTGCATTTCTGAATTGTCCACATGTGGGGTTTGGGTTGGTTTGGTTTTTTTTTTCATTAATTATTGTGGCTGCTTAGCTACTGCAACATTATTAGAGGTGGTTTTTTTTAAGTATACATGATGATAATGTCCTAATCCATTTTTGCTTCTTCATCAAGAATAAGTCACTGCAAAATTAAACCCTATTATGGTCTGAACGTGTTGGCAGGCACAGAGTACAGGTGGCCAGTCTGGATATATTTTCCACAAATAGACAGGTCAGTTCTGTGCAGAACACATGTTTATAGAAAGTATTTCCTTTTCCTGGAAGTGAGATTTAAAAGCATGTTGAGCTAAACATATAATTGCCAGATGAAAACCAACTTCAATCACTCCCCTCCTCACCATTTTCCTAATGTTAAAATTGATATTCCAGGGTAAGATCAAGATGAGAAAGCACGTGGAAGTGCTATGCTTGGACAGTATAAATGTGACTCTTTGTCTTTATGTTGCACGCTTTTCAGTTCTGAGCCTCCATGGAGTCAACACACTAAGCAAGGAAATCCCACATCAAAATGATTAAGGGATTTAATTATTTTACACTTCTTTTGTGCCCCTCCAATATACATGATGATCATGATGATGATGATGATTGTATCTCCTGTTTCAGGTGTGCTGTTGAGCTTTGTTTTCAAGGTTTAGTAAACACTACATCCTCAGATAGTAGACACAATGAGGGCAGGAAATAAATTGCTCCCTATATATTTAGCTCTTCCCCTTCTGTCTACTTGTATCCACTCCAGTCTATTTCACTGTCAAATATTTCTTCAGAAAACAATTAATCTCTATATTTTTTTAAATATTTTCATTGAATATTTAATGTGGGGGGGAGGAAGCTTTTAAAAGATCCTCTAGACTGTTGCCTTGTAACTAAATGCTGCCTCATGCTTCAGTGGCTTCTATCTAGACCCAATATCAGTTTGCAAAACATCCTTGGGTAGAATTAACATGAATATGACTAATTTAATCCAAATCCCTCATGAATAAAGTTGTAGAGGAAGTTTAGACAGGAGTTACCAGGCCACAGACAAGTTATGCATTAGTGAGGTTATTAATTCCTTCTTAAATTGTCTGCCAGAACACATTCTGGCGCACAGTAAACTGTGTTTTTACTGTTTCCATTGACATGGCAGTCAAACTGTGTAACAAGATTCATTGTAACCTTTTTTTCCATTTTGTACAGTCTCCAGGCCCTCACATATCGCCATGATATAGGTCTGACCAAAGGTGAATAATATTATTCAAATATTTCCGTTTGAATAATTGATTTATGAAAATCTCCGAACAGAGGTTCAGTAGCCTCCTGTATCAGTAAGTCAGCTTGGCAAAACAAGCACACGCATACTTTTTTTTTTTCCTGAGAGGCAAAAGATTTCCTGGTCCGTTCTTAGTCAGCCAAATCCAAGAAAACTGTTAAGTGAAATTCAAGAGAAATTTTTAATTTTAAACTAATTAAAAAAAAATATATTTGTCCTCAGTACCTGTGAAAGCAGGGAGTGATGCTGTAGGTGCTGATCCTCTGCACCTTGGTGCCATGGTTCAACCCCAGCAGGTAGCAGAGCGCCAACCAGCCACTTACTTCCTTCCCAGTGGCATAGGGGAGAGAATTGGATGGGCAAAAGTGAGACAACTCATGGGGTGAGATAAAGGCATTTTAATAAGTAAAGCAAAAGCTGTGCATGCAAGCAAAGCAAAACAAGGAATTCACTCACTACTTCCCATTGGCAGGCAGATGTTCAGCCATCTCCAGGAAAGCAGGGCTCCCTCACATATAACCGTCACTTGGGAAGACAAACATCATAAGTCCAAATTTCCTCCCTTCCTCCTCCTTCCCCCAGCTTTTATTCCCGAGCACAACATCATATGGTATGGGATATCCCTGTGGTCAGTTGGGGTCAGCTGTCCCAGCTGTGTGCCCTGCTCACTGGCAGGGCAGTGTGAGAAGCAGAAAAGGCCTTGATGCTGCACAAGCAGTGCTCAGCAATAATTTAAACATTCCCGTTTTATCAACACTGTTTTCATCACAAATCCAAAACGTGTCACCATACAGGCTATTATGACGAAAATCAGCTCTATCCCAGCCAAAACCAATATACTTGGTCTTGTACCATTTCGCTAGTCTCCAGGGAAAGGAATGTAACATATCCAACAGATATATGTTACACTACAAATATGCATTTTAGATTATATTCACAAATTTGTATGATGTATTGGACTGGGGAAATGTCTTTAGGTTGTCTGAATTATTTCTCTACCTTGAATATAGCTGCACTGAATTTATAAGTAACACAATATCCTTTTCAATCCTTTTTTTGATGAATATAACCTTTAAATTCCTGTGTAGCTATTCATGCTTGATAGTTTCACATTCATTTTGTACAAATGCTCTCTAATATTTGATAAAAATTTAGTGCCTTTTTTTAACATCTATGTAAATGAATTTGTTCATTATGCTTTTCCTGGAGAGTAAGAACAAATGGGTATCAATAAAAAAGGCAATCACATTTTTTGTAATTAAGATTAAAATTCAAGAAGATTTCATTCTTGAATTCCTCTCACTAGGTTCTAAATCTTTCCCTGAGGCTCAGAAAAATTAATAGTCCTAAGTTACAGAGCAAGTAGTCTTGCCATGAAGACAAAAAAAGTGTTTAGATTTTATGTATTCCTCTATATTGTACTTGAAGTTATGTACTATTTTCAGCCTGATGTTATTGGTGAGATAAAATTTTGCTCCTTTAAAGGAATCTATATGGATACAACAACTGTTCCCCTATAATTTTTCATTCTGCCTGACTATTTACAGATTTAATTCAATGTCTGGTTTAAATCCATTTTGCTTCAAATTACTTAGATCATATTGCCAGATCCCTGGTACTTGAAGCCTACAATAAAGTTTCAGTGCAACAATGACAGGCATCAGAGGAAAATAAGTGCCAGTTTTATAAAGACATTGTTTTAAAATGAATGATGAGGGGACTGACTTAAAATTTCAGGTCCAAAATTGAAGACTAAATAAACAATTAGCCTAATAAGTTAATCCTCAGTAGAGTGTTGAATTGATGTAATGTATATGAAATATGATTATAACTTACAATTTTTTTTTGTGGGGGGAACGATATTCAGTCCTTGTCACAGTAAACGATCAATACATTTACACAATAAACCAAGCAGTGGAGACATTAAACAGTTTCTGGTGTGCTTCAAGAAACATACCATTTTCTTTCTTTATTCAAATCTATTCCATTCAGGAAAGTATGGGTTATAACTTTTTTCAGTCATGAGTACTACATCAATAAATCATCAATAGAGTAATAACTGTCTGTCATTAGAACGCTGAACCTTCTATAGGTAAAGTATGCTGAAACAGATGTGTAGAATCTGTAAAAACAAAATAAACCAATTTTTTTTTTTTTAAATAAACAGTCTGAATGCATTACTGGTGCCTAACCCAGGTGTCCATTTTAAAATTCAGTGACAAAAAAGAAAGCAAACAACCCTGACTATCATATAACTCTGCCATTGTCTTATATTCTTTTATCTGTTGATTCATTTCTTAAAGCAAACAACTGAATGTTTCCTTCCAATTGACCGTGCAGCACATTTAGTCTTCAAAGGCTGTAGCTTCATTTAGAATTTCATTCTAAACAAAGATTTCTAAGTGTGTGTTTCAGCAGCTGTCTTGTCAGGTTTCTGAAAGAGAAAAATTAAAGCTCTACTATATTTATTCCAAGTCTTCTCAGTGACTGATCTAGTATGAGAGTTAATTTTATTTTCTGTTTATCAGGAATAAGGCTTATCAAAACGCCGTATGTAAGTAATTATGAGAAGCTATCACACAGATGGTGGATAATAACGTGTAGCTGGGGAGGATAATTTCTTCCTTTTGACAAGCAAAGAGAAATGGCATTTGACTTCTCTTCAGAAATGATAACACTCAATGCTTGACAGAGATATAGTCTGCTTCCATTTTCCGAAGGAAAGGAGGCCTAATGTTGATAATCAGCTTGTCTTTCAGAGAGCTGTTCATTCCTCTTCTTCACTTTAACATTTTATTAGCTTTCAAATTCCTAAGTGGTTACTCTACCTTTGGGATGTTTATTTGTGGAGCTGAGATTCATAGGGAGGAAATGGGCACTGACCTCTGTTTCCATTGTTTGCATTAAGGGGAGCTAGAAAAGACAGCTAAATTTATCTTTACTACTGTTCAGATGCCCTTCTTATGCCAGTCTATTCTGGAATATCCGTACAATTTGCAGGTCTTTAGGCTATTTGAGCATGTTGTTATTTCCTGGACTTTACTGCTGCTGATTGAGAAAAAGTGAAATTGCAGTCAGCATGTATGTTTAAAATAATCTGTCTGATGGAGGGGTTGTGTCTAGTGACTCAAAGGACATTAATCTCTCCCATGGTGAAGGCTGAGATAAGCCTTTCAGTGACTCTACTCTACTCTCACTGACCCAAAGGATCCTGCTCTTGCCAAACCAAAACCAAGTCTTCTGAAATTCAACTTGCAGGTTTTAAGCAGGACAGGGATTTTCTGTAAGTTTTAATGTGAATCAGAACAGGGACTTTGGGGGACAGAGATTCAAAAAGAAGGTGTTTTGGTAACTGGAACTTTCTATGTAATATTTTTAACATTACTGCTATTTTGAATCTATGCTTGGCTTTGTGTTCCTGGTGAGCAGGTGGTGCTGTTTTTGAAATGGATCTGCAGCTTGTAGTGAAGAATTAATTTTCAGTGTTTGTTTTTACTTAAATAAAGCTATGCAGACTTTCCAAATATCATTCACATATTACAGTTACTTTCCAAATTCAGCATGACTCTGATACCTAGGGAAGATTTTGCAAAATCTTTATGACAGACATTTTAACTCTACAAACTCTAAATGGTTCACTCAAATCACTAAGATGCCAGTACAATTTTATTCTTTTTTCATAGTTTCATTTTGCAATACAGACATTAGCATATATGTTGTCGTACTTCTGGTTAAAAAGAAAGTTGATCTATAGGGAAGGCAGAGGCAGAGAGATAGTACAGAAAAAGAATTGAAAAGCAGACATACTGGCCCTTCAGGTCTAATAAAACCCTACAGGAAAGATAAGAATACAAAATCTCAAGAACGTTTACACTGCTCTTTCTCTCTGCTCAGTCAGTAGTACCAGTGATCAGGGCACTCACATTAGATTCCTGAGGCCTCTTCAAGTATATATTTTGCTAGATTCAATTTCCCAAGGAAGTTCCATCCTCGCACTTCTAAAGGGCTTGGTGTTCAAGAGGAAGAGACCTATCTGGTAGAAGAAAAGCAAGTTGGATTGTTGCAACTCACTGAATCTACGTTTATATTTGATTGTGTCTTGGTCATCTCTGTTAAAATGGTTGAGAGAAAAATATGAAAAAGAGAGAATTATAACATTTGCAAAATTTTTAAAAGTTTGTGTAAAGCAGCTTTGCTCCTGTGGTCAATACTTATTTAACAAAGGGCAGTAAATCAAATACAAGGAGGGGAAAGAGAGTCAAAAATTATTTTGGGCCCAAAGCATTGTGTGTAGTCCTGTACGCTAACTGTAAGTTCAGTAGTAAGCAGAAACTGTTAAATAACAGGAGTAGCTAGTAGGAGGGAAAGGTTATCTACAGTGGGCAGTGAATATTACATATTTAAATGTCATCCTTGGCTTCAGTGAAGCTTTGGTACTCGGCAAGAGGGATAACAAATCCCTCAGGTTTGCTGCTAGAAACACCAGATAAGGTGTCACTAGAGAGAAATAGCCAAGTAGTTGTCTTATCAAGAAATTAAAAAGGGAACACTCAAGTGATTACATTTTAAATAAAAGGAACAGGTGGCCATTCTACATAATCTTGTTTTTATTTGTGTTGTCTGTTTAGTTTCTCTCACTGAGAAATTTGTGTTTTGCTAAGCCACTTCGTTAATCTTTTGAGAGTAAGGATACGAAGCTCATAGAGCACATGCTGCAGTTTATGATTTTCTCAGGTGTCTTGGTAAGAGCTCAAGATAGTGTTAATTAGTGATCTTTTAACCAGGACAACTTGATACAGTCCTTGCAGCTGCCAACACAGGAGTTATGGAAGGACTTCACAATTTAAAACATACATGTAACATGAAATAAATTGTAGAGTTCTGTGAATAGACACTACTCTATCATCATATGCAGATGTGCCTTACAGCAATTGAACTCTTACCTTCTATAAATTGTCATAGTATAATTAATAAGCAGAATGTCCCAAAATACAGGAGTAATATATAAAATCAGATATTCTTAGATCTAAGCTGAAATAACTTAAAGCATCCTGGTATGTACCATAGCAGCAAATATCACATATATGTATTTCTGGAAATGTTTTAATGGCCGTCTTTTGCTTAGCCACCCAGTATAATGCAATAATCCCATAACCAGTTATTAGAACAAGGAAAACATCTGAGGAAATTTGTCAATAAAGGGAAGTGCTCCCAAGGAATAATAGTTAGTGGTTATGGAATCTGGCCTCCATAGAAAGGTTAAGGGATTTTTCTTCTGTTTTCTTCCTAATCATCCTGTTTTGCAGTAAATGTCAAAAACAAGTACAGATGATGTTACAAAGACATGTAACAAAACATGCAGAAAACATCTAAAGGCAAAACTCTAATAACTCTTTCAGAGGTCTTCTTAATATTGTAAATAGATGAAGTCAATTAGTTACAGTAAAAAAAAATAAGCTTACCATATCTCTCACCAAAAGTAGCTAGGCTTCCCCAGAAAACAGCCAAGTGGCTCCTTTGCATATGTTGTTTTCCAGGCAGAAACAGTACTAAGAACTCACCTAGAAATATTGAGAACAGGCTTAAATGAAATGGATGAACTGCTGTGTACCACGAGAAAAATTATTCATAAATTAAGTAAACTGCCATAGCTGAAATTAACATCCTAACAATAAATTGTAGTGACAATCCTGCATGGAAGTGAAAGAAGAATTTCATTGGTTCTCTAGCACAAATAAAACTGCTGAACATGAGGCTTGTTACTTGTTACATTCAGAGCTGAATGAATAATTAAGAGAAAAAAAAGCAATGAATAATTTATTCAATGAATTTGACTGTGGGGTTTTTTTTTGTTTTTTTTTTTCCTACAGCCTAGTGATCACAACTTTCTTAAATGTATTCATTATGCAAATTCATTCAACTAATATTCATTTACATTCTTAAAAGATTGGATGTAATTATCCAAAGGGTATGTTGCTTACAATATTTGCAACTGGTCAAAAGTCAGACAGAATTGCTTGTATTACCTGATTGGATAAATAGATAACCAAAGTTAGTGAAAATATACAGGAGTATAATTATTGTCATGTATAACAAAGTACAAGCTTTGAAATACACCTTTTAAATACTTATGCTGGGGCGTCAACCCTCTGACATTTACATTCAGGAAACAGAGCCAGAGGGAATTAATTCAAAACCTGAAATGAAAAATACTTCTCTAGCTCTAACTCTGTTTCTATCTACTTTCTGCAAGCTGAAAGAATTTTACAAGGAAATGAACCTTGTACATTTACCCTGTCACTTTACTAAGGAACTGTTCCTGACCACTCTTAGAAACATAACTCTCAGGTAGAGGGACCATTGGTGTGACCCAGGACAGCTCTTCTAATGTTTTAGGTATTCAAATCCCAATAAAATGAAATATGATCCTATGAATTCTACAATTCTATGAAACCTATTGCCTATGACAAAAAAGTTTGTGACAGCTATAGTACTGCATGTAAAGGGCTAACAGAGAATATTTCTTAGAAATATTCTAAGGCTTATCTATCAGTGTTTTGCGTTCAGAGCTACCTCTGTTCATTTTTTCATCTAAGTGCATCTCTCTAAGCACAGCTGAATATGTTGCTAATCATGACTGGCAATAACCAGATGAAGTGATTACCCTATAAAGGTCTACTGCGTTTATTTGCTGGAATTTCCAGTTTGTGCTTTAACAGTAGCGTCTCAGCAACAAAATTTTTGCTCACTTTTTGTTCACCTTTTCTCATATTTCTTTGTCCTTAACCATGTTGTTTGGATGCTTGCCAGCACTTTTTAGCTTTCACTGATGAGAAAAAGCTGAGTAACACTGCTAATAATCTGTTTCTTTTTACTCCTTTGCAAGTACAGATGATCAAGACTCGGTACTATTAGTAACACTACATTTCAGATCTTTCCATACAATTGAATCATGTTAGATAAAGAAACTGACATTTCAGAGGCAACACCATATCCTGCTGCAAATAAAGTCTTCCTCTTATGGGCATTTCCACCTAACTTTCATAATCAAGAGATAACAACTGAATTATTTTACCTTTTCAGATGAGAACACTTGCAAACAACGGAAAATATCTAAAATTCACACACAAACAGACCACAATTCTAGAAACCTTTGCTGTAAATAGATCACATTTTTAAAATGCCACATCAATAGAAGGCTTGAAGGAGTGTAAAAAAGATGCTAGTGACAACTTTTCAACCACTCTGTTGCACTTTCACCCCAAACTATAGATAGTATAACTTAGCTCATTAATAAGAATGATTTAGAACCCTGAGTTGTAGCTCTTATAAAGGTTTCTCTTTGAGTCTCACAGCTCCCTATGACAATTAACTCTATTACCTTTGGAAAATCCTGTCAGAACATAACCCAAATATTCAAAACTGAATGTTAATTTCAAACTCAAGATATTCCAACGGGTGAAAATGAGGCAAAGTGGTTAACATATCTATCTCTGCATTGTGCAAAAATTCCACAATAGAAAATGCACAGAAATTAATTTTACACTTCGGGATCTTCTAATACTCAGTCATTAATTAATTTTTTTTTTTTTTAGGATCTTCTACCTCTCATAATTCTTCCTCATAAGAAGCATTATTTGTTTGCAGCATTATCATAGTTGCACTGAGACATTTAACGTTTTTTAAAGCACATAGAAAACCAAACAAATTTTAAGTTCATAAAAACCAGTGATAGATCCTTTCATAATTCAAAACTTATAATAGTTTCCAATCTAGACAGATCTCAAAAACTAAGTAACAACTTAATAAAGAAAAAAAAAAACAAACAAAAAAGCAAACAAAAACCACATAAAAAAGCTACTGTAACTAATAAAACATGCGAAATGATGCAGTGAGAGGCAAAACATTACTGATTTCCTGTATTATAGAGCATCAAGTTTTCTTCACTTTCCGTGGTCTAGGCAATTTGGAATTGTTAGCGCTGCGTGTCATTTGCAGCTAAATGGTGTTGTGAAGAAAGGTAAAGAATGCTACAGCTGAAAACTTCAGCTTATTTGCGCTGTTAGAGTCTTCTTATTTAAAGTCAAAATTGTAAAACTGAAGTGATATACTGTTCTGCTTTTCATAGATTCTTGCATGATCTATAAAGTCTTTATGAATATGGGTTAAGAAGTAGGTTACCTGCTCAGTAGGAAAACAGTCCATGTTGCTACGATGTAGGTCTCATACAGCTTTCTGTGGCCTATCTACAGAGTTTTCTAAACTCTTTTCAGGAATCTAGGTTCAAATTATCTGTACGTTTCTAGGAAAGGACCTGAAAGTAACTTATCTGCTCAATATTGGCTGTGTTTCACAGATGCCATGGAATCCAGAGTATGGGACAGCAGACATAGGCCTGTCATTCACCTAGCTGAAGAACTTGTGTCAAATCCCAAGTTTTCCCCACTAGTGTGCCCCATAGGTTTGCTTTAGTACAATGCACACAAATTTACAACTTCACTTCTGTGGTCAATGTTACTCTCTTTGTTTCTGCCAAATCAACAGCTACAACAAGTTATGACTTTTAAGTTCTCTTTTTAATTACTATCTATTTAATTGTTTATGATTGTTTCCCATGTAGAAACACATCATAAGTGCCTAAGCTTGTTACCTAAAACCCAGGAAAAGACTGAGTTTTGAGTAAATAATGACAGAATCCCAGAACAGGACCTAACACTGACCTTAAAAATTCAATGAGCCAAGCAGACTTTGCACGCCTGTTTGCCACAGACAGTACAGGATGAAAGAAATGGATTTAAAGCACATTACAGTGCAAGGTTTTATGCTTTTCAGTTTTGATGCTATTTTTAAATGATGCAGAGCAACAGAGGAATCAATAACATATGGGCTTACCTGATTGTCTCCTTGGCAAACAGACCCTTGTTTTTAAAGAAGTTTTTATGGAAATAAATGAGGATGTCTTAACAATGTGCACTTTACTATTTTAATATACTATTTATGATATTTATTATTTCAGTTTCCAGAAGTAGTTTGTAGGACATAAGGCAGCATTACTTATTAAAAATGCATACCATTATTTGCAATAAATTCGATAAAAGTAATAAAATAAGTAGTTCAGTTTTTGTACTTCAACAATCTTTTCTATCCTAAAAATAAAAGGTTTAACAAGTAAAAAAGAATCATTTTGACTACATCAAAATACTTCTGAAACAGGCCAGTGGATGGGTGGTTCAGATTGTTTGCAGTTACAGTGAAAAACACATTAACTTCCAACAATGCAATAATGTAACCTTATCCTAATAGAGGAAGTTTCATCCTAAAAGATATTATAGACACTTACTAAGTACGTAATTTTGTTTGATGGAGAATGGACTCAACATCTAATGGAAAACACTGCCATTCACTGAATGGGTCAGCAGTCTGGAAGCCAGGAAACTTCAGTTCTGTTGTGGGTTTTGCTGACAGTCCCCTGCATGTTTTTTAGCAAGTGATATACCTCCTGTGGTTTTCCCCTGATCCTTTGCATTTCTCATCTTCTTATAAGTTTCTTATTGCACAGACTGGATATTTTGACATGGCATACAGCAAGTCATCAAATAGACGGGATTCCGCTTAGTCACANAATAAAAATATATAGTATAATATATTTTAAAAAAACAAACAAACAAACAAACTTTTTTATGTTATACCAAGAAGGGCAAAATTCACAAGATCACCGAGTCCTGAGAGAAAAGTACCGTTTGGATATGCAGGTGAAGGAACTCTGCTAGGAGCAGAACTTTTCCCTTTTAGGCGTTCAAAATCAAGTGCAGAGTGGCACAAATGTTTTGGATGCACTCAAGGCACTTTTAACCGTGAACGCCTCCCAGGTTATAAGGTTTTCCAGGAGTCAAAGAAGTTTCTCACTGAAATTGTTATTACCTTGTGCTCTGTGTACTAGATAATTTCTTAACAGTTTAAGAGCTGTATTTGGCACATGAGAAGAAAAGATAAAGTATCTTCAGAGTAACACATATAATTTATTCTCAATATTACTATGTATTATGGTCTCTTTAGGACCAATGTAACATGCCAAACAGGAGCTGTATGAAGTGGCTGCCTGATAACGCAGAAATGTCTTCAGACTTCAAAGCTGTAGGGATGGTGTCAATCTATGAATCTTGGCCCTGCTTTTCCCCCCAAATTATGCTATATCAGAGGAAAGGCTGGCTTACTTCAAATGCATTGCTGCTGCCAGGGCCTGAATACAAGACATTTCATTTATTGATTTGAATGGCTACGTGAGATGTAAAACGGTTTTGTAACTGGAGAGGAAGAACAACAAGGTAAATTCTAGCTCTTAGAAAACTACAGTACATGGAAAAAAACCCAAAATTAATAGGGAAAGAGAATGCTCCTGTTCCACCTGGATTATTAGCAACATATTTGGAGGAAAAAAACGCAAAAAGAAACAAACACAAAACAAGCAACAATTAGAAACAACTATTAAGTTCAGAAGAACTACAGGAAGACTTTTATTTAGTAATTATCTCTTTGTTAGTATTGGCTTTTACAGCTAGGTATTTTAGCTACAATGCCATCTTTTGAGAAGAATTAGGAATTTTATTATCTCAGTTCAAAATTCATTTGGAGATTTGTATTAAAATCATATTTTTAATTAATGTACTTAATTTAATCCATGAATTTAATTAATTCGTTTTCTCATGATCTGTAGGCAATATGGTATTTTAAAATTGAATTGGTATATACAGGGTGTTTGCATTTCTGTATAAGACCACAGGAAAATGTGTTCTTTTCTGTGGAGAAATGTTTAATTTCTTTTAATGTGCTTTTTAGATCAGTACATAAAGTGTAATTACCAGGACTTTCAATGAATGCAAACAAAACTATGGAAGACACAGAAGTTTGAGGAGGAGAAGTTGCCACAAGAATGCCTAGAGCTCTGCCTAGGGATGAGTTACTAGATGTCATAGATCAGGATTAGTAGGTTGGCCAATATATGTGACACCATTATAAGTTTCTGATCATGAAGAAGTAGATGATACCTTCTTCAGACAACTAGAAGAAGCCACACATTTGTAGGCCTGGGTCCTTGTGGGGGGATGCAGTCACCTCAACATCTGCAGGAGTGACAACACAGTAGGGCACAAGTATCCAGGAGGTGTCTGGAGTGCACTGTTGACAACTTCTTAACACAGGTGATCGAGGAGCCAGCTAGGAGAGGTGCTATTCTGGACCTCAAATTTACAAGCAAGGAATGACTGGCCAGGCATATGAAGGCCAAGAGCAGCCTTGGTTACAGTAACTATGTGATGGTCATGTTCAGGATCCTGCAAGGAGAGAGCAAGGCTAAAAGCAGGACCACAACCCTGATCTTCAGAAAAGTAGACTTTGGCCTGTTTAGGATCTGCTTGGAAGAATCACATGGTATATGCCCCTGAAGATAGGGCGATTCAAGAGAACTGATTGATATTCAAGACCAAGAATGATCCATCTCAACAAGACTGAAATTAAGCAAAGGTATCAGGAGGCCTGAATGGATGAACTAGGAGCTCCTGACTAAACTCAGACATAAAAAGGAAGCATATAAGAAGATGAAGCAGGGCAGGTGACCTGGGATGAATTTAGAGACACTATCTAAGCATGCAGAGATGGCATTAGGAGAGCCAAAGCCCACCCAAAGCTGAATCTGGTAAGGGATGTAAAGTGTAACAGGAAGGGCATCTACAGGTACATTGGCAGCAAAAGGAAGCCTAGGGAAAACATGGGCACACTCCTAAATGGGGCAGGGGACTTGGAGACAAAAGACATGGAAAAGGCTAAGGTACCTAAAGCCTTCTTTGCCTTGGTTTTACTGGAAAGATTTGCTTATTTGTCAAGTTGACCATGAGCCAGCAATGTGCCTACAGCATCCTGGGCTGAATTAGGAGTGTTGCCAGCAGGTCAAGGGGGGTGATGCTTACCCTCTGTTCAGCACTGGTGAGGCCACATCTGGAGTACTGTGTCCACTTCTGGGCTCCTCAGTACAAAAGAGATTTGGAGCTACTGGATAGAGTCCAACAAAGGGCCACAAAATTGATTAAGGTCCTGGAGCACCTCACAAATGAGAACAGGTTTAGAGAGGTGGGGCTGCTCAGCCTAGAGAAGAGATGGCTCAGGGATGTCTTATTAATGTGTATAAATATCAGATATGAGGAGTAAAGGCTCTTCTTGGGCGTGCCCACTGGCAGTGCAAGAGGCAATGGGTGCAAACTGATGTTCCCTCTGAACATCAGGAAACACTTTTTTTACTGTGAGGGTGTCCAAACACTGGAACAGCTTTNAGAGTCCAACAAAGGGCCACAAAATTGATTAAGGTCCTGGAGCACCTCACAAATGAGAACAGGTTTAGAGAGGTGGGGCTGCTCAGCCTAGAGAAGAGATGGCTCAGGGATGTCTTATTAATGTGTATAAATATCAGATATGAGGAGTAAAGGCTCTTCTTGGGCGTGCCCACTGGCAGTGCAAGAGGCAATGGGTGCAAACTGATGTTCCCTCTGAACATCAGGAAACACTTTTTTTACTGTGAGGGTGTCCAAACACTGGAACAGCTTTCCCAGGGAGGTTGTGGGGTCCCCTCCTTGGAGATATTCAAAACCTGTCTGGGCATAGTCCTGAGCAACCTGCTGTGGGTGAGCCTGCTTGAGCAGGGTGTTTGGACTAGGTGGTCTGTAGAGGTGTCTTCCAACTTCAACCATTCAGTGATTCTCTGACATACAGTGAAATCGCATCAAATTACTAAACTGTAGGATATTTTATGACGTACTTCATTATCGGAAAGGTGGATATAAGTAGTGTATAGCAAATAGTTGTATCATTAAAACATGACAATAAAATAAACATAAATGGTTACAAAAAATAAGAAACTGTTCTAGGAACCTAGTTGGTATTTCTAGTTAAATAAGTGACAAACAAAACCATACTTCTGATTAAGCATTTCTTCTTATCAGGCGGCAATTTACCATTTTAATAGTAACTTGAAGTACAGGATCAAAGTGTGGCATGATGTAATGTAGTAAAACACTGTCATGGTTTACATTATATTCTCTTTCCAGCATTTCCCTGATGATAGGCTAAGCCAAAAATTTGCATTTCATGAGATAATATCTGTACAGCACCTGCAAAATGCTGGTATGGATACGTAAGACAATTTCCCAAATACAGAGGCCTTTTCTGTAATAAATAAATTATCAAGTCATTTACACCTTGAAAAATAACATTATTGTAAATAAGATTATCAGGTATCTGAAAGAGAGACACTTTGCTTTTTTTATTTCCTACCAGATTTGAATTGTACACATAAATTTAAAAAAATTGGGATCATAGATTAGAAATGTACCACCTTCTAATACCTTTTGACAAATCATGTCAAAAGGAAACAATTAACTTCCTTTTCTAACACAAACAACATTTATAAACAAAGAAATATGAAATTATTCATTTCTTAAAAATTGGACTCTGTTAAGGCACTGCACAAATAAATGTCTGGTTAGTTACACAATATACACAGGCTTGTTCAGGATATGTTTTAGTACTACATTAGTGTTCCTATTACGCTTCCTACTCTCTTTGGCAGCAGTCTTTCTCGTTTATTTTTTGTACTGCAGTAGCTTCTACCTCTCTCATACACCCCTCTTTAAACTGCCAGCTATAGCTATGATGGACAGTTTAGTCTAGTGGATAGGACATGAGAATGTGCCTTAAGCTTCTCGACTAGATTTTTGGCAGCTAAATACGGGTGTATGTGTCTATGTGCAAAAATGAGTGGAGGGATACATTCCCAAGGAGTTTTCCAGAAGTTCCTCAAGCTGAGGTCATGGTGATTGCTAAACTTTTGTGGCTACATACCTGTTGGGTACCAGATGGGTACCCCATGGGGTAACTTATAAGAAAAGTAGTATAACAGGCCTTGCATAATCAGTTATAAGGTATCCCAAAATGGATCTCAGATGATTAATTTTTGGACCATGATGTCCACTGCATTTGGTAGACTGTATATGCTCTTATAGAGAAAAACTTTGACAGACATAGCCCCCACAAAAGGTTGTGGTTTATATTTATTAAAAGTGGCAAGCATGGATGGGGGGGGAGGCAGAAGGCTGAGTATTTTAAATTTTCCATTGAAACTAGGGAGTGAATAACCCCTTAGAAGATAAATTTGATCATAAAAATTATGTAAAGACTTGTGAGTGTAAATTTAATCCTTATTTCTTTCAGTTTCAGTGTAAGCCTTGAAAAATCCCTTCAGGAAATTAAAACTACTAATCAAGGACAACTAGAAGGGGCCTTATATTGACTGCAGTCAAGGGGACATCACCATATACTCCTATGACTACCCACCCCACTGGTCACAGAGAGAAAGCCTTGTCAGGATTTTGTAGCGTCAACTTAAGTTGCTATCAACATCCGCGCATATTCTCACGTAGTGTGTGAGTGCTTTGTAATTTGCTTTAGGTAAAATCAGGCACACTGCACCAGATCACAAGTTAAACTTGTTAAGCTGCCTCAGCAGATTGAGCATCATTTAAACAACTCCCAAAACAGTTTTCAGCACATCATCCTTTCTTGTCGCGGGATCACCCTCAGCCATTTTACCGGTCTTATCAGAAAGCAAAGGGTCTTTGATCATTGGAGTTATAATTTTTGCTTCCTTTGCTTCTTTCCTTCAGGCTGAACTTGAGGAAATGCCTTATTTGGGACAGAAGCTTAATTCTCACATAATTTAAGGCCGACAACCAGTGAGCAGCTGACACCACTTAATATCAGCTAACAGCTTTACAAATTCTGGGCTGGATAGAAATGGAATTAGTACGTGATAATAGTACTATTTGGAATATGCTAATAATGACATATTATGTTGGAGCTACCCAGAACTACAAGTCAGATAGACAGCCTGTGAGATTTCTTTTCAAAACGCTAACACAAATTGACAGCAGTGCTCCTGATTATATACTGCTTTCACAAGGCTACCTGACCCAGGCATTCTTCATCCATGTCATGTACAAAATAGCAGTAGTCAGACTGACTGAGTAATACAGTAAAAGGAAAAGGTTAGAGACATATTTCAGGGAGTACTAAAGAACTCGTAAGTTATTTGTCTCCAAAGCAATTGTATTATCCTTAATAGTGATCCTCCTTTCCCTATGGGGAACTATAATTTCTTTCCCTGACCATTTTCTTTTACATTGCGAAGTCAATGTCCTTTGTTTGGGAGAGCCAACTTGACAAGGCAATTTAATACAGAATATAGATACTAAGCATTATTGCTATTATAGATTTTATTATAGTGTATGCATATGTCTCCTTTATAAAACATTTGTCTGCATGGAATGGCTGTAACCTGAATTAATAGATGACTGTTGATACAGAGAGACTGAACAAGAAAGGAGTATTTAAACCAGGTATAGACATAAAGAGATATCAATGAATTGCACAGTGCGGTTGAGTTTTTGGTCATTTCCCATGAATAATTTTGGCAAAATAAATTGCATTAATTTACTTAACTTTTTACTGAATAAAACTTCCAGTGTGATACAGAGTTGATTTCAAAGCCAGTTCATATATTAAGAGAAGCACAATGTAGCTTTTCTGTAAGAAGGAAAACTGAAGTTTGAAGCGCTGTCTTTTTCTAACTATTCTTTAGCTTTGGCTTATACCTCTGTGCTCTCAACTTCATGAATACAAATTTACTCAAACAATCAAATTAGAATGTAACAGGAAAGTTACAAATCTCACAAATGCACAATCCCTGCCTCTCTTTCCTTATGTGAGGGGTTTTGTTTTGTTTTATTTCACCTAGGATTTACTTTTGGCAGTTGACGTTTTTAAACAGTACATAAACATTGACTTTGATATTAATGGCTCAGTTTTAAGTGTGTTCATACTATTTTCTCCAATATTTTGTCCCCAGTAAATAGGTATTTAACTTAGTCACAAAGAATGAATAATTCAACAGTTGAAGTAGCTTGGACAGATGTAAGTTGGGTTTACAATCTGGGTAAGGTAAAATCAGCTTTGAGGCATTTAAAAACAGAGTCTGAAATGTTATTCATTTACTAAAAAATATTTATTTCACCAGGATTTTTCAGCAGTACCTAAAATACAACAAAAGCAAAGAGGGAAATGTCTCACTCATACTGTACTCTCAGTATGATTCCATCAACATTCAGAAGTTACACAGGTGTTCCTGCAGATTGCAGATACATAAATTATTTCTTCACAATGTTTAATTTTTGTGCTCTTATCTCATGTAAATTCCCACCCAAGCCAGTAAAACTGAACCTAAACCCCATGATTTGAAGTACTGTGATTTACCCATGCTGCTTTTGATTCTATGTACAGGAGGCATTTCTACCGATGATGGAAGCTCAAACCCATGAGTTAGTCTCAAATTTAGACTATTCATAACATTATGAAGATACTGTTAAGCTTTTCCTTATGAAATCCGTTGTCAAAATCTTTCTATCTGAACTGCATCCTTTTATTCTTGTGTGATGGGTACCTCCTAATTTGCATAATAAAAACAGAGGACTCTGCTGTTAATTAATCTGATTTCCCTCAGAACCTGATCTGGCTTTAGGGGGAAAGAGAGCAAGAAGGAGAGAAAGGAAGAGAGACGGTGGAAGAGAGAGGCCTCATTGCAGGTTGGTTCTCATCTAAACCAGATGGTCATGAAGCAGCAGGCACTTTTTCTATAAACCTGTGAAGAGCACTAACTTAGCAGGGGCATGGTCAGCATGGCCGGAATACACCAGTAATACAGTTCTCCAAAGGAAATTCAGTGTTGGCTACTGTTCTTAGGAATTATTAGAAAGGATGAGACTGGCTTGTCTTTATACACTATCTTTTTTGATCAGAAAATGGCAGACCCACAGTTTAGGCTCTCTTTGGCAAAAGAAAGTCAAAATCCAACTCTTCATCCTCCTAGGTAGATGATGTATTGAACAGCTATGTTGCCTCATAGCAGCAGCATTCTCCAGAACTTGTTCACAGTCATGGGTTTTGTGACTTTGAACCTCTGCAGACAGGGAAGGAATTGCCCTCATTTTTCCCACTCACTTATCTAACTACTTTCTTTGACACTGAGCATGTACCTTCATGCCTGATGGTATTTGAACACTTTCAGTCAATGTCAGAATTAAAGTTTTGGCTTTGTAATTTTATTAAAATGGGGGTTTTTGCATCAAATATATCCTGACATATGTTCCCTCCTCCTCCCTTCTTTCCCTTCTCCTCCCCTCCAAAAAAGCAAACAAAATATACCCGAAACCTCTTTAGATTACCTTCTACAACTTGCTTAAATAAGCATTTAGTTGTTGACACAACCCACTGGTTGACGATTGACACTTTAAGTCTACCCTGTTAACAGTTTGTTATCATAGGCATTGTAACCAATTAGTGTCAGGCCTTGTTTGGTCAAGATTAATTTTCCAATATCTGGAATTCAGAATCAGTTTTTCCTGAAATTAATAAGAGTACTTTAAACAACTGTATAACTTTGAAGCTAAAATCTGTGCCAAGTAAATTATGTTTATTTTTTTCTTTTTTCCTGATTGAAATATGATTAAGCAACAGCTAAGTTATGAGTTAAAAATTTGAAAAACTAGTTCAATAGTCCAGATGAAGCTGAGAAATCTTAAATATAATTGATCTTAAAGTGAGTAATTAAATAAAATCCTATTCGAATATCACTCTTTACTTTAAATTTCAATTAAAAAGATACAGAAAATAAAGGCTGGTTTAAAGTATAACATTTTTCTAGAAATATCAATTTATTTTCTAGAAAAGTTTTTCAAATAATTTTATTAATTTGGAACTTCGAGGATAAAAATATTGTCAATAGTTCACAAATGGAAAGAATCTGATGAAAGTCAATAGTGGTTATGTCCATCCTCATTATTCTAACCACATTGAAATGGTTGATTTTATAATTAGTTTCAGATGAGCAATTTGACTCATTATTAGACACCATTAATGAATGTTCAGTTCTTAAAGGTACAAAAATATCTATATTGCAGCAACTATGAATTTTTAAGAGCATAGTATTTTTTGTTTGGTTGGTTGATTTTTAATTGAAAAGCTGATTCATTGAAACCAACAAATTCAGTTTCACAGAAAAAAAAAAAAGGTGGGTTTCAGTGAAACTGCCTTTAGGAATGTTTTTTGTCTGTTTCACCCTTTTGAAGAGAGTTTAGAAGAGCCTAGATGAATGAAATTCAAATTTCTTTTTTCCATCATGTGCAAAACAGGCATTTGAATCTTGTTTTCTATTATAACAGATAAGAACAGAAAAATGATGATTATTACAGGATAAGAATGTCTTTGACCATTTGTGACTACTGGGCTATTTAGGAACAGGAGTAGAGGATCTTATTAAATACTTAGATAGGTAAGTGGAATGTATTTGTGCGTGCGTGCATATATATTCTATACATTTATACGTATAGATATCTTTATAATTTGTGTGCATAGCAAATAAAATTAAGGACTTGGTTCCAGCACAAAGAAAAAAAAATGCTAGGGTTTTTTTTTTTTTTTCTCCCCACTGTCCTCCCCTCCACAGTGCAATTGTTTCTTCTAGCCAGCTGTATATTGCATTTGTTCTCTAAAGACAGAACGGTCATCATAGCATCATGCCTAAGGCTGTTACTGATTGTAATACCCATGGCTATTATTTTAACATTATTATTATTATTATAAATTTAACATAACATATTATTATATAGCACATTATGTAGTTATAGCAATGGAACATCTTTTCAGTTTGGACAATGGTTGGTAATTTTATATGCATGGTTCAGGTCTGGCTTCAGCCAATTTTAGTCAACAGGGAGTGTGAAGAATTTGAATAGGTAACAGGAGAGACAACTTTTTTCCTTGCTTGATGGGAAAGACAAGACGGGGAAAGAGAAGAATTGTTGAGGGTCAGGCTGGATGCCAATGTATGACTGCAGATGTGTCACACTAAGTACCACTCCAAGCCTTTCTCACTGATGCACCAGAACTACATTGAAAAAAAGACCTGGTGTGTATTTGAACTCTTGAATATATTTCATATTGCCATACCTCAGGCATTTGTCCTTTCCCTCCAGAAAAAAAATAAATAAAAAAAAAAATAAGAGAGAAGCATAGAAGTCAGGTAAGCAGTGCACCAACAGGAGTTTGATGAGATTTATCTATCATGAGGTTTCTATATGTCTTCAGATGCCATTTTTATGCTTGCAGTCCTGTGATCAAAACATTTTAAAAATTCAGTGACGTATATTTCAAACGTAGCATGTTTGAGAATATCTATCAGAATCTACTGTACCACTGAGTATATAGGTAAACCTCTGAAATATTATACTCACAATATACTTACTATCTATACAGAGACATTATCAAATACCCCAATAAAATTGTTAAAATAATTATAAAATTATCTGCCTACAGTTTAGGCATCATAGCAGCACAGATTGTCCATATGAAGTACCTACTCTAAGTCAAGCACCTTTACTACATTCCAGATATATTTAAAAAATATTTTCACATTTTGCATGCTAAATCTCAGTTTAATTTCCTCTACTTAATATGTCTTAAATTGATACTTAATTATCCAATTCTGTGTTAAAAACCTGAACTGAAAATAAATGAAAATGCTGTAGTCTTCCAGAGCAAAGACAAGCAAGAAATTATTTCCACAACTTTTAAGAACGGTTAATTCCCACATCCCTCTTAGCTTCGTGTGGCATCAACATTTCATGGGTTTAGCTTTCTAACACAAACATCTTGAATCAGATAATTTGTATCAACAACAACACTTGTAAGCAGCAGTGTAACTAACTGACAAAAGTGAAAAAATAAAAAATGTATCTCTTAAAATGTTGAATAATCTTGGGTTTTTTTGCGGGGTGTGGGTTTTAAGACTTTACTCAGTGCTGACAATGATCCAGTTCTCGTTTGGAAATGTCATTGTCATGATTAATTGGTAGCCATAACCTACAGCAGGGAAGCATATAATTTTAAATGGAAAACTCTTAGATAGAGACCAATTAGTACCATGGCAAATGATGAGCAATTTCAATATCAGATGTTATTCAGGGTCTTATTATGTCACTGCCCTTTTTCCTTTTCATTTTTCTTCCCTCACCCTCCTCCCCCCGTTCACATCTTTTAGTGGTACAAAATAACATTATTTTAAAGCTTTTTCTATCATTAGAAACACACTAAAAACTTAATTCCTCTAAGTAAATTAAATAACAGTAAAGATGAACATGAAGTAGCCCTCTAAGGAGTCAGCAAAGGCCTGCAGGGCTGGTTGTGAACGTACCCACTGAAATGTGGGTGTAAACACACACACGGTACTCAGAAAGTGACATGCGGACGTGTCAGCGGGCAAAGAGCTTTTGCTCCATATGGATCCAGCCTGCAGTTTTTCAGCTTTCGTTTCCAGGATTTTGGATGCAGCATGCCAGGCAATGATGTGTATGGTAGGTCTCAAGGAAAAACAAACAAAAATCCCACAACAAAAACTGTATAGAGCATTTTTTTCTTTCATTTGGACTTCTATGAGCTCTCCTGTGTTTTCCACAGTGTCCTACTGAGGACAGTGTGGCACCAGAATCCATCAGTGTGGTTCCACTTGCAGGATCAGGGCCATACTTTATACATGTAAATTGGTAATGGTTATTTACTTACAAATAGGCATTTAACTGATATTACAGCAAGCACTATGCGAGTGTTTATGAAAAATCAATTAATTAAAATAGTTAGATTGTATGATGTATAAAATAAATACATTTTAGATGCTATTTAATGGCTGATTTAATAAACTGCATATGTCTGCTTGCTCTATTCTACATATATTACCTTTCTAAATACAGGATTTACTAAGCTGGTAGAGGATAGACAAAGGATTATCAAGGTATTACTTTTTATGTATTGTCCGATTCTCGATCCTGTCCTTGTGAAATACACAATTAACGAGGGATTTTAGGACAAGTAGACAATGTAACATACATTTTAAACCTGTCTTAATTATATATAACAGACTGATATATATGAAGTATGCACATAAGAAAAGGAGGAAATAGTTTATTATAAATATTTTTTTGTGCTCTGCTATTCCTCTCTTTTTCTAAATGCTTAAGCCTAAAATTTGTGTCAGAAGTGTAAGAAAATATGCAGCAGGCCAAAGCAGCACACTTAAAATTGGACGACAGGCAGACAGTAGAAATAAATTAACACACCAGTAAGTATACTTCGCTTGTACTAAAATCATATGTATATTGAGGCTTAAAATCTAGCTTTATTTGCATTTTTTTAACATTCATGTTCCTCCTAATCTGTTACAAACTGTCTTGTGTTTGCATGTGTTAGAATTTCAAGACATACCTTTGATCATGTCCCACCTGACAGCATAATTGTAGAATTTAATCCCCAAATTTTCCTTTGGATCATTTCTCTTTAGCCTCTGTGCATTAGATGGGGAGGCATTTGAGGGAGGAGGGACAGCTGCATGAAATTACACAAACCATAATATCAATTTTATTTTTTTTAATCTCAACTAAACACAGTTTGTAAGATGAATAGTTTGTATGGGACTCTGACTTGGTACTTTATATAAATCAAATAAGTGTTTACTAATTTAAGGTGGAAATCTGACATCACTGGGAAACTGTCACTATTAATGCTCTCTGAGAATTCTTAGGTTAGTTTCATTACTCTCCTCCGCTGTCAAGGGAAGGTCTTCCAGTGTGTGACCTGACTGGTTGTCAGGTCATATGATCAGGAAAATGCTGAGTCTTCATTAATATTTTCTCCAAGCATTATTTCAGGAAGAGTGCCATCTGATGCCAGTGTCAGTAGTTTAAAATTCTTTCCTTTTTATCTCTCAAAAGCATTTATGAGTGCCACTTGCCCCTGAAAACTTCCCTCTTCTTGTGTCCAAACCCAGCATTTCTCAGGTCATTTGATCTTATAGGCAGTCCTAATCAGGTAAGCTCGTTAACTGTCATGGCATGTGGGGTTAGTTCTATTATAGAAGACAGGTTTTTCTCTGTATAGCATTTGGTTTCCATGCTAAGTGTTTATAGAGGTAGCATGGATTTGCCAATGTTTCCCAGAAATAAGATACAAGAGTGTAAACCTTTAAGCCTTCTGTCCCACCAAATTCTTTGAATATTCAAAGAACACATTGATAAGCGAGTGTATATAAGCTACTGTTACAGTGTTTGTTATTTAAGGAGTCAGTTACTTTTCTTGTCCTGCCTGTTTTTTCCCCCAAAACACACCTCTATACCTACAGATACCATCTTCTACCTTCATTATGCTCGTTCTGTTCAAGTTCAGTTGGTTTTGTGTGAATTGAGGTGTTTCTTGTTTTGTTTTTCTTTCCCCAAACTATAGTGGTGAAGTTTTTTCTTTCAGTAAGAAAATTACAGTCCATCAGAAAGTAAACCCAAGATACTCATTTAAAGTTTAAAACAATTTTTTTTTCCATAGGTCTCACCCTCATCAGGAAGTGAGAAATGATTCAGTATAATGACCTGGACTAGGCAAAAAGAGCTGACATTTCAATGCTCTTCATTTGCTAATACAAAATAACTTCTAAAAACAGTTACTGATATATAAATAAAATATACGGTTGCTCTAATTAGGATTAATTAAATGTTTTTTTGGAAACACTTAACTCATAATTTCAATAACTGGATATTCGATAACAAACACTTTGCCATATTCTACCATGGTATTCTAATTAGTCCGACATTTACATTAACTTGCCATCAGTGAATGATGAAACATCTCAGAAGAGGAAGTTACACCATGTAACTTGGCTGCAAGAAAGTGTTTGCATTTTCATATATGGTTTTGTGTTTCTTGTGATGTAGCAATACTTTTAAATTTATAGCCTCCGTTTCAAATGAACAGCACCCACTAACAAGCCATTTGTTACTTTTACCTACATATGGAACCTTTTCACTGGCATTGGTTCAAATGCCCTGTGTCCATCGGACTTTCATAAAATCACAAGGTGTCAAAAAGGAATGTTTATAAACTAATTTGCATTACTCATGATTTGTGACTGTGCAATAGAGAAGTCATAGCCATATTTAGTGGGGGGGAGCAGAATGGGGAAAACTGGGAGTAGGCGTTATTATTGGCTCAATTCCACACATACCAAATGTGAATACTTATGTTCTTCCCACAAAACATTAATTTCTTCACATACTGTAGACTTTATTCTTTTACCGTGTTCCAGATAGCAGACAGCTCTTGTTTTTCACTTATGTTTTCCTCTTAACAACAGTCATTAATTTACTGATACGCTGTCTATCAGAACCACATCATCTTGATTAGAGCTGTTATCCTAATCAAAAGGCTGATAATTAAGACTATCCATCTGTAGAGTTCCAAGTGCTAAGACGAGCTGAAGATCCTAATTAAGATTATTTAGGTGTTACTTAAATGCCATCATTTGATTCAGCTAATCATACCAGCAGGTACATTAGATTTGCATTAATGTTCTGCTGAAGCCAGCAGCTCTTTAA
Source organism: Stercorarius parasiticus (assembly GCA_013396915.1). NCBI lineage: Eukaryota > Metazoa > Chordata > Aves > Charadriiformes > Stercorariidae > Stercorarius > Stercorarius parasiticus. The sequence continues at coordinate 256,579 of VWZL01003074.1, read as the reverse complement.
ACAGATCAAAAATGTAGATTACAGGCACCATTTTCAAACATCTTTATATCAATATAACACTGAGACAATGCATTAAAGTAAACGGAATATTGGAAAAAAGAGGCAATTTTGGTGTTTCTCGGTCTGCTTTATGATAATCAGTAGAGTATTTAAAATAAGTAGTTTATTTATTGAGTTTGTGTGTTATAGCAGCTCTGTATTTAAGTTTTAATTTGTGCTTTGAATATGGACTGTATGGATGACTTTCAATTTAATGTGTATTTTTCTAGCCTAAATGAAATGGTGCACTGTGTGGGAGTTCATTAGTTCCTGCTGATAAATTATTAGATAGGTAGTTTGTGAATAAGTTATTGGAGAAGTCATAATTCTTATCTAACAAGGAATCTGTTTGAGGCTGAAATTCTCAAAGATTCATGATTTTCTGTTTAAAAGGGAGCTGTGTTAAGCAGTTTTCCTTTTTTTTCTTTTTTTTTTTATCCAAAAGGTGAATCTGTTTTCATCAGAATTTTGGTACATTATGATTTTATAATCGAAACAATGAAGTTTCTGTTTCAGCTTTAACCTGGAGAGCATTCAGTTTGTGAGAAAGAGATCACTTGGTACTATTGTTAGCAATGATGTCAGTACAATCCAAAATCTTCATGCAGACATGTTCTTTTTGCCAGAAGATATGAGAGACAATTAATACATCATTAGGCGAAAGCTTGTACATATGTTTTATGAGAGATTCTTCATCAAAAAGCAAGGTACTGGTTCACACAGGTAACAGGTTGGACATCAAAAGATATGAAGAGTGTTCTTCAGAGATCCAGCGCCAGAGTGTGCTCCTAGTGTCAGCCCTCTAGGAGAAGGTTATGATTACTGCTTTTTAAAAAAAAAAGAAATTATTAAATCTATTCAAAGACATGCTTAATCTAAGGTTCTATTCTGTATCAGCAATATATGTGTGCATAAAGCAATTTTCAAAGAAGTGAGAGACCTAAGTTCGAAGCACACTTCAGTGGTGAGAAATGAACTGCATAAATGGACTGCAAAGCTATCTCGTGTGACAGGCCCAGTCTTGTGATCATTAGTAAAAGGTCCAATTGTCCAGCGGATATTAGGAATATCCTTCAGAGGTTCATACCAAGGCCAATTATATTTAAGTTCCTAATTAAGGACATAGATGATGGTCTGGGAAAGAGTAGAACTGCTATTCTGAGGGCAGGAGGCTGGAGAAATGGACTGATTGGTGCCTCATTAAGTTCAGCCAAAGAAAGTGCAGAAGTCCTGTACCTGGGATGGAAAACCCCAAGCTGACTGACTAGAAAACAATTCTGCAGAAAAGAACTTGTGGTCCTGATGAACAAGGTGAACATGAGGCAACAGTGTGCCCTTGCGACAAAGAAGATCAATCATATGGTTGTTTCAGCTTGTGTTGCCCACAGGTTGAGGGAGCTGATTCATTCCCTCTGTTCAGCACTTATGAGACCACATCCGGAGTGCTGTGTCTGATTTGGGGCTCTCCAGTACAACAAAGACACGGGCACACTGGAGTGGAAGGCCAGCAAAGTGGCTAGTGGAGGTCTGGAGTACATGATATATGAGTAGAGACTAAGGAAGCTGACTTTTTTCACCCATCATAGGGTAGGGGAAGTGGACACCTTTCTGCTATCTTCCACTACATAACGTAAGGGTGTAAATGGAGCCAGGCTCTCTTGGAGGTGCATTCTGCTTGGAGGAAAGGCAATGGACACAAGGAAACTCCAGTCAGACACTACAAAAACATTTTCCACTGTGAATGTTACCAAACACTCCATCCTTGGCTATATTCAGAATTTGACTGAACAAGGCCCTGCTCTGAGCTGGAACCTCTTGGAGCAGAATTCATTGATTCAGTGCATCAGCTACAGCTCTTTTAACAGCTATGATATGATTTAATCTTTGGAGGTGATTCATTGGGTATAGAAGGTGTCTAGGCTTAGAGGGCTTTCTTTTAGGTTACTGAAGTGAAAAGAATCCCATCCTTTTAGTCCCATTCTGCTTTTCAGAGTCATCCTGCTCTGGCCGGATTTGTTTTGGAGGATAAAAAAGTTCTTCTACATAGGAACTGCTCTCCAGTTGAACTAAGTACTTAAGCATGGTGTTAATACAATCACATTCCTGCATTTCCTTTAAAGGAACATTAGCCTGTAGATAAATTGGACTTCACCACTTAGTCCTGAAGAGCACCTGAGATTCCAGTGCTCTTTAGGAATAGTGTGTTATGGGCAATGTAAAATGTAGGTCCAAATCACAGAATACAGACCCAGTTTTCAGGCATGAAAACCATTCCATTACTATCGTTTGTGGGGGACATGTTTAACATTAATCCATAAAATTGAAGACTCAATGCACAATTTTTAATATTCTTTCAGGAAAACTAGACTCAAGAATAACATCTTGAAAACAAGAAGAAAGAGAAATATCAGTGGGATTTCTAAGGAGAGAGGGTTAAGGTAACTTGGGAATCTTAACTATACATTTTCTTGCTTTGAAATGTTAATTTTGCCTTTAACACTGGAGTTCCTATCCCTACATTTTCCACAACTTCTGATGTTTTTGCAAAGAATTTTTCTTGCAAGCTTCTGATGCTATCCTTAATTTTATGTTAACAGATTTTTTTATCTAAGATATACCCAGCACCTGATAGAAGATGGATGGAAATTTTCAAAGAAATTATAGCAATTACATCAAAAGAACAAAGATATTACAGTGTATTTTAGTGGATACATTTAAAAAGTGAATCATCTTTTAAAAATTTCCATTTTCACATTCTGTTTTATTTGCATATAAACAGACATATTCACACTGAATTTGCATAGAAATAGATGCATTCAAAACATCTTTACAGCAATCATGGAATCACAGAAGTTACAGATGTAACAGAGTTATTAGTTCTGATTATTTAAACTGGGCATCTATTTTTCTGAGAGTGATTTTTGTTACAGTTACTGATTTTACACACCATTTTTGCACCTGCAGACCCAGACAATAGACTTAAATATTTAATTTAGATTCTACCCACACAGCAGGCAGTTGATGTCCAAGTTTTCCAGACTCCTCTCAGGTTAGGATAGAATTTCTAGAGTATTCAACTTAAATGAGCTGTGTGCTTCATTTTAGTGTCTGAATATTGAGAATAATTGGTAGTAATCACTGATTAAAAGTATCCTCTACAGTTTCAAATCTTGCCTTACACCCAAGAAGAGGCATTCGATATGAGGAGACACTTCCAAAGATTTTGCTTCAAATATTCCAGCAGCAGTATCAGAAACACTTAAAGGGTTGCTTATGCTGAAAGCTAAGACAATTATGCCTTGCATACCAATGCCTCACAGCATACAACTTGTTTTCTAAATTTGTAATGTTTAGAGATATTAATGACGTATTTATTTTAAAATTACCTCAATGGTTGTCATTTGCTTTAAATGAGAGCTCTGTAGAGAAATGGGTAGCATAAGGGTGATATTCAGACAAAAAAAAGGAGTCATAGGCACTGAATCATCAGGTATATATCACAACTTGTCTTTCTAGTGTTATTTTTATGGGTGGATATTTTTCTTCATACCTGGACTGAAAACAACTTACTTATTACTAGCTAGCTGAACATTTTACTCAATCCTCTTTTCAACTAAAAAGGCAATAAATTGTGGGATAAGCAAAGCCAAACTGTGAAGGAAAAGATTTTTCTTCCCCATAAGTTCTTAATACCGTCTTCACCGATTAGTAAGTTTTATAAATTAATGGAGGTCTTTCTCTCTAAACAAAGTCACGATTTTGTCCAACGTGAAGGGAGAGCAATCTTTCTAATTTATCCGTTATCAATATTATGTTTACTATAAATTCTCACTTTTCTGAAGGGGACGTGCTCTGCAATAGAAATGGTGAACTGTAAAGTGCTTTATTGTATACTCCGAGAAGAGCACTCTCTCAAACCATTTGACCTAACAGCAGAGCTTTCTTTAAATTGTGAGACTGAACCAGAAGATTCTACTGACTGGCTCTAAAGAATCTTCTAAAAATGCGATGTCTATTGACTTTACCTGGCTACTTCCTAGCAGATGCTTAAAATGCTTTTAATGTTATATTTTAAGATTGTGGTTCTAAGCAGTATTTCCTGTTATGATATTTTATTCATGCTGCTAATGCTAAGTTGATTAACTGTCACTGTAATTCCTTTTTGGAACTTATTTCTTTAATTATCATTTTATCTTTCTGCAACTTTTAAAAGTTTCAGGCCATAAACCTGTTACTGTTTTTATTGTGCTGGTGTGACAGGGGAAATTAGATAAACTGTGCATGCAAGAGTGCATCTTAATGTGGAAAACTGCAGAATGAGGACCTTCAATCACAAATTTATGGAATACATCTGTGTAACACTTCAGAAAATGGACTCTTGAACCTGATGGAAGTACATAAAAATAAGAATGTAAGAAATGTTCTTGGAGTCAGAGTAACCATCCACTTAGTCCTGCTTCCAGTAATGTCAGTGGGATATGCCGTTTCAAAACAGCATACAAGCCTGGCTAGTGCAGTCCATTTCCCTTGTGAATCTACTATCCCTAGTCATTGAATTAGGGTTGTTATAAGGTACATTCATATGCATCCACTTTAATATCTGTCTATGGACCTGCTATCTACGAATTCTTCTAATCCACTTTAGAACCTGCTGATATAGTCTTCACCCACAAACTACTATAGCAATAAACTCCAGAATTGTGTTGCCTAATGTTTTAAGTACTTTTTTTTCTTTTTTCTATTTATGTTGTACTAGCTTCAGTAAGAGCCCCTATGTCCAGTACTGTGGGATTTGGCAAATAACAGTTCTGTATTCTTCTTATCCATTCATCTTATTTTTTCTAAATCTTAGCAGTATACCTTCTTAGCCTTCTCCTTTTCAAAGCAGAGTCCTAGCCTTTTCAAAGTAGAGTCCTAGCCTTTTCAAATTCACCTTCAAAAGTATCTGTTCTTTTCCCTAATTTGTTTAAGTTGCCCTTCTCTGTACCTTCTCTGACTCCACTGAGTCTTTCTTGATGTACGAGAACAGCTCTCAGTAAGTGCTGATATAAACATTTACATATTTTGTGAAACAATTAACTTGAAATTTCCAAATAATATAAAATACATTCATCAGAATTCATAGTTTGTTCAATCAAATAATTTAACAGCAGTTTGTTGGGATGAGGAGCTGATGACCATTTCCAAGTTGAATGGAACAAGCCATTCCTATAAATTATATATTCTTCTAAGAAAACTAAACTGAAATCTGAAAAAGTTTGAGGGCTCAGCTCTATTAGGGAGTTTCTGAATCCAACAACCTGAGAGGCAAGGCTGCAGCAGCTCCATGCCCTCAGGTCCAACCAGTAGTGGTGCTGAGAAGGTATTCCTGATAGGCACACCACAAACACACTTATATGGTGCACATATACCATATATACAGCCAGCCACGCAGATCAAATTATGCAGAAATATACAGCACAAATGTCCTTATCCTGTTACTCCCTCTGGCTGATCAGTATGAAGGCCTGTTAACAGAAATATAAATGTATATACAATGCAGATTCCTCCAGTAGCTGGCCTTAGACACTGTCTTCCCAGTTGCTGTCATCTGGACGTAGCAGCTGCCGACGCTACACTCCATTCCGGTTGCCGGTACAGACCACTACATACACACACACACAGAGAATACAGTCCCCTCACCCAGGAAACCAGTTATGAGTGGTGTTTAATAAGAAATCAGGACAAACTGCTCTCCTCAGGTACAGGACATGGCCAGACAAGTGTACTTACCAGGTGTCTGTCTTCATGCACTCTGCCCCTTTTATCCCCCTGTCTCTCTATTTTACCCCTGTTCCTCCTAAACCACCTTGATACTTCCCTTTCCCCACGTTTCGTTCATCTGCTAAATATCCACAAATAAGCATTGCACAATCCCAACATATTTTTCCTGTGCGTCCCATAATGTGTCTCATACCTAAACAGGCAGTAACACCCCTCCATCAAAAAGATGCTCCAGACAGCTGCTGCAAATGATTCATGGTGCTCCAGCCCAAGGGAATGGAGGCTCCCCTGAGACAGCTGCGGGAGGAAACAGGTTGGGGTCTTGTGTCTCTGGCTGGATTATGGGTTCCCCTATCTGTTTTCATGCCTCTCTACGCCTTTGTGTGTGTGCAGGAGCCTTTAATGGGCTGATGGCTCTCCTGTGCTGGGAATGGGATTTGCCAGGGCAGGGTACTGTTTTGGCTCCCCACCTGCCCTTGTTCCTCTGCCCTTCTTTGTGGTGTGGCGGACAGCTTTTTATTAATATAGCCTAGCAAGAACCTTAAAGATCTTCTTGCACCACAGAAATGTAAGATATTAGATGACAAAATATCATTTGGAATCTCAGTCACAATGATTCCTCATCACCTGTAACGTGTCAGAAATTCTGGAGTCAGCACTTCTCAAATTTCATAGACCTTGCTCTATGCCGGTGATATTTCTGAATGTTCTAAGTGTCTATATTTAAAACCTCTGTAACTGAAAAAAAGAACACCCTCATCACCCCTTTTTTAAATAAATATTCTTCAGTTAGGTTACAGCCAGAGCAAAGCTTCGTTATGCACCTAAACATGACAAATTGCTACTACCAGTTATAGTCCAGGTAAATTTTCTACATCGGTTCTAAAGCATGTCAAATATTTGCTTATAGCTCATCATATTCTATGAAAGTTCATTCAAGTACAGAAAAAAAAGCCCCATAAATAAAGGTCTACAGTTGGGTTTGGTTTTTGTTTTGTTTTGTTTTGTTGTTGGTTTTTTTTTAGTTAGTAACATAGTATTGCCCTTATTATTGCAGACTTACCAGCATAAAACAAATAGATTAAAGGTACTTGAGATATTCATTTTCCTGTTATTCGGATGCTTTTGGTAAATATTCATGGTGTAGTTTATTTGCAGAAAGTAGAAAATCTGTTAAATCTGTTGAGATCTCCACCAAGAATATTCTAATTATCTACCTTGATTAACTAACTCTCAAAAGGATCATTTGCACTGGGAAAAAAACAACCAAACCAACAAAACTTTAGCAAGTTTGAAGTAGGGTAAGTTTAGAGCAGTAAGGACATGTGAACTAAACAATGACATTATAGTGCCCTGATATTTTGCAGTGTTTGTGATATGCTTTTTTGCCTTACCTCTTTGTTCTTCATCAGATTGAAATAAAGATGAATCTTAATAATACAGTTCTCTACATAGTTTATCCTATCGTGTTCCAAACTAATACCTTTCTCCATGTGTTTATTACTGAGCTATCATTTAGCAGAATCTGTTTTACTGATATTTTTAGAATTTCAGACTTCACAGGCTTCTCCAACATGGTACTACAATTACAAAACCCATTACAGAGAATATAATTGCTGCTAGTGCACAATGTTTGTAATATATATTAGGCATCAGATTACCAAAAGGCATACATATTTAATGAACTAACTCTGAATACAAGGTTACTAATGATTAATAGCCTGAAAGGACACAAAAAGCAACATGCATTTTCCCCAAGCCATTATATACTGCCAAAGAGATTTCAGAAATTATGGGTGAGGAAGTAATCTGATGGGGCAGTGAAAGTCAAAGGAGTGAAACACAGCGCTCCATGAAATTATATATCGAAAAAGATATTCTGTGCAGTACAATTTCAACACTAGATTACCCAGAACCTTTTAAGAATAACAATGCAATGCTTTTAGTTATGCTTATGATAATTGTCTGCATGTTCTTAAGGACGTTTCTTTACAGGCTTACTGCAGAGCTTTATTAAGTGCAGAGCAGCAAAACCACAGTTAGGGTACTCAGTGTGGGGTACCCAAATATCATAGGGTCTGACTTCAATCTGCTTATATTCTGAATGGGGAGAGTAAAAATCTGTTTTTATATCCCTTCTAAAGGCTACACATTAGAAAAGGATTAGGCTTGATGACAGCTGAGGGGGACAGTTAAATCATGCACGGTCTGTTCCTCTCCTTACCAGAAACTGAACATACTTAAATAAGCTAAGATCCTGATAGCATGGGCAGTTAGTAATCAGTGCTGGTCCCACATTTGAATCCCTCAGCGGCCGGTGGCTTTTGATCCTCTCTGTTCTTTACTGCCATTATTTCAGGGGATGGAGTGGGAAATAAAATTGAAAAATTGCAGTGAGAATAAAAGAGTTTGTTAGGTTTTCAGGAAGATCTTTTATTGACAACAAGGACTATCCTGAACTAAACTAAATGGTGTGGTGGATAGAATATTCAGGGACGTGTAACAGCTGGATACAAAGACAATTGGACTGTGTTTCATCTAAGTCCCTGTGGCATTGGTCTAGACTGAGTTTCCAATGGTGCCATTTTACTGTCACTTACCCATTTGTGATACTATTCAGCATTCAGAATGGAGTGGCTGGGAAAGTGTATTAAATCTGAGGTACTGGAATAATAGCTTAAATATAGTGATATTGCATGTTTTTTAAGTACACGTACAGTGCCTGACTGCAGTCGCTCTGACAAGAGAAATCTATCATTTGCATATACCAGATTATTTCACAAAACAAGAAGAAAGGCATAAAAAAAAGTTCTTGATAGTTCTGTGAAGTCCATTACCTAAAATCACTCATATAATATACTAATGGAAAGGGTCATTACAAGAGAGGCATAAACAGTTGTAGAAAGCTAATCTCCCATCTAAGAAGAAACAGGTCTAGTATACTTGATACGGAGCAAATATAAACAAAGAAGTCTGGCCTTCAGTCTTACGTGCTATAGGGTAACTAGAGTGAGGTGCAACAAAGATTACAAAGCAATTAATAATAGTGACTTGAGAAAACAGTAACTCTGCCTGGTTGCCAGAGTTATATATTTGTTCTCCATGCACAGGAAGGAGTTCTGTCAGATGATCTCTTAATCAAAGTGGCAGGTTCTGCTTCCCTTCTCCTCACTGACATTAAAGTTGATGCATTTCTATTTTGATATTTCATGTGTTTCTGCAAGCCACAGATAAGAGTCTGCCCACAAATGCGGAGCTTTTTCTTGCATATCATCTGACTGATAAGCAGTTTGGGTTTTTTTGCAGAGAGAAAGCTGATTCTTGTTAGTAGAATGTAAGCTAAATGAGGAAAAAAAGTAAGCACTAGTGAAGGGTTCTTTGTTTTTAAGCAGATGTTACATTGACCATGTAGCCAAAAATAAATAAATAAATAAATAATTCTTTCATTTACCACTATGTCAATTTTAATGACAGAGGGATATTTAACATTTGCCTTTACATGCTATGACCATCACTGGATGAATCATTGTTTTTCAAGGCTGCTCTAACCTTTCAAAATATAGCAATGATTATTTTTTGAGGCTTTTGTATTTTATCTTTCCTCCCTTGTAGGTGCACATGTGTAACATACATAAACAAGTATGATTCAGCGGTAAGGTAAAAGAGAATGAAATGTCAGAAACTGAAGTATTAAGATTATTATGATGTGGAATATTGAACACAATAATTTATTGGAGAACAGAATAGCAGAATATTAAGCATTATATAGTTTCAGGTAAAACCATTGAAATAAGGGATGGTTTACTTTTATACAAAACAGCACATGCACACACATACTTACAAACAGAGAGAGTGTGAAAGAGCAATTAACACCATGCTGAAATGGCTTGACTGCTGCATGTTTGAGTATCATAGATTCATAGAGGTTAGAGTTGGAGATCTGTTACGTCAAGGAATCAGTTTCTCTGTCAAACAAGATTGCTGCTTATTATAAATTCTTCAGCGTTCTGCCACAATACCTCACATCTCATTGCCTCAGAGTTTCCAGGAAGTAGATTAAATTCCACAAAATAAATATTTTTCTAATGCATTTAAGAATCAGGAGGCTGAGTTTCTGCATTGACTTCATGTGTCATAAATGTTTAAAATTGCCCCTTTCATAACAAATCATGAAAAAGGACAGCACATAAAACAGGTACAATTGGATTGCCAGGTGAATGAAGCACAAGATATTATGGCAAGATATGCACAAAAAGTTGCAAAAATCCTTTTGATTAGCGGAGTTCCATACCAGAAATATGAAAATGATGGGGCGGCAGAAAGAAAGAAATTACAAGTGGCAAAGATTTTTTTAACTTCTTGTGGATTATATTTTATCACCAAATAAATGCCTCATGTCCTGCTCTTATTCAACAGTTGTCTGTGGGACCAGTGAGATTTTATACACATAAAGTACAGCTAGGAAATTATTTCATGCATAAGTGTCTCTTCTTATTTAGCAACACCTTAGAGCAACACGAAGTGGCAACTATAGCCAACCAGCTCTTCATAGATCATTGCTTAACATTTTGCTGATTAGAGTAATCTTGTGGATAGCTGCTGCAGTAGAATTTAAGTACTGTGACACACTGAAATAGTTAAAAATTTATTTTGTTCATCATATCCATCCAAGTATCTACCTACGCATTTATGTACTTATCTGTATTGGCATAGGTATCTGGTGGTACAGATGGGTGGATAGATAGAAAGAAAAGAAAGAAACATAGACTAGTTTGTTCTACGTGCAAATTATTTATGAATGACAAACCACACTAAAACATGGCTTATTCATCATGATAAGGGGATAAAGAAGTGTGACACATCCCCCTTCACCCTTAACTTGGCAAAATTAAAAAATTGAATTTATAAATTAATAAATATTTTTATATTATCTTCTAAAAGAGCACATGCTGCTGGTGCATGTGATAGTAAAATATATTATTATGCATAAATACATATTATTACAAGATCCTTCTGGGAACCTTGGATATCTCTCCTTTTATGCATCTAAATTGAAGCACTGTTGTCATGGAGGTAAATGAACCAAGGAACGTAAACTATCCAGGTGTAAACTTGAACTGACCCAAAGCAATGAAAGAGGGAGATTGGGTGATTCCTGGGGTTTGTTCTCCTTCTGAAGGCAAAGAAAGAACATTTAGGCAAAGCATCATATCAAGTTGGGCAAAATAATTGAAAACTTCCTCTATCAGGAATTAGAATTTTGATTAAAGTAATTGTTTAAGATTCTTGAAATTGTGAAAATTTAAACAAACACTTGCTTTGAAGGGTTGCAATGGAGGTTTAAAAGGTAGAATTTACTTTTGATATTTCCATTTGTTACAAATGCATTTGTATGCATTAACACAATCAAAAGGAGTAAATTATTTTTAAAAATGCCCTCATTAGAGTGGATATTTCGGATTCTTTTATTTTAAGAATAAATCAAATTGTTGGTCTTTTATCCTGAAAAAGAATGGCAGAATAAAATCTTAAAAAATATCCCATTGTTCTGATTATTTGTAATAAAAGTCTGTGATTGCCTCTATTGTATATGATACATTTGCAAAGTACTATAAAAAAGGAAATGCAGCTTTTTTTCAGCTATTTCCATGATGCATATTTTGGCAAGATATGATCAGTGTTCCCTAGAGTAGCACTATATAGAAAACAAGGAGTTCTTAAAGTGGAAAACTTGAGCTGAAAAGTAGGGTTAAAAGTCACTTTTATCTCCATTCTCTTTCCTCTTCAGAAAATGGCTTGTTCTCTTATCTGATTGATAACATTTGCTGTTTTGACCCTGGTGGCAAATTATTCCATGTGGTTATTACCATTATAGTGAAATATTTCTGTTTCTATCCATTGTTTACTTTTCATTTCCTGGTTAAACTATGTTCCCTCTACTTTTAGCCCCTAAAAAATACAAGTGTTTTATCCTGTTGTAGTGTATCACACATATAGAATTAAATACAAACCTCAGCACAAAGTTTCCCTTTTTTCATTGTTGTTATTTTGCATCTTCTCTTTCATATGAAATTTCACCTATTCAGATGTCTCTAAACCTGACCCTGTGACCATTTATTGTATGATCGGATCAGTGGAACTGGATTCAAATGAAAAGGTCAGCTGAAGGGGAGCTCTGAATAATAAAAGGATTTAATTAAGACTTTAAGGGCTAAAAACCTACAAATTAGAATGGGATCGCAGCATAGTAGTAGGCATAAACAGCCCAGAACTTAGAGAAACTAATTAATTTCTTTTTGACACTTTATGCAAGAACTGTTGTGTATTTAGGTGAAAATTAGCAATGAAATCCCATACCGGATCTCTGCAATGGATTGATGCCGACCAATTTCTTGCTGTACGTCAAGAAAATTGTTCATCTTTGAAAGATGCATTTAAGATTGGGAATGATTTATATCTTTATCTTAACAGCAAATTTAAACAAAATTCTTTAGCCTATAATTGTTTTAAACCTGCAGCTTGCCAATTAAAATATTTATATACTTAAAAGAAGAGTTAGAGCAAAACCTTTTTTCAATAGGTTTATTTTCAGTGCTTTCTATTTTTAAGTTTATATTAACTGTGTTTTTATTCATCTCATTTGACACACTGTCAGCATTAAGTAACTTCTAACCTACACAGGTTGTCTTAGCTATCTCTGTTTCTGAAATCTGCTGCTGCATCTACAATATGCTTCTACTTCTGCAATGATCATATACGGATCGTTGAATTTAGTGTTTATCATTGAAGTACCACATGTTGGCTAGGGAGCTATCTATTGCCAGATAACATTCAATATCAAGCAAGTGGTATGCATGAGTTGATGCCTGTCTCAGAAGGCACCTACAGTCATTTGGGATTCAGAACATTTCTTTCTGGGATAGTCCCTGGGAGTGGAAATAAGGAGGAGGCTTCTTCCTTAGTCATAGCAGAATGTGTGGTTACAGTCCAGGAAGTGTGGCACGGAGAGTCTGGAGGGAGGAAGAGTAAAATCACTGCTTTGCTTTTCAGGGAGAACTCTTACTTCTAGGCTTCAAAATAATCTGACAAAGCTGTGCAGACAGAATTTTGAGATAAGCTGGTGAAAAAAAAAGTAAGCAGTAATCAGACGAGTCATATCAGGCATTAGGCTTTAGCCAAAAATGTTCTCAACATGTCCTCAATGTTTGAGACATTTTTAAGTCTCTAGCATCTCAGATTGCTATCCTTGATCAGTGTCTTCATAACTTACAATAAATAAAAATGCTGATTACTACATTATTATTAATAAATACCTGTAGAGTTTATGTTTTCCAATAAATTTAAAATATATTTTATGCCTATCACATATGTACAGATTATATTTCATTGACACTTGAATTGTGCACATGTATTGATGAAATAACATGCCTTTTACGCCTTCGTGATAAATTCCCCCAAGACACACACTCATCTCCAGATTTAGATAAGCTTTATATTCTAGAGTATTTTTGTTAAACTTGCAGTATTCACTATGTCCTCTGTGAAATTCTTTTTGGAAATTATTCATATAGACTAAAACAAACAAAGCACAAGCTTTTAACAGTGTCCTTTTTCTTTTTTCCCTCTTCTTTCTTTTTCCGTATATTGGTTGAGTTAGGTTGTTCACATATCTGTATAGATGCAGCAAAGGCACTGTTGCTAGAATATCACTGCTTTAACTTCCCAGCATATTTCAGTCTTAACCTGGAAAGACCACCTGCACAGGTCAGGGAAGAGTGCAGCCCGCATGTCCATTCAGCCCCTTCATCACTGTTAAGATTGCCAACAAGCAGCATCAATTGTGAGGGTGCCTTTTTGATGTGGACTACTGTCCAATAAGAAAACAAAGGAGACCTTCAGCTTATTTCACACAGGTCACTAAGCCATAAGATACTGACAACTTTTGGTTGCCATTGACCTCGGCTAAATTTGAAATAATGACCCAGAGGTGAGCGGGTCCATATCCCATTACCATCACCCAAAGTCACTCAGAACTTCATGACAATAACATCTTTGAAGACCTTTTAATTTGCTTGAGCGTGAGTTTCCCCTCTTAAACCTGTGCTGAATGACTCTAATCAAATTATGCTTATTCATGCTATTGCTTCAATAATATTTTTAAATCCTCTGAAACTTTTTCTGGTGTTTTTTATTGCTCTCTTCCTCACCAGCAGCCAATATGAAAGTGAGTTATACTTGTTAGCTATTTTTGTGACCCTTTCAGTATTTTGATTTTCAATTACTGGCTTTCGAGAATCAACCCTGCAATCAGAGAATATACTAAAATACCAATTAATTGTAATGTGTCTACTGCCTAGATCTATGTTAAAGTCCCCAAATTCAACATGAAAAGAAGGGAAATACAGCTGCAAAATGCTTTTTTTCAGAGGCTGGATTGGATATGTACCAATTGATTTTATCCCTTACTAATGTACATTTAATTAACCATTTGTTACCTTAAGTCTCATTTCATTATATTGCTTATTTCTTATCCTTGGTAACATATGAAAGCTGTTCCTGGTGCCTTAATGATAAATGGGAGAGGTTTTGATTCCTACCACTTCCAGTTGCACCTATTCTGCCACATGGATGGTAAAATGTGAATGAAATAATACTTTTAATAAAAAACATACCCACTTTCAACAGAGTCACTCCTAGGATTTCAGAGGAACACTGAACCTGATTAGTATCCAAGAGACAGCACAACCGGTAAAAGGAATCACTCACCATTAGAGAGTATACCACAGGGTATTGCTGAGTATACTATTTCCCAAGCTCACTCATTGGACTATTGAACACGTAATGACAAAGTCCCCATTAAAGTCTGATGTAGTTTCATGGATTACACAATGCTGATTTGAAGTTAGATATTTGGAACATTAAAGAGCTCTTCTATTACATGAAAGGTAACAGACTTTCTTGGCGATACTGCAGCCTTCTGTGAGCATATTACTGGTATCTCCAGCTCAGTAGCTGATACTTGTTGATAGTCCTTTTTATAGTAAAGACTTTCTGGAGGTCCTGAAAAGCCACCTGAAAAGAGCCCGTGGTTAAGATGTTAACACACAAAGCAGGACATTAAAGCTCCAGTACCAGAGCTGAATCACATGGTCCAGCACTTGTGCATCGACCGACCTTCTGATTTACCAAAGGGTTATTTGCTGTTTGGGTGTGCTTCAACTCTCACCACCTATACACCTACACAGAAATTCTAGCTTGAACATGAAAAAACTTTATTTCTGAAGTTTTCATGAATGCTAGATATGGTCCCTGTCTCCAAAGCCCTGTAAGTTACTGTGTTAAAACACTGTGTTAAATACTCCTTTAAACGGTGAGGTCTTTTCTAGAAAATATCCTTTTGACCTTTAACAAAAAATGAAAACTCTTTCCAGATAAGTCTACGTAACTAACATGGGTATTGATCTTCAAACAAAGCTGTCTTCAACAAAAAAACAGGCCCCACTGTTTGCCTGGGCCATTAATAAACTTGGTCTATTTGAGGGACTGGAAAAAGTTGAAAGATCTTTGCATAAAGTTCTCTGCCAGTTCTCTCAGCACTTTTATTAATACTTCAAATGAAGTGGTATCAGCTAAGGAGAATATGGCCTTTAAATTATGTGGGAAAAAAATTTATTAATTCCAGAGTGTTTCATTTGCTTTTTTAAAGCTGTATGTAATATTTTCATTTGCTGTTATTGCTGAATGGAAAGATAGAAAAAACAAATTGTTTTGAGGATGACAGTTACTTGCGTAGCCTGGATTTACTGATGAATCCTTCCAAATTTCTAAAATGTTGAAGGACCCTACCTAATGAAGTCCAAATCATACATACAGATTTTTCTCTTACCTTAATTCTGACAAGGCAGGTGAAGTTATGACAGCTACCTTTGCCAACCTTTATAAGACTTGTATTATGTTTAAAACCTTCTGCCTTTGGTATTAAGCCTGACTGAGCTTTGTTTAGCAATTTATTTTTAATGTAAACCTGACACACATGTGAAATGAATCTGGCATACCAACCCATTGATCTGGACCTAGCAATATATTACAGGTGCACATCATTAGGAAATAAATACTGCCACTGAAACAATTAGGGTTTATGTAATTGAAGGCACAGTAAGATATTTCCATCAACACTTAGAATTTTTTATTTTATTTCATACTTTACACTCTTCGTTCAGCTACTGTATGTGTGTCGATGATTTTCAAATACTTTTTTTCCCATGTTTCAGTTGCTGTGTGGTTTCATGGTTGGGTTGAAACTTGACATTAATTATGCCTTCTGTTATAAATTAATTGCTAATATGTGGCATTGACTTAAGAAAAGATCCAGTACTTCAACTTCGTAATTCTACTAAACAGCTCCTTGAAGCTGTGATGGGCTGATTACCTCTACCTACCCTTTTCTTTTTAGCAGTGACAAATTTAGTTTTTCATGAACTGTTGAACCCTTAGCTATATTTTCTTAACAATAATTCTGTTTTCTGAATGAGTAAAGTGATATTTTGGACATTTTTTAATTGAGAAAGAGCTGCATTTCCTCTTTTTGCAATGAGAGTGTTTATAAAAGACTGCATTTCTGGCAGCACTGAAGTAGAAGGTACTCATGATATTGGCTGCTTGCTGCTGGGGAGAAATCTTAACAGTGAAGAAAATGCAAAAAGCAAATACAGAAAATAGCCTACAGGAATAGTGAGAGATGGGATTGTCTGTTAGTTGAGACTGTTTCTTCCATACATGGGTGGGTTTCTGCAGGTCTGACAATGATTGATATTCCAGTTTTTTCCCTAAATGATTGCTTTTATGCTGAGCAAGTCCTTCAGTATCATTAAATAAAGCTCAAAGGAGTGAAGGGGAAGTCTTCAAAACTGCCACACTGTCATGGTTTCAGCTGGGATAGAGTTAAAGTTTTTTTCCTAGTGGTTGCTGATTTTCTGATTTGGTATGAAAGGAATGTCAATAATGCATACTGTTTTAGTTGTTTCCAGGTGATGTTTATATTTTTCAAGACTTTTTTCAGCTTCCCATAGAAGCTGAGAAGGAACATAGATAGAATGAAGGAACGGCCAATGCAATGTTCCATACCATGGACATCATTCTTAGTATATAAATAGGGGTTGGTTGGGGGGATGGGAATTCATGATTACTGCTCCAAACAGTGCCAATTCACTGGGTGATGAGAGTGACTCTTGTCATTATTATTATTATTGATATTATTGTTGTTATCTTCCTTTTCTGTTATTGTTTCTTTTAAAGTGTCTTTATCTCAACCCACCAGTTTTTTTCTTTCCCTTTCCCATTCTTTCCTTCCTCTTCTCCCTGTCCTTCTAGGGGAGGAGGGAGAACTGCAAGAGTGGCTGCGTGGTCCTAGCTGCTGGCTGGTGTTAAACCATGATACATACAAAAGGCAGAACAGTCTCAGAAGTTTGTTGAGTGTTTAAAAGCTGTAACATAGCAAAAATAAATCTAGATAATCAGTATTAAATATTTTGGGGTTCTGTGAATTCTGTAATACCATCCATAAATAAGTACCCCGTGTTCTGCCTTCCAAAGGTATAGTTCAGTCAGACAAATCACCTCCTTAACCTTTGGCATCAGGTAAGAAGAGGAAAGGTATTCTCTGACCACTGTGAAGTTGAACAATATCAATCTTATTTTAGTTATGCAAACATCTTAGGATAAAAATATAATTCAGTGCATGTTCAGTTGATTTCCTTACGAAATCAGTATCCTCAGTGGTGATACTGATCTATCCAATCAAGTTTTCCTTTGTCATTTGCATATTTTTCTACTATAAATAGTTTGAACATCTGCAGCAGTCATTTATAAGACTCATACTTATACTATTATTTATAGTACTTTTATTAGTTTAGCACCAGTACTTTTAAAAAGAATCCACTGAGATGCACTGGAGAACTTAGAAAGTAAGAAAGTGGTATGAAAAATATGCTTGACCAAAAGGAGAGAGAACAAAGCAGTAAGGAAAGCATGATAAGCAATGGAGAATAGATTAACTCTATAGAAGTAATATAGCTAAGTACTAAACATCTTTTTTTTTAATAGTGGAAATGCAATCGTGTTTCATTATAATATTAAAATTGGGACTTGAGGTTTGATTGTTTTCCTGCACCCCTTTTTTATTTCTATTTTTTCATAAAATTACAAGGAACCTGTACTCAACAACAGTCATACTTCTGCTCATCTTTCACCAGTGGCTCTCTGAAAAGCACTATATCTGAATCTTCATTGCTTTAAGGAGTTGGTTTTTATATCAAAAGGACAGTGTAAATATCTCAGACAACCAAGATCCAAAAGGGTAAAAAAAAAAAAAAAAAGAGCCTGGAATGTATTTTTTTCTCACTCTGTGTGTTCAAATCAGAAATGACTCTAACAAAATCACCGGGATCACTTCTATATTAAAAAAAAAAAAGGAAGTGAGAATAAAATCAGGACTTTTATATTTCCTTTGTAATTGATCAGACATTGCAGAGTAAAATAATATGAGTCTATCCTTAGCTGTCTAACCTAAGTAAATTTATTCTGCTCATCTGATTCGAAAAATACATGCTTCCGTGATATTTTAAATACTAAAAACTTTCAATTTACTTGTCAAGAGTGAACAAACCAAGAGATTGCTGAAAATAGTGCAATAAAATTTTACAGAATAAATCTTAAGGTAGCCTGCTATTCTGATACTGAGGGTAAAATTAAATAAAATTAGAGCATATTATGTTCTCCTATTTGATGACTGTAGACAGTTTTAACTTTCTTATGTGTTCTATAATGAATAACTTAAGGTTAGTATAAACTGGTAAGACAACCTTTACAGCATGGGCCATCAAGCTTTTCAGGAGCTGGACTTAATATTACTTAATAAGCTGCTTCTCCACACATTCGTGTTTGAGTATTAACATTGCTGGTTCATTCCTCATCCCGCCTCTTTTCTAAACTCACAGGAGGAAAGACAGATTTCTTGTCATGTCTACAAAATACCTACAAAATTAATGCTACTCATTTTTTAAAGGCCAATTTTCACTTTTACTCTGCATTATGATCTATCACATGACAGGCAGAGACAGTGTTAACACAAAAATAAAAAGCCTTTCCTTTCATAATCAGAATAGAACTTAAAATTCCATAGATATTTATGTACAGATTTGATAAAAAATATTGGATAGCCAAAAATAATATTAAAAACAGGGAAAGGTCTTGTCTTGGATGTGCAAGGATTACTACCAGGGAAGAGAGCAGAGTAGAAGTGGTGGCAGTGTGCTCTGCTCTGCTGGTTCACAGCCTTGGAATAAGTTCTTCATAAATGGGAAAAGCCAAAGAATACCTCTAACTGTATTGTGGAAAATGCAAAGGATGATTAGAGAAAAACATGGCTCAGGAAAAAATAACTAACTAACTAAATAAAAGCAAATTAAAAAAAAAGAAAACTATCTCTCTAATTTGCTAAATACAATGGCTGGGAGAAAACAATTCCATTTCACAAAAATTTTGCATGTCTATAAATATATATTTTGAAGGGAACTGTCTTGGAAAATCTATTCTGCAAGGGAATAAGAGTAAGAAAGTATGGGGAAAGGATTAAGAAAAAAAAAAAAAAGGCAATATGTGTTTGTGAAGTGTTTTGGCTCCNNNNCTCCCAAATATCATATTCAATCAAAAGCATCTGACAACCTCCACATTGGAATCTTCTGCTTGTCAACGAGAGTACTGTGAAAAAGAGAACAGTTAATATAATCACTTCAGACTTTCAGAAAGTCCCTCCTGATGCTCTGTTAAGGAAGTCTGGTGCTATCATTTTGTTCCACGAGCAAAGCCTAATGAAGATCACAAACTCCATGTTTTAAGTGCAAGCTTAAAAGCACAGACTGAAGACACAGACATTTGTAATCCCTTCAATTCTTTTTTTT
>VWZL01003074.1:116995-236806 GCA_013396915.1 Stercorarius parasiticus | reverse complement strand
TTTTTTTTTACTGGGTAAGGAAGGTAACGCATTTCAAAGGGAAGAAGTAATACAGTGACTACTATACAGACTCAGCTGATGCACTTGCTTCCTTATTTCTGTCTTGTCTATAGTTGTTCATCACTATCTTATTATTTAATGTATAAAGTGAATATTACAATAGTTGGAAAGGTAAAAACAGGAAAAAGGGAATACGTTTACAGACAACATGATTTTTTTATTTACATCACTCAAGATCAGAGAAGAGTTAATAGGACATTAAGATGTAGACAAAGTAAGGGAATAGCACAACAACAGAAGAATTTAATACAATGTGAGTCAACAACACACACTATTGGTCCTTCACTGTGCTCCATTTAAGAACTGGAACTGACAATATGAGTATATGTCAAAATAATTAGCACAAATAAAGACTGATACAGGGAAAGAATAAGGAAACAGCATAATTAATCTCTATAAAGCCGTAATACTTCTTCAGCTGAAATACTGAATTTCATTTAAGTCATCTCAGTTCAAACGTATTAGAGTTTTGATTTCTTTTATGTGTACTTTTTGAAGAAAAAGATTGGGGTAAAGAAGGCTTCACTGTGAAAACACTGGAATTATTTACTCAGGAGTGCACAATAATAAAAAGTAACATAAGGAGTCATATCAACTAATGGGTAGTGTAAGTTACAGTTAGGTAGATCATGACTTCTGACTCACTATTTAAGTATAATGTAAGATCATAGAGACATAAATTGAACTGAAAAGTTAAACAATTAAACATTATGACAAATATTATATCCTTTTAATTAACTTGTATTAATCATTACCAGAAGTTACTTGAGGCCATGAAACTAAAAAAAGTAAAATTAATATTTATATGGTTAATGAGAACACCTACAGTTACATTAGACAGACTTATATATTCATACATGTATGCCTTCCTCTCTAGGGGATAAATGAATGCAAAGTATATGGAGCAGAAGTTTTCTATGTGGTGGTTGTATTCACCCCATTCTAACCAATATATGGTCCTCGTTCTGGTCACAGTGAAGACAGAAAATACAAATATGGCACAATTATTGATTTAGTTTCATAGAGCTTTTCCAAAACATTGGATGTCCGTAGTAGACCTGTTAAGGCCTTCAAACTGGAAGAGGATAGATTTAGAGTGGATATCAGGAAGAAATTCTTTACTGTAAGGGCAGTGAGGCATTGGAACAGGTTGCCCAGAGAAGTTGTGGATGCCCCATCATTGGAAGTTTTCAAGGTCAGGTTGGATGGGGCTTTGAGCAGCCTGATCTAGTGAATGATGTCTCTGCCCACAGTACGGGGGTTGGAACTAGATGATCTTTAAAAGCCCCTTCCAACCCAAACTACTGTATGATTCTATGATTTAATTTAATCAATCAAAAAATGGTAATAGAGTACTATAGTCCTTGTTTGATGTTATGTTATGTTATGATAATGAGACATAGGAAATATTTCAGCAGCCAAAGACCTAAATACTAAGACTGTAAAATAGGAGTGCTGTGTCCAAGTCTTCTTTCTCCTATTTGCATTGACTCTTCTAAGAGAGGATTTTTAAGGATTTTATGTAAATAAAATGAGCTATTTGAATTCCTGTATTTGCCAGTGCTTGCCTGATCCCATTCAAAGACTGCTTTTCTAGTCTCTTTTGAAGCAAATTCTATTCCACCCTATCTATATTTGTATAATATTAAATGTCTGCATAAACTGTCATTTCCCTGCATTACCACATAGAATAGATTTGACCATTTTCAGACTGGGTCCAAGACTTCAGAAAAGTTTATTGTGTGGATTTTTATTTTGCAGTTTCAAAAATCACCTCTTTTTCGGGTTCTTGGCAAGTTAATTGACAGGTGATAACATGACAAGTACTAAAAACATCTTTTGGTGCTATCCTAGAAGAATGGAATATATTTTGTATCTGCCTATTTTAAATTATACTTATTCTTATCTTTTTAAAATTATGATTATTTATTGAAATTCAGATAATATTTTAAGGCATAATGCATAATTTATGGAACTTTTACATATTTATTTTAATTACCATATGCGACGTCTTAAGTTTGAGAGCAAAATAATCAGGGTGCATGAGTTCAGCTGTTAAGAGCAATATTTTTTATCTAAGTTGCTTTTCATGTTTTGATAAATATTTGTCTTTGTATTCAATAGTACATTGAATAGGATTCACATATTCAATTGACGGCAAATTTTGTAGGAAAAAAAGATCTAGACAACTTTTGCATTAAATGTTCCACATATCTGTAATCTTTTCACTTGATTTTAATAGTGGGTTCTATTTTATAGTTTAAGGTCCTCAAGTATTATTTCAGGCTGGTTTCTAGTTGGAACAGTGCTCAACAAAAGAACATAACCACTATAACGTTGAAGTACTTAGTTTACGTGATTGGTAATGTTTTTCTTTTCTATCATTAAAATATTTTTATTTTGATAACTTGATACAAATCAAATACTTTTCTGAACAGCAAAGTAGGAGAGGCAGCTAGCCTGAGGAAGGAAACCTTGTAGAAACAGCTATTGTTGATAAAGATTAAAAATGGCAAGACAAATTATCCTCTTAATATATAGTCAGCATGAATGTCATTTTTTAATGTAGTCATGTTGTTCTAATTGTTCTTTACTTTATTTTCCCAGACATTTCTTAAACAGGCAGTTATTACAGAAGCACACACATGTGTCTTTATCCAGGAACTCATGCCTTGAGCAGTATGTGTTTATCAATGAAAAGCAGGTGCTCTCTTTTTGCTCATCACCATTTGGATTGCTTTCAACTGATAATGCCTTTAAAAAATGTGAAGAATGCCAGCCAACTTTATATCAGAACTGGTATAACTAGTCATATTTTTAGTTTTATTGCCAAGAATATCTTGTTTCTTGAAAGCTTCTATTGGACTCTGCTGCCACTGATGTCAATCTGGATCAGTCCAGCTGTACAGTCAGCATTTCTTGGCAGTGATCTGTGAGAAGCTGGCTATACATGCTCTTTGTCTTTGAAACATTTAAACTAAACTTAAGAAAAAACCTCAACTTGCTTTTCTTCTCTTTACCAGCATTTTTCTGTACTTTACCGGAAGTTGAGTCTCATTTGATTTCTATTTATTAGCTATAATGCAAAAGGCAGTTCTAAGTACAATCTGTTTTCATAACACTGAAGGGGCTATCCTGAGATATGGATCAAAGTGCTGATTCTGGTATTTTTTGGTGGTATTCAGCAATGTACTGTGAACATCTAAATGTTGATTTTGTGTGTAAGCTTAGTGCCTGGGTTCCGGTTACAGTTAGTGGAAACTGGGTCTCAATTTGGTTGCCTGTATTTCTGTTTGCATCTGGAGCCACATGAGGTGCCCTTGGATATCTTAGATCATAGTTCTCAGAGATATAGCTCAGTACCTATGGGATATTTGTACTGTAACACTGCCTGGGGACAGAGAGGGCACTATGCTCTCAATTAAGCTTCTATGTGTCTACTGCTAGATGTCTAATCTTCCATTATGGTCCAGTGAAATCTGAGGTTTGAGCTGCTTCAGAGTACTGTATATTGCCATATGAGATGATCTGGAATATCCTCTCTGGCATCCAGCTGCCAGTATAAGTCTCCTCTCCTGAAATATCTACCAGTCCCATGTGGATATCTCTGATAAACTAATGTATCTTAAATGGCACAAGGAGCATTGATGTGATCAAGTCAGTGGGATCTTTATTATCTATAATCTGCTACTGAATTATTTATTTCAAGAATAATATTTGTAATTACAGATTTTATTTTTAATCTAAAGATTATCTGTAATTCTTTGGTGACTTGCTGGAATGTTAGCATGGCACTGAAGATAAACTAATAAATACAAAATCTCCCTGTCTTGAAAAATAAAGTATTTCCATGCTGAATCATATTTCATAAACAGAATGGATTTTGCCAACTGTTTTATGGGATGGGAATTAATTATTAATCCATAATGTGCATGATGTGACAGGTACTGATATTTTTGTCACAAAAAATTAAATAGAGATTTTAAAAGTTCAAGCAAAGAGAAAGATTTAACAAATTCAAACACACTGGACCCAGGACTGAAATTAGAAGCTTAAAAACAAAAAGCAAAACCCAACGAAAAACCAAGCACAAACAAAATGCTAACTGAATATGGGAAACCATTTGAGTCAATTTAATAACTTGCTAAAATTTTTTAAATTAGCAATTAATTTGTAAGGCTTATAGCATGTTTTTGCTTCTGTTCTCTCTTTGAGATGGTTGGGTCTGGGAACAGAGGAGTCAAGAAGAGTGTGGCCAGCAGGTCGAGGGAGGTCATCCTCCCCCTCTACTCTGCCTTGGTGAGGTCGCATCTGGAGTACTGTGACCAGTTCTGGGCTCTCCGGTTCAAGAAGGACAGGGAACTGCTGGAAAGAGTGCAGCAAAGGGCTGCAAAGATGATTAGGGGACTGAAGCACCTCTCTTACGAAGAAAGGCTGAGGGATTTGGGTCTCTTCAGTCTGGAAAAAAGACGGCTGAGGCGGGATCTTATCAACACTTATAAATACTTAAAGGGTTGGTGTCAGGAGGATGGGGTCAGGCTCCTTTCAGTGGTGCCCAGCGACAGGACAAGAGGTAATGGGCACAAACTTGAGCATAGGAAGTTCCACCTAAACATGAGAAGGAAATTCTTGACTTTCAGGGTTGCAGAGCACTGGAACAGACTGTCCAGAGAGGCGGTGGAGTCTCCATCTCTGGAGACATTCAAAACCCACCTGGATGCATTCCTGTGCAACCTGCTCTAGGTGACCCTGCTCTGGCAGAGGCGTTGGACTAGATGATCTCCAGAGGTCCCTTCCAACACTACCATTCTGTGATTCTGTGATTCCAACAATTTTTTTGACTCACCAAAATCAGGGAATAAAAAAATTTTCAAAATCCTTTATTTTTATGTAAAATATCCATTCTGTTATGTTGCATGTCATAGATTAAAAACACTTATCTTTCTGCACAATTTTCTAGCAATTTCAATCAACATAATTCATCAATTAGTTTTCAAGTGACAGATAAATTTAGAAACTTAACAATTTACAGGATATGCTTTGGGGAATAATTGGTCAAATTCTTATCTCTAGTATTGAGAAGTAAACTTAGATCTAATCCTCTGAATTTAACTAGAATTTAATCCTACTTCACACGAACATAATTGAGAATAGCATTTAACTCACTGTTTTTCTGAAACAAATGCCTCCCTTGGGATAGCTTCTCCTTTCCTAATATTGAAACAAATCAAAGCCAGGAGAGTTGTAACTATGTACTTGCCTGAAAGGAAAATGCTTAGCTAACACTATCAGCACTTAACCTGAAGCTGCTTTCAGAATCAGAGATGAATGTAGCCCATATTCTGGTAACAGCCAGAGGATGAAAACTTCCAGTCACAAGAAGAGAATATGCCATGAGAACCTATCCTCCCTTTTCTCCCGTAATATCCCACCTTAAGGACTGAAGATGGACAGCTGAATTACGACAGGGAATGAGTTTGCTCATATTACTTGGGTATTCTAGACTTCAGATCAGTCTATGTAGGCTGTAGTTTCTCATATTTATATTGGAAGCTATTATAAATACTGCATTAATTACTCAGAAATGGGTAATTCAGGTTATACGGGAGTAAGTCACTACCTATAAGGG
The DNA here is from genome assembly GCA_013396915.1 of Stercorarius parasiticus. NCBI lineage: Eukaryota > Metazoa > Chordata > Aves > Charadriiformes > Stercorariidae > Stercorarius > Stercorarius parasiticus. Next base: position 231,117 of record VWZL01003074.1, on the reverse strand, counting down.
AATTGCATACCTTTAGTTAAAGGATCTAAAGTTATATACACTGAGGTACTCTAGTAATAATCAAGAAAACTACTGAATAGTAATTGAATACACAACAAATTAAGTGAGTTACTCTGATGCCTGGTAAATTGGCACAAGCATCTACACCACTGCATCTTTAAAACAGTTCATCACAGTTATCATTCTCTGATAAATAAAATAAAATAAAATAAAATAAAATAAAATAAAAATAAAATAATAATTAAATAAAATATTGAGTGTAGCACAGAAAAAAATTTTGCAGTAGAGATGGAAGGTAGATTTGACATGTGGAAGATGTAGGTATAGAAGCTTAAACAATACCTAAGAATATGACAGCTGTAGATAGAGCAATATAGACACCAGTTAGATGAAAAATAATGTTCCAAGAGTGAGAAAAAATATGGATAACTTACACAGAATGACCAAAAGATGTTATTTCCACACAAAGATGCAAAATGTAGAGGTTTGCCCAAGGAAACAAACAAACTTTATGACTGAAGTAGACTCTGTATAGTGGAAAAAAGTCTGGATGAACTGATGGGAAAGTACTCTTCCTGTTTGTGATTTCCTGTGATTGCCCATTTTCTTTTATTGAAATAGATTTGGGTATTATTAGTTCTACTTAACACAATCAGAGAAGTGCTTTGTGATTTCTGAGGTTTTTCCTCACTTCATATAGTTATTGATTTTTAATTTCAATGCTAAATGCTTTAATATATACATTAAGTGGAATGTTCAGAATTGTCAAGTTTTTAAATTTGTTTTTAATCTGAAAATAATTGCTTTAGGTTTTGGAGTCCTGTGGCTACATGATCATCCAATATATTAAAAGATAAATAGTCATAGAGAAAAGCTGAAAAGCAAGAGTCATTAAAGAAACTGACAACAAAATGTTGTTAAATATATGATAAATATAGCTTTTTTTATAATTAATATTTTTTTTTTTTTTTTTTTTTTTGTTCTGGGAATATTCTAGTGCTTAGACACTTTCCAGATTCACTGTTTAAATAGTAGTGTTCACCATTTTAGTAAATTTGTAGGTATAAGAATATAAGATTTAAAAATGGTTGTTGTGCACAAAAACTTGCCATATTTTTTTCCAGCTTCATGAGCTGATCTAATGAATCTAGGGTCATAACACCCTAGAAAGTTTGTCGTGCTATGGTAGACTGGTTATATGGGATCTAAGGCTATTTAATATAGGTGGGATTGTTGTACAATGTGACCAAAGGTATGTAATATGCCACTTTCTCATTGAAAACAACTTCACAGTGATAAGTTAGAAAAACTTTGAAGATACAGGATAAGTTAAAGGAAATTAAAAAGATTTCACAAATAGCACTTTTACAATTAACTTGTCACAAAAATAAAGCTACACCTTTAGGCTGTTAGAAGTTAATACTGCAGATGAGATTACTGTCTGCAATTTTAAAGTCTGTGGATGTTAATACCGCTAGAAACAGTGGCTCACCTCTTCTGATATTAGAGATCTGAAAGTTTCTACTCCCTGGAACTTCAGACAAATATGGAAAAACTCACAAACAAACCAAGCTAAAAATATAAAATTGAACTAACAAAAGCAATACCAGAGATTATATATTGTGGGGGCTAAAGGAACAGAATCTCTCTGAGGCAGAATTGATGATGCTTTTTTATGAGGTTTCCAGTCATGACCTAATATAATGCAACTGTTGCGCATGGTTTAAAGTAAAGAAGTTGTAGTTACCAGCATGAAACTCTGCCTGTTTAAATTCCCCTTCTGCCCTGTTTCTTTACCTTTACTTTAATCATGTCTGCTGCAGATATAGCTTTATTTCCAATGGTTTTACAAAAGATTTTTTAAACTTCCGTTTAAAATGTAGAAGTCTAAATACGAAAAAGAACTAATTAGTATTTTATCTCCCTTAAATAATTTCAATATTCCTATACAAATCTGTAAAACACAATGCTACATAAATATTCATAGTTCATACTTAAATTGGGAATGTGTAGGAGGAGGGTGTACCTTATTTGAGTAATGACAACCTGTCTTATATATGCAAATTGCATTTGATAGAGTTCTAAACACACATACATGTATTCAATTCTCCCTCTAGCTCAAACATATCTATGGCACAGACTTCACCTCAGCATATACGGAAGCCTCTAGGAAGATTACTGTAGTAGAACATTTTATTCAGTTCCAATTTCTCAGTTCCTCTTTTCCAAGATTCTCTTGTTTTTCGAATGCTACCTTAGCTTTAGATTACATAAAACAAGTCTCAATGATCTGCTTTTATTTTAGGACTTTTTGCTAATACACTTCCTGTGGCCAATGCAGCATCCTTACCTACTACATATTAAAAGAGTTTCTCTAGTATTAGTAGAGCTACTAGTCAAACTGAAAATCTAATTAATTTATTTTTGTACTTGGGCAGGCAAGTCTCACAAAACCCGTGGAGTAACCAGACGACCTGATTTTAAACCTCATTTTTAGAACTGTTTTTACGGCTGTGTTTGTAAAATTAGGACAGCTGACTTAACACTTAGAGACCTTTGCACTGCTACAAAAAATCCGATATTGCTTAATCAGACTGCAGCAGACACAGATAAGAAACTGCAATTCAAAAGTCACAGCAATTTACCCCAAATCACTTAGCTATATTTGGAATTCCTATCAAATTCTATATGTCAAGTTATATTGGAAACTGCCACCATATCAGAAATGGTAGTGATAAGCTTCTGTGCCAGTTTATTTCAGTGTTGAGGCATCCATTATTCCTTATGGGCTGTGCTGATTATAACTCAGTGCTAGATCAACATTTGTCCACTAGACAGTCACTAAGGCTAACAATATAGTTCAAAAATACTGGAGATTTGAAGAAACGTATTTCCCTGATTGTATTTGTGTATTTCCTGTGACAAATGTATAATGGAACATTAAGTTAGAAGTTAATTTAAAAAGTGAAAAGATGCTGTGAGTGTACAAAGAAATATAGTATATTAATACCACTGTGTGTAGTTTTTATGCAAAGCGGACAGGAAGAAATGGCTAGATAACTGTATTCAGGGAAAGAAATTGGTTTTATTAATTCTCCATTCAGTTCTCCATTTTAAAGCTTCACAAATACTGACTGGGTGGAGAATGGATTGAGAGCAGCCCTGAGGAGAAGAACTTGGGGGTGTTGGTGGATGAGAAGGTTGACACGAGCCAACAATTTGTGCTCACAGCCCAGAAAGCCAACCGCATCCTGGGCTGCATCAAACGAAGCGTGGCCAGCAAGTCAAGGGAGGTGACTCTGCACCTCTACTCTGCCCTCATGAGACCCTACCTGGAGCACCACGTCCAGCTCTGGAGCTCCCAACATAAGAAGGACATGGACCTGCTGGAACAGGTCCAGAGGAGGACCACAAAGCTAATCAGAGGACTGGAGCACCTCTCCTAAGAAGACAGGCCGAGAGAGTTGGGGGTTTTCAGCCAGGAGAAGAGGAGGTTCTGGGGAGACCTTATAGCAGCTTTGCAGTATCTGAAGGGCACAGACAAGCTGGAGAGCAACTGTTTACAAGGGCTTGTAGTGATAGGACGAGATGTAATGGCTTCATACTGGAAGAAGGTAGATTTACATTAGGTATCAGGAAGAAATTTTTCACTATGAGAGTGATAAGGCCCTGGAACAAGTTGTCCAGGGAAGCTGTGGATGCCCCATCCCTGCAAGTGTTCGAGGCCAGGCTGGATGGGGCTTTGATCAACCTGGTCTAGTGGGAGGTGTCCCTGCCTATGGCAGGGGGCCTGGAATTAGATGATTTTTAAGGTACCTTCCAACTTAAACCATTCTATGACTCTGTGATTCTATGATTTACAGTATTTCAACAGTCCATAACTTATTCTGAAGGTGCATTTATTCATTGACAAAAAAAGACTTTTTATAAAAAAAAAAAGTCAAAATCGTAAACAGAATTTTAACAATAGAAGTATTTACAGAAGGATAGGATAGGAAGTTTTAAAAAATACTTTGATGTCCTACTATGCCTAGGGAATCTATCTGCATATATTTGTTCATGTATTAAAGCTGCATATGATGTATTCAAAAGATTGGAAATTATAAAATTAAATTATGCCACTCTACAGCCATGGTTCATTTCACCCTGTATTATGATATACTGCTTAAATATATGGCTATGCTCTCATTTTCTATTCACTGTAACTTGTAATCTTTGTTATATGCAGAGAATTGAGAGTACTTCCTGAATTGTTTAATGAATATTTCTTCAAATTCATAACACTTCTCTGCGAGCCTGAGTATCATTACCACTCCCCTGATTGTCTTCTAAATATGGAGATCTACATTTTTAATTTAGGGTTTTCCATGGTGCCATGTCCCACTCAGAAAAAGGAGGGGGTAAGTGACTCAAATTCGCAAATCCCCAGTGGCGGAGACCAAGGTGAGACAAATCTCAAGGTCCATATACAAACATTTATTAGGTTAGTAACCAGGTCTTAACTAGCTCCACGATAATTGGTTAGGTATGTATTAAATTACAGCAAGCGGTAAGCTATGCATTGCGTGCGTTAGCAACAGATACTGAATAACAGATATATAATGAATTATAGCAAGCAGTATTGTATGCCTTGTTTTACTTCTTTGAAAGGAGAGAGAGAAAGAAGAGGAGAGGAGAGGAGAAAAATCCAGGTTTGATGGTGTGGAACACAAAGGTGTCTCTTTTGGAAAGTGAAATTTAAAAAACATGAAATATGAACCTGAATTCCTTGTGCAACGAAGGTAGCTTTCATCATACTTAATTGGAGCTATCTAAGAGTTAATGTTTTCTTTTTTTTTTCAATAAATGTACTTTCAAGGATTTCGTTCCCCTGCCTTGTACACCTTTTAGAAGCTGGACTAAATCCCCATGTGGAGGCATTTGTTTCTCACTTGCAACTATAGCAGCACCTACATATTTGATCCATAGAAGACAGCATCCTTAGCATGAAAGACATATCTAACAGAGGACATGAAATGTCCAAAATAAGAGCTTTTTTGAAAGTTTGCTTCTACCTTGAACTTAGACACTTGTCTAAGGATGGAATGTAACCTTTTTATAAATATGAGTAGGTTCTTCTTTTCTTTCAAAATGAAAGCAGGCTGTAATTATTGTGTTGCTACTCCTGCCTACATTTTCATAGAATAGAATCACAGAATAGGTCAGGTTGGAAGGGACCTTGAAGATCACCTAGTCCCAACCCCTCTGCCATGGGCAGCGGCGCCTCCCACTGGACCAGGTTGATCAAAGCCCCATCCAGCCTGGCCTCGAACACTTCCAGGGATGGGGCATTGACAGCTTCCTTGGGCAACCTGTTACAGTGCCTCACCACCCTCACAGTAAAGAATTTCTTCCTGATATCCAATCTAAATCTCCCCTCCTTCAGTTTGAAGCCATTACCCCGTGTCCTATCATTACACTCCCTGGTAAAGAGTCCCTCCTCCCCATCCTTCCTGTAGGCCCCCTTTAGGTAATGGAAGGCCGCTATAAGGTCTCCCCGGAGCCTTCTCTTCTCCAGGCTGAGCAACTCCAACTCTCTCAGCCTGTCCTCATAGCATAGGTGCTCCAGTCCTCTCATCATCTTCGTGGCCTATTTTGTAATACAGCAAGACATACACTACTTCTCCAACAAGCTAGATTTGTGTTCAGTGCCCTCATCTGCCTGAACAAATTCATACCCACCTGCTGAACTATAGCTTAGGCTTATAGCCACCTTTTCTGTAAAATCTAGCCCACAGTGCAGCTAAGGATACAAAAGTCATGAACCTTCAAAAAAGCCATAATAAGAAGGAGCATGACCCTTGCATGGTGATGAGGGCATTCTCTTGTGTTTTATCTCATCAGTCTTGAATAAAAAATCAGTCTTGAATGAAAAATACTAAAGCACTCTAGAACAAGGACATAAACTGAGGACTTGTTCTTCCCAAAGAACACTTCCAGCAAGAGTACCTTTATTGTTGTGCTACATAATAATGCTATTTATTTACATTCTAACAGAAAAATATTTTATTATGTTTGTATATAGACAGAGAGGATTTGTTTGTCTGAGAGCATACCAGGCAGTGTAATGTTATTTTATAATGCCATGGAAGATGTTGATGTCTAATCTGTGCTCTTAGTGCGGACAACTGATCTCAGTGTCTAAATGAACCTTGGTGATTATGAAAATCAGCATCACTAAAAGTGAGTACCTAGGCTGGATGTATGCAGTTTATGATTTTCTTTGTTTCTTACTTCTAGAGAAAACATGGTAGAAATGTATGTCTTTTGAACTTTTTTGTCTTTGTAGACTGTGTCAGAGATGAGTCAAAATCTAATGCTGTTATGAAAGTTTAGTCTTTCTCTTTGTTTCTTTTCTCCTTCATCTGAAATTAAAATAACTGCAGACAGGTATGAGAATAAAGGGGTGATATATGGTGAGATTAAATTTATCATTACCTTTTGTCATCATTTTATGTCACGTTTCATACAATGAAACAGAACATCATCCTTGTATAACACTAGCACTACATAATAACAATTGTAGAGGAGCAAGGAATTTCTCAGTAAAGTCTGTTTAATTACCTTTGAAAAAAAGGTAAAAAAATGCAGGGTTTTGTAGTATAGCAGTTCCTCTGGTTTGCTGTCTAAGAGTATGGCACCATAAGGTGATGTCACACACCCTGAGAGATCAGTTACAAGTATATCGCTATTTACTATGTCTACATGTGTAACAGAAAAGTGGTGTATTTGTAACCCAGGACTAAATGAGACAATAGCACGAAGTAAAAAAAGTAATATTAAAGATTAGATGAACATTCAGAAATCCTTATGTCAGTCCAAGATCTGTGCTTCCAAGTCTGCAAAAAAACCCACAAGATGACACCATCTTCCACATTCTTGGTAGACACTTGAAGTGGAAAAACATTCAGCTAAGATTTCAAAACCACTAGGAACAATATTAGTGTGACTATCATCACACATGAAGAAAATTATTATCTATTTTCTTCTGCTAAATATTAGCATTTTTTTTTCTGTTTAAAGCATCTAGTCTTAGTTAAACTGTGCAGTTTTTGTAGGTTAAAAAAGGACATTACTTAGTCTGTCAATTGGACCAAAAAAAAATCAACAAATGAAGGCTTGTATGTAAAAAAACTATTATACAGTTAAAGAAGAAAAAAAAAGTAAGGGCGTATTAGCCAAGATCTAAAACTTTTAGATAATCATTCTTATTACTATAAATCTTAAACATGTACAAACTAGGTGACTCAAGTCAAGACACTCAGATACAACACCTTTATTTCTTTCACTTAGGAACTGATAGATTGGTATTGTTAAATTATGTTAATGCTTTAATGTTATGCTGTGTTATGCATAATTTATAACTCTGGTGCCAAAATGCATGAGTGCAGTTCTCTTGATTAGATATTTTAAGAGCTGAGAAATCTGCAAACTCTCTGGCTGACATTATTTTATTTAGCAAACCTGCTAATGCAATGTTTTTTTAGCATATTCACAATGAGTAGATTTTGGAAGAATGATGGATATATCAATAAGTTTTGTCATGAGGAGTGTACATAGATAATCCATGACAGGATTAATTACTTCAGTGTATCATGTTAACAAAAGTAAAGTAGGAATAGATTATGATAGACTACTACACCTGATTAAGACGTCTCATACTTGTTTCTGTAGAATATGTAAAATTCTCTCTGTTCTACACATTTAAAGATAACAGCATAACTCTGTTAAAATTAACAGAATAAAGTGTGAAGTGTCACTTGATTCTGAATTTTAATGCTGAAACAGTGCTATTTTTTATTCAGTGAAGTCCTTCATAAGCATTTCAAGTACTGACAATTTTTTAGGGATTCTGAATCTCATTTGCAGGTGAAATAACTCACTATAATGTTGCAGAAGGAATAGAGGAGGTTTGGCAATAAAGATGACATCAGAAGACAGTTTCAAAGGACTAGGCTGCCCTAAATTTAGGTCATACTTCAGGCTAGAAAGCTATGGTTTGAAGAAAACTCCTGACTTACTGAATCCAAACACTCTCATGAATAATTACACTATATATTCCTGTTGGTATAACAGTCATGATCCATCTTAAAACAATATAGGATTTTTGACTTCCCTGTTCCCACTGAAAACCCATATCAGAGCCTCATGATTCCAACAACTGGAAATGTCTAGCCTAAACTTATTCACAACTAGTTTATACTGATCTGCCCCCAGCCCACTAATTTTCTTTATTTTAAGATCTCTTCTTAGCTGTTTATCTCTCTGACCATTCTTCTTCTTAGGATAACAAAACTATGCTCTTTTTCTGCCCACTCCTTAGTGTCTTCATTTAGTTATATTCACCTGTTAGCTTTCTAAATATTAGTGACTCAAAAAGCATGTAAATTTCCAGAATAAACATCATCAGTGACTGATGAAGTAAAAGTAATACTTTCTTTGTTTCCTGCGAAAACTTTCCCTGAAACATTCTAAGACCAAGTCTGCTTTTTCATTACCTTGTGATCAATATTAATCACCCTGTGATGACTTTTCTGGTGTCATCCCTTTATGACTGTTTCTGAGATTGCAGCAACTGTTTGTTAGTCCTTTAGTTTCTAAACATGTGACCTTGTATTTTGAACTACAAGGTTGTACTCAATTCTTATTAATCCAGGTCAATGTTCTTCCTGTTCTCCTTCTTGTTTTATGCTATCTGAAATCCATTTTCTCCCCCAAAAAACAGATAGGAAGGAAAAACCACAGAGCTGCAATTCATGGAACACTGTAAAAGATCCACGTGCATAGAATCAGAATGACCCATACAGTCTGAATTACACTTGAAAATTGTGCTTTAAATTGTGAATACAACTGAATTGGATCAAATTCTGAATCCACCAACAAGTTATTACACAAATGAACCTTTTTTTTTTTCTCTTTTCTCTTAGGGAATGATATCTCAAAGTTTTTATTGTTTTTTCTTATTTTGTGGTGCTCCTCTTGTATACACCATTTATTTTATACATGCCAAAGACTTATTAAATTAGTCTTATTATCAGAAGTTCTGTCATTTAAAATGACAGATAGTAACTAAACCTTTATCCAGCTATGCAGAACTATTTAAAGGACTAGGAACTGAAGTAACTTTTTACTAAATTTTTCATTGACTTTGGATGTGATATCTGCCAGAACATGTAAAGGAATATGGTTTGAAGAGGCAAGGAAGATGTGATGTGATATTTGGTGAGACTGTGATTGTGAAAAATTTATATCTAAAGAGAAACTATATTATTCATAAAGACATAAAATATTTTAGGAAACATGAGTATATAACTATTTCAAACACATGCTCTTCTATGAGCTACAAGATACTTGATACTCTCAGTTTCCAAGAAAGGAAACAAGCACTGAGAGGTTTTTTCATCCTTCTTAGGTTTTCTCTTTACCGAGAAAGTCACATTGGATTCGTTCTTGCAAGAGTATTCTCCACCATGATTTTCTGACCTCTAATCCCTCTAAGAAGAAGTTATCTGCAAGTATAGTTGTTGAGAAATAGGTAGGCAAGTATTTTTAATTAGTTGGTTCTTCACTTTGATTTCTATCCAGCTAACATATGCGGATGATTCCATTAATCTCAGTATAATCATACGTATAAGTATATTCAAGAATCGCATTTGTGTTTACTGTGTTCAGTCCGTTTGGAAGACTTTGTAAGTGGAAGAATGGTGCATATCTCTCCACCTTCCTCTTCAGGAATAAGTCTGTTATCTCAAACTTCATGAGAGTATTTCCAAACATATGAGGGTGATCTGAACAAATCAGCTGCAGAGGACCAAAACAGAGTATCATCAGCAAGAATGTTTCTGACGTTGATTTCTTTCACTGGGAAGGTGAGGGTACACATGTGGCAATTGGACATCAAAAGGGAATGAGAGATATAATTTACTAATCCATGTTCATACTTAAAGGAGAAAAAATGATCATTAACTATAATGAAAAATTTATGGAGTTGAGAATTTATATACCTTCCAGGAATAGATAAGATGAAGGGATGAACTGTTGGATTCTTGATCAAAGTTCAGGGGGTATAATAAGTGGGTGTAGTTATTCCATGTAAATTTTTGGGAGGGAGTTATCCTTCATTTTCTTGTTACACAGGTGATCCTCTCGCTGTCTGCAGTGGGGAGGAAAGAGAACTCTCTTCATCCTTTCCACTAATCATCATGGAAAGCAAGAAAAAATCTATCAAATTGTACCAGTTAACTTGGCTATTGCTTTAGCTCTCTTGATCTCAGAAAAGGAAGCAACCAAGTTGCTCTGTTTTTTGGTGTTTTTTTTAGTTCGTTTGTTTGTTTCTTTTTTTTCCTGGCGTTTTCCTTACAGTCAGGAATTGCAGAGAGTATGCATAAGTATGTATAAAAATTATTTTTCTTATCTCTTCCATTTTCCTGGATGAAATAACTATTGCACTGAGGTTGGTTTTCAGGAGAAAAGCAAATTAAGAGATATTTTGCGTAAGTTATGGTTTCCATCAGAGGCAAGGTGAAGGGGCAAGAATTAAAGTCCCACCAAATCCATTTGCTTTTTGGACTTATGGACTGATGTGAGAGTCCTTCCATTTAATCTTTGAAATAAGTGAAATAGAGGAAAGAATACTCTTTTCTTATACCAGTTTGTGATTTCATAACACCTGTTTTCCTTAATAGTCAAGAGAAGAAAGCTGAATAATGAATAAAAAATACCCAAGCTATGTGAATACATGCATAGGCATAAACTGTCCTTCTTTCTCCAACATTGAGAAATGCTGAGCAGTGGAAAAACAATATAACCTCTCCCAATCTCATTTTGGTACGAAGCGTCATGCAGAGAGATCAATAGTAATTTCATTGTAATAATTTGTCACCTAATACAGTCAACAGAAGAAAAAAGTGACAAACCACCGACAATTCCACCTTCCAAAACTTTAGCTTCTATTACTATTTCTTCTGAGAACAAGCAATATTTGTAGTAGACAAAACGAGAACGAAGAACTTAAGAAAAAAAAATAAAAAAACTGACTATACAAGACAAACCTTGTATATATTAATGCAACAAAAGCTGTTACTGACTCAGGAAGATAATTTGCATGGGATGTACATACTTAAAATACTTGCACAGAACCTGATGATGCACTTGGAAAAACCAATTAAACGAACAAACCAATTATTATTTCTTAACATCAGGTCTGGGACTGTCATGTTAGTCAATAACAAGAATGAAACATTTTTAAGTACAGTAGAAAACTGAAAAATAGGCTTGGGCCAAGTTTGCCTATATTGGTCAATATTCATTCACATAACATATGTTATGGACATATTGGGAAATAAGAGCCTTTAAGTAAATTATTTTAAGACTTCAAAACTAAAAGAAAAATTGCAAGTGAAAGGAATTTGTTTGCCACAACATTGATTTCAAACAAAACAAAACAAAAAACCAACCCCCACAAAAAATGGTGTAAATCTCATTAGAAACAATGCATACATTAAGAGATAATCCTAATCTTTTTCCACTCAATAACTTTCCCTGTTTAATTCAACTCATTTAGAAAATGTTTTTTTTAAAAAAAACAAAAACAAAAAAAAAAACCCCAAAAAACAACCAACAATGACAATAACAAAAAAACCCAAACCCAAAACCCCAACAAGTCATCAATAGTAAAGGATTTATAATTTCAAGCATGGTTGAAATAGATGAATAAATATAATATTATTCTGCACCATGCAAAATGCTGATTAATTTTATTTAGCATTCTATTCAAAACAGTTTATGGTTTAGATATTTACAAGGCTTTTATATGTGGCTAATGAAGACTATTTTCTCTGTATAATCATCATGTAGAACGAAAGGCATACTTTCAAATACACTAATGTTAGCTATCTAAAGAAATATTGAAGTTTGTCTTCAGGATAAGCATAAACCACTCCTTTATTTTGTTAAATAACATAATTAATTATGTCTTCAAATTTAGTGGTTTTTTAACAGATTATTTTTATGGTCAAAAGTAAACTTTCTGCCTCTAACATTTCGAGATTAGTCAGAAAAGGTGCAGGGGAAACTATACATACTGGACAACTTTATAGTGATAAATCATATAATGATGCAGCACAGAGTGAGATATGTGTAATCAATCTGGGCTCAAGTATCAGCTCACTCAAGCTATTTGATCGTATGTGCTGACCTTTGCTCATCTCTGCCTTTCACCACTTGCATCAACTCTGTGCTTTCACAGGAGTGAGCTTAGGATTTCAAACCAACACCACTTTTGAATTTAACTGTGATTTTTTCTTTTAGCAGGCTAGCTGCATTTGTCTTTTCTTGTCAGTGTTCACTTAACAGTCCTCCAGTGCACTCTTTGAAGGGCCTATCTCAGTCACTTAGCTTCCACACTGAACTTTGCGTGCAAGCACAGGCTCCTTGTGGTTACTGCTACAGACGCCGTCATTCAGGCAGACCAAATTTTAGCCAGGACCCAAAGGACCTTCTTCAGACCAACTCTTCTATCTTTAAAGTTCTTAAATAAACTAAGAAGTGATGGACTGAGACATTTCTAGGCCTCTGTCCTCCTTTCCTTTAGGAGGCATATGATTTTCAAAATACGTATCAATATAAAAATATGAAGCCATGAGAAGAAATTTGGCGGGAAGAATGTATCAGGCACTAGTGAGGCTACCTGATCTTCCATGTTAATAAACAGCAAATTTGAAACTCCCACAAGGAAGGAATCTCTATTGGAAACATTTTAATTTACAGGCAGTAAATCACTAGAGACAGAGAGCAGCTGGCACGGCCCAAGAGAGTTAACAGACCTTTTTTATGCCTCCCATTCTTGTTTCTTAGAGGATTATCATCACCTATCCATCCTTTTGGAGTGGCCAATGAACTCACAGCTTAAAGATTTATCTTGGGTCAATTACAATACAGTATTTACTATTTATTAGGCACCAGAGAATTGCCAAAGACATCCATGACTTTGCTTTACATATCTTCCCCAAAAGTGCTTTGGGGGTATCTGTATACTACTCAATTGACATCCACCAGAGTTCTTATTTGTGTAAAGAACTACTACTGTTATAATACACAGCCAGATCAATTTATTGGACAGTAACTTAATCTAAGACCTCTTACTTGCGGATGGTGTTGCTTAAAAATTCAGGCCTCTTCAGCCAGAATGAGAACACATTCTTCTACCTGATTTGGAGAAAGGAGATTTAGTGACTTTGTTTCCCCTCGGCTGCTCTGTCTAATGTTTCTGCTCAAGCAACGCTACCTATACCGGCTTTAAGGTCAACTCTTGTATAATAGCAGTAAGAAATACATTCAGATTGCAGATCATATTTTGATTTGGGTTTTTTTTTTTGTTTTTTGTTTTTTGTTTTTTTAAATTATCATCTCCTAAATCCAGGCACATTATCCCTGTAAGGCTGGAAGGGAGTCCTTTAATCAGAACAGTGACAAGCAGAATAAAACACTTAACATGCAAAATCACATAGGCGTGGTTCTGTATTTAAGAGAGAGGAGCAATTTGCAAGGTTGCACATACTGCTCTCATTTTAAAGTACGTAAGTATTTCTATTTCCGTATTTTCTTGAAGAATTTTGTTTCTTTGTCCCCAGATTTCAGCATTCCTCTTCTACAGTCAATCTCAGCTCTCTCATTTTTACAGTTTCTTTAACTGTTGAAATCTCCCTTGACTTCCTCCTCATCTTTTGCATTCAGTCAAGCTAAGCTGTGTCATAAATCTTGGGATGAGACCCCCCACTGTAGTATTCTCTGAGTTTATGGCTTCCAGAGCTGAAGGCTTACCAGTGTGACATAAGTGGTTACAAAGCACGTCACTTACCAAAAATAAGACATGAATGAAGCCATAGAGGACAGCCCTTCATTTGCAGCATGCAAAAAGTTTCAGTGATAGATACCATGATTCCATAAACTTCAAGACACTCTATTAGACACGCCAGCATTATGGAGTTTAACTGATTTAATATGCTCAGCTTACCACAGGCTGAGGATGGGTTAATTAAGAGAAGAATCAGGCCAGATTTGATCTTCAAAATTAAACTGTACTAAATGTAGTCATTAAAAACTCACTTCATGCAATGGCCAATTCTTATACAATATTAACCATCACTACATATACAAAGCTGCTGGTATTTAACAATCATATTCCAAACTAGTTGTCAGTATGCAATATCACAGAGCTGATGCTATACAATTAGCACTGATGGGACGTTCCTTGGTTGTCCTTAGTTGCCAAGGTCAAGGCGATCAATCTTGAGAGCTTGTTGGTGAGAGAAGTTGGAACTGAAGTGGCCTTGTCTTCTTTGAGTTTCCCCACTTATGTCACTTTTGCCTCCATTTCAGAAAGGGGGTGGGAGTGTGAGGGCGGGATGGGGTGGTGTATCTATCTCCTCTGTTCCTAGTACTGCTTATTTTATTTTATCTTCCCAGCCAAATCTTGCTTGTGTATTTGGGAGAATGTCCTGTCTATTTGCAATCTGTTGTGCTTATCTTGTCCTTCATCTGGCAATTTTTGTTACTTGGATGCCTCCTACATCCAACTATATCCTTCTTTCTTTGCTTCTTTGAGGATGATATTGTTCACATACATATGTAAAATTGTATCTAGCTATGCTATCAGAATGTTATAAAATACTTAACGTACTGTTGTTAGTTACACTATTTCAGTACTCTTCCAGTTGAGTTCAAGGCAAGTTCTTTTTAATTATATCCTGATTAGTACACTCACTCACATTTTTTACATGTTACATGCCTCTGCTTCTGCTACAAGTAACTAGAAAGATAGTGCCTTCCTGAGTCACAGAATAAGGTCTCTTTAATAAGCACAGGTAGGAAGGGGACCTGGAGAAGAAAAAAAAAAAAGCAAGAATATAGCGGATAACATAGGCTCGTCTTAATGTTAGAAAAGGAAGGAGAAATGTTGTAAATAACTTTGGAATCAAGTTCTTAATAGGAAAGGGCAGGGTCACAAACTTCTTTAATCTTCAACAGTTTTTTCTTTCATTTGCCTGCAGGAGGAAAATAAAACGTAGCTTATAAATAAAAGCACTTTAAAGTGATTGATTGATGTTGCTGGAGATAATTTGATTTGAAAAGCACTCTTCCCACATTAACTCTCAGAGGATCAAAAGGGTGAACTAATCCTTGTCACATACTTAAAGCCACGCTCTCTTGCCAGTTTAAAATACAAGCAACAAATTGATAACTACGTTTCTACAATAAAATTTTCAAAACTTTTCCAAAACAAACAGAAAATCCTGTCAGCTCAGGAAGAAATCATTCTTTGGATCTGGATATTGTTAATAGTAAGGTTTTTTGCATGGGATTTACACTGTACAGTTCAGCACCAGTCTATGAATGAGCTCTAGCCCTAGCCAGTCTTCTCCATCTACAGAAAGCATCATTGCTGTCACTGCTATATTCTGAACTTTGCAAACATGACTGTCATGGCTTTACCACTAATCTTCCTTTGTTGTCCTCTTCCAAAAGCTCAGCTGGGCAAAAAGGAAACATTACTAACAACCAATAAGCAAGAAACAGGACTGAAAAATCCTCAGTCGATATTCAGCCGCCTAAATAAACAATTCAGTCTTGGAATGTGTTGAGAGCCTATGTGCTCCGGATTACTGCTGAACCAGCAGCATTTTCAAAGACAAATCTTCAGTTGTATTCTGAACACATTAGTTATGAATATCTATCATTTACAAGGGTCTAGATCCCACTAAAATATAACAACTTAAAATAAGACTTACCTGAAAATCAGTCACAATTTCAGATGCACCTAAGAATCCTAGTTTCTCCCTTTTTGCCAGAGAAAAAAAAAAAAGTAAAATGTAAATTTAAAATGTAAGATACTCTCCCCACTCCCCCCACCCCACCCCACCCCCAATATTTCAATATGAATATCTAGAACTGCGGCTCCCACTCAGTTCTTGCAGATACCTTGTAGACTGCTGGTTAGTGCACTGGTCTGAAAGTAAGAACAATGGAGTAATGGCGCTGATCTGATCTTGGACTGAACATTCATGGACAAACATTTTGGTTACAGACTTCTCATCGAAGTAGTGGCAAACATCACTGCCATACTTCTGGTAATAAGACCAGAAAAAATGAAAATGTGTTTCCTTTCACCCAAGAATAATCTGTCCTTTCAAGGGTGACTGCCCTCAAGACAGAACTCCAGACTGTGAATCCCAAAGGAAAGGAAAAACATAATTTCCCCACTAAGGTATCGGTGCTCTGAACTAGGGGATGGATTTAATGTTTTGTATTGGTCAGTTTGGGGAATTTCCCTGGTCACTGCGGTAGTTGACTGAACTTCCCTTTGAGGTTTCCATGAACTGTAGAGGCCGCCAAGAGGTGATTAAATTTCAGAACTGGATAAAGTGATTTTTAAATCAAAATTCGTTATGTGCTCTGAGATTTTTCTGAAGAAAAGGCAGTACAGTTCTCCATCACTAAGTGTTCTATGGATGTTATTAATACTGCTGGAGTCATAATTGTTGGCAAAATAACTTTCTTATCTGAATTACTACCATTTTTTCATGACTGGCATTCATGGACTGAAAGAAAAAGCAAAACCAAACAAACCCCCAGACTTTTCCTTGAGGATGGTTTAATCAATAAGCTAAGTGAAGAAGAAAAATAGTGCTGAGGGAATTTTTTGTCACACAGATAATATAATAGATGATGGTTTGCATTTTTTTTTTTAACATAGCCGTAGGTATGCTTTTATTAGTTTTGGGAGACAGATGTTGAGTTTATTGGAAAGTGTCACTTTTTAATTAACCTTTAATGTTGTATACACACTGTTATTTTTACATAGGCTTTGCTACTTTAGTGCACACAAAACCGGACTGATAAACTTTGCAATTATTTGTCTTATAATTATATATTAGCTGGTGAAACCAAATTAGCCTATTCCTGGTATATTGGTTATTTCAGTAAAACAAGAAACCTCTCTGTTTTGCTTGCTATGCTGTTATTTGATAAAATCTCAAGCAACTTTAGAATACTTTCTTACAGTAAAAAGTGAAAAACTATAATTTACCAAAGCTGTGTATCAGAATTCTAAAAATAATGTTATACTCCAAAGAAGATGCTTTGTCAGATCAACATTTTTTCCTATAGTATGCTGTTTCTTTTTGACCTGGAAGGACAGCTCTTTCCCTTTCCAAAAAAGCACGAAGCAAGTTAATATTCAAGGTAGAACTGAAATCATCAAAAGTTTTGAAGTGTAAAACCAGCCTGCTAAACTACCTGAAAAATATGTAGATATGTTTCCAGCATAGAAATTAAATATTTTGTCCATAAAAAGTGCTTTTCAAAGTCGTCCATGCTTTCTGCTGTAATTTCACCCATGTATAAAACACCGGTAAACACAAATGAAGGACATCCTCATGTATAATTGTGAAACAATAGCGCACCTAGCAAGCTAATAGCATCTTTCTTCAGAGCCAGAATATCATTTCATTATACAGAAAAGGAAGATATAAAATGGATGACAAATCTGGATCTCAACGTTTAATGTTATTTCTTCAGTCATTACATGAAAGAAAAAGAGGATATGTTATTTGATACCTATATTCTTTGGACTTTCCTGCATATAACTTTTATCATAACATTATCTTATTGAACAGCAATTCTCAGACAACTGGTTAGTCAATGGTCCTGTTCAATATAGAATATTAGAAACATCAGAAAGTACTAGAAACATCACAGAGAGTCTGAGCACTCTGAAGATCTTGTAATTCATTCTATTTTACTGATCTCCTGTAATGACTTCAGACATATTTGAATAAAGAATAATAGACTAGAGCTATCTCAAACGTCACATGAATAGCACTCATGTAAGCTGAGAAATTTCCTAGTAGTATTCTGTGAGCTCCGAAAAGAGCGCGTTAAGGCACTTAAATCCAATTTTATTTGTTTTCTGGGTTAAACATTTTTTGAACTTTTGAAGAAGAATTAAAATATGCAAGGTGGACACATGCCATGGTTTAACCCCAGCCGGCAGCTAGGACCGCACAGTTCTCCCCTTCCCCCCAAGAAGGGCAGAGAGAAGAGGGAGAAAAGGAGGGGAAAGGAAAAGGAAAAAAAACTCATGGTTTGAGATAAAGACAGTTTAATAACAGGAAAGGAAAATAACAGTAATAATAATAATAATAATGACACAAGTCACTCTCACCACCTAGTGATCGCCACCAAGCAGTGATCACAAATTTCACCCCTCCGGCCAACCCTCATTTATGTACTGAGCATGAGGTTTACAGCATGGAATATTCCATTGGCCATTCCATTGTTCTGTCTATGCTCCTTCTCAGCTTCTATGGGAAGCTGAAATAAGTCCTTGAAAAGTATAAACATCGCGTAGCAACAACTAAGACAAAAGCATTATTGGCATTCCTTTCACAGCAATCACTAGAAAGAAAATTAACTCTTTTCCAGGACAACATGTGAAATAAATGTTCACTGAATAGAATGCTATTAATTCCTGTGAGCACGTGCCTAGTTGTAAAGAAGCATTTTTATTATAATTGTTACTTTTCACATATACCCTAAAAAATTATCTTTTGCCAGTAGTAAATCACTGATCAGTGAGACTAATATAGTATGCTCTTCAATATCTGTTTGGAATTCCATGATTAAAAATGTTTCAGTATTGCTTGTCATAATGTGAGAGAACATAATTTGTCTGACAGTGAACATCCTGGCAGCATATTCGCTTCCACCTCTACCTAGTGGACGTACATATACAAATCAATAGATCCAAAGAAAGGAAATCAGATTTTTTGTTAGCTTCTGAATTACTTTTCTCCACTCACATCAACACAATCTGCGACTAAACAATGAGTTATACAGTGCTTAAAATACCATCTATTAAAGTATGAATTCGTATGTTTCTCTTCTCCATAATATGATCCTTTATCATTTCTCTTCATCTATGAGAGAGTCACACAGGAATTAACTTTAATGTTAAATAGGGATAGGATCGTAAACTGCTGGCTTTGCTGCTATTGTTTCTGATATATCAGGGGTATACGCAATCCATAACCTTTCATTACAATTTCTCAAAGACCATCTTGGTTTCTGTTTGTTTCCATTGAGCTGAACTTCAAATCAGTTAACCCAGAAAATATCTCTATTCTCCTCTGAAAGTAATTACATTTTACAGTACATTATTGGGAGATTTGAAGCCATTTGAAATGGCATATCAGGTGGAAAACAGACTGGAGAAGTCATGGGAAGGTTACAAGAAGATTTGTGGCTAGGAAAGTTTCTCCTGTTTTCTGGAAAAACCTGCTTTCTTTCCTCCAGTAATGCTGCTGGTTATCAAGTGGATTGATGAAATCATAGCATAATTAGGAACGTTAGATAGTGAAAACCATTTATCTAGTTAGGAACTTAAAATTAGAGTTGTATACTTCATTTGTTCAGAGCATCATGAAACGGTTCACTCACTTGAACATTTGAAATGCATGTGTGTGAGCAGTTTATTGCTAATCCTTAATTCCCTTACTGCACATGACTAAAAATCCACTATTGGCTTCTTTTCAGTATATTTTTTTTCCTAGGGCATATAAAAAAGTTTTTGTGAAGCAATTTTGAGTCCTTGTAAGTACTGATGAATCAATTTCTTAATTAATCCTTGTGAGTGATGAGAGATGTTTTTGTACCTTATCACTTACTAACTAGTATTACTAAAACCGCTCTTCTCCACAAAATGAGCAATTTCAAGCAATGTGCTACTGCAGAAACTAGTATCAAGGTGGCTTAAATTCTGTGCATTTTACTGAAAATACTTCATTGCAGATATATTTTAAGAATTATTTCATTTTTTGTTAAGTTTTGAAAAAGAAAAAGAATCAAGAACATGTAGCGCACTAAATGTACAAGGTGTTTATATTAAGTAACTTATGCTATTTTGTATTTCTTCAAGAAGCCTAGAATCAACTCCGAAACAAAAATCTTTCTATTCCCATTTTGATAGTCTGAATTACATGCCAAGGCCTAAGACTTTGAAGAGTTCATTTTATAAATCCTTACTTCAACTCCACTGATTTAGCAGGGGTGCTGAAGATATCATAATTCTGTGTGACCTGAAGCCTGACGATAATCCGGGGAATTATAAAAGGAATGTGTTGCATTTTCTTCAACAAGTTTTCATGACTTGAAAAGCATCATTCATAAGATTACTGAAGTTTCCTTATCTTTCTTTCTATTTTTTAAATTCTCCTAGCTTAACCTGGAAGTTAGAATAAGTCATGTCTTAATGTAGCAAAATGATAGAAAGCAACTTTTTGAAAGCTACATGATTCCAAACTGGCATATGTGTTAATAATACCAGCTCATCATACAGACACTGAAAATTCAAAATTAATATTTTTTACCGCTAACAACATCACTTCCTTCTCACTTCTAAATGTTTTTAAAAACATGTTAGAATTCATTTGCAGCTGGAGGCGAAGCAGGATACATTACGGCATATAAAAAGTCACCAAGCAATCAAGTTTAGGAAATTAAACCCCACTCTTTTAATCCAAAATTATTTATTTATTGGGGAAAAAAAAAAGAAAGGAAATAAAAAAAGAAGAGACACTGAATGTAAGATATTGTCTGAGCTTAATTGAAGGGAAGCAGGATTTTTCACTTATCAATGTTGAAATTGCAACTTCTTTGTCTTTCCTCTCTCAGCTATCACAAATTCATACACGCATATGCACAAACACATGCTCACACATATTCACTCTATAAAATCCATCCTGGTGAAAAAGGCTTTGAAAAGATATAATCTTCCAATTTTTCAAAATAAGTCTTAATCTAATTTAAACATAGATATCTTGTATACTTCAGATAGGGAGGAAGTGCACATTTTATTGATTAATGAATGACACTTATTTTCCTGGATATAGAATTTTAACATCTTACTCTTCCCATACCCACTTCCATATTCATGCTTCCATATTTAAATACAAAGTTGTCTTTGACATTTACCAAGGAGGAAAAGTGAAATAAAATAATAAGTAGGACAGAATTATAGGCTCTCTTAAATTAGGAACGCATCTGTGGGCATGGGTGCTGCACACTGAGTCATAACACAGCTCATTACTGAAATATAATGCATTACTGTGGGAAAAAAATGTTTGAAATTATGTCTTTCAGAGAAGCTCTCATAAGAATTTTCAGAGAAATAGCTAATGAGGGTGTGGAACAAGCACTTAGGACTGCTAAAGAAGAAATCAAGAGATATATTCTCATCTGAGATCTAAAGTTAGAGTCTTTGAAGGAAAGCAGGTCAAACAGTGGTTAATGTGTAAGTTCCCCACTTGATATTGTGAAAAAAAAAAAAAAAAGATACTTCAGTGAAACCAAAAGGAAAGCCTAACAGATAAACCTTCTGAAGCATCAGATGGCAGGTGGTGAATCCCCAACCTGGCCAGTAGTGGATGAAGAGCTGGAAAATGGTATGAGAGAGAAGAAGCTTCTAATTATTTTGTGATTTGCTTTAATTTAAATCAGACTTTAATTTGTTGTCACAGCAGATTAACGGTGGCTGCACAAACAAATGTAATGAATTCAGGGTGTTTCAAAGCCAAAGGCTAAACCTGGATTTATTGTTGGCATGTGCTTTATTCATCTCTCTGGCCTGGACAGGACTTGTTTCTTTTTGCTTTTGCTTTTTTTCCTTCCGAGAGAAGTCAGTGATTTAAGGCAAACTAATGAGAAATAAATAAAATGAAGCAAGCTTCAACTGAACTTGAGGACTTGTGTTTGTGTGGGTATTTCAAAGTAATGCCATAAGCAGCTGTGCCTTAATCCATTTAATTTTTTTTTTTTTTTTTTCTGACTGAGCAAAGAGAAAAACTATTCTCCACCATAACACTGATTTGGACCTAATCTGGAATAGCCTTTTTATTAATATTGTACTAAACCTCAGGAAATGATGCCATAGGCCACATATTAGTGCCAAAATACATATGAAGTCAGTTGATTCTATTTATTAAGACCATACAAGGTCTTTGACCTCCTTACAGTGCACAAACATTAGGCCAGCTGGCTTACAGACATTCTTTTATACTAAATCTGCACACTCATATCTGTTAGCAGCTTTTCATTTCATCACGGCACAAGGAGTACCAGAACTGTAGCAGTGGTTTATATGATTATATTTAGACTGCATGACTGGCCAGTAGAAGTACATACTGTGTCTTTTTCATACGTTCATTAGTGGTGGCTGATAACAACCATACTGCTTTTTTCAGGTAGATAAATCATATTAAACTGAGAATCTGGAAATGATCAAACTAGGAATTAGCTCTGAACACCCATCTCACTATATAGCACAGAAATATTTAATTTGGCAGGAATTTATCACTGGAAAAAAATCATCTGAGTGCAAAAGCGTTTAAGAATGCATTTTCAAAAGCTTGAATAGGCACAAATCCCTTTCTGAGGTGCAAGTATGGGTTAGAGGTGTTACTGATTTTCAAAGAGATTACCTGATTCTGTAATGGAAAGGTGCAAAGTGACTTTGTTTAGTAGACATAACCCACATTTCCTGAGCCCATCAGGCTCTGCAAACTGCAAACACACACAATCTGTTTATTTCATGAATAGCCTGTCTGTTCACAACCTCAAGGTCTCAGCAGAGACCAAATTCAAAACATTTTATCACCATTCATGTTCCTTCACTAATTCACCAAGCCTACATGGGAAGGCATCAGGTTCCATTCTGGGGCAAGGTATGTATTCCATCATTATAGTTATGTTTTGTCTTCATATATTGGGCCCAAATGGCAGAGTTTTGCTAGCAGGGTGCTGCCAGGGTGAGCTGTATGTGAGGAGGCAGTGAACTGCATTGTGCCACTCCCAGATGGTCCCATAAGGCTGTGAAACGGATCAAAACAGACCAGTGAATGCCAAAACTTCAACCAGGCAGAGAACTTAATGGTGCCTCAACTCAAACATACTTAAGGAAGAGCTGTAGCTGTGAGGAACAGGAGGCATAGATGGAGCTATCACCTTGGAAGGAGATTCTCCATGATGAAGGAGATACCTCTGAGGGGACTGTGGCCATGTGTAATGCATGCCAGGGTAGTGACACCCCTAAGGGATTGCAGCTTGTGGAGGATCCATGCTGGAGCAGGGACATCGCCAGGAGGGCAACTGCAGGTGAACCATGCCAGGGCAGGGGAGTATTAAGGAGCAAGAAGCAGTGGAGGAAAATAAATAAGAAACAAGGAGCACCAGAAAGGAACCATTAAGTGCAGACCCCAAACTCCTGCACTGCCTGTCATCTCACCAAAGGGATTGGAAGACACTGAGTGTAACATGCAGCAAAATGAAGGGGAGCTGAGACTACAAAGTTACATTCCCCAAGTTGAGACAGTTTAGCTTCTCACACTTCATAGAGTGAGCCTTCCTTTACTAGATGCAGAGACTTCTTTCTTTAACGGTGGTTCATCTTTATAGTTCTCACTGTCTCAAACACTTACACCGGAGAAAAACAACAAACCTTCAAAATTCTGTAAAGGTCTTGAAGAACACAATCAAGGAAAATTTACATCTTCCTAAACATGTGGTGGAAAAATTTGGACAGTTCTGGCGGGACACTCCCCTATTCCAAAGAAAGTTGATATTCCTCATATTCTTGTTTTGATATGCCTTGAATTAGGGGTAGCTTCTTCCAGTGAGACTGACAAATTATAAGTTTATCTCTGATTAGTTGGCTCTGACTCTCTGGGAAAAAAAACATTTCTGATTGTTACATTTGTAGATGTTAAACTCTTTGAGGAAATTTGTTTTGAGAGGATCTTGAAAACATAAAATGGCACTTAAAATGACAGTGATGGAGGATGTCTACAAATCTTCATTAAAAAAGCCTTAACAATTTATTAGCAGACATAAATGAATAATAGAAATATTCATATATTCACATAAGCATTATTTAATTGTCCTAAGACTGCCTTGGTTTAGCTTGTGCCTAAGTGAGAACCAGCCCAAACTCCCTCTCAATTTTATTTTTTTTTTTATACAGCTGGGACATGAGTAGTTATTTGTTTTTTCCTTTGCGTAATAGCTAGTGTACTTTCTGCGATTCCCACATACTCATAGTATTTTTTTTTTTTTGCAGCAGTGTTTGTTCGTTTTGCATAGTATTGTTCTTCAGAAACTGAGAAGCAGGATTCATGACTTATTCAATCCAAAATTATCAACATTTAACAATCAGTTATATCCTTTACTAATATTTAAAACATTTTCTGTGAAATGATCCAGAAAGTAACTACAGTTTTATCTTGCTTCTCCCAAATTCAGTTCTTGCCTAATATTGTGTCCTCTGATCCATTTCCACACTTCTTCTCTCTCACAAATGCAATCTGTTTTATCCCATTATTATCTTGGCCAGCTCCTTTCCTCGTGTTCCCCACCTCTATGTCTAGCCTACTCATGTTGTCATCTAATCCCGGTGCCTCAATAGAGGGGTACTTAGGTACATTTTTTGAACCCAATCACCCTTTGTGATTTTTATGCATAAAGTTGCCCCTGAATTACTTAGAGGTGGGAAGCTTGTAGCTCTAATATCAAATAATTGTAGTAAGTGGAAGCAAAAAGTGAAATATGTCTATTTTATGTGAGGATGGTTAAGTTGTGTGTGTATGTGTATGCATGTGTGTTTGTGTGTAAGAATTAGAGACTCCTCTCAGAATGCCTGTATTCTTAAATTACCTAAAAAAAAAAAAAAAGCACGTATAGACACTAGTCTTCCTACTGTCGGAGTTATTTATGAAGAAGCTTAGGCATTCATGTGAATTGCTAAAAAGAGGAGCATGCAATTTTTTTGAAACATTGGCCTTCCCTATATAGAATGGAAATGAAAAAACAGGCCAGTCAACAGGAATAAAAATGGATTCATAATAACTGAATGATAATAGGATGCTAAATCTCTATGCTATGATAAACAGTTGTCAGATAGAGGACTGAGTTCACTGATTCACAGAGAGGAGGGGATTAGATGATGCGTTTTGTTGTTTACATATTCATAAGATTTTGAGATCCTTAATGGAATTCACAACCTCCATTTAAATCTTCTTTAAATCTTTGCCGCTGCTGCCTACTTTAATCTTTTCTCGTAAAGGGAATGTTAAAACAAGGAACATCAAGGGCGAGTTTCAACTTCAGTGTAGAGAAAGAGGGCACTCAGCAGTTTTCAAAACCAGGTAGAGTTACAGCTCTTGTTCCTAACAATGCCTAGTAGATTAAATTTTAAATGTGCATTCTGAATCAGTAGTTTACATAATGCAGCACAGTTTTAGAACTTCAAGTTTTGCTTTAAGGTTGGCTTCTTTCTTAATAATAAAATGGGCCTGTGCTGCTAGGAAGTTTTATTCTTGCAAGTAAACAATTTAGATTTTTTTTCCCTCATGCTTGTTAATGCTGTTCCACATGGGGCAATGAAAAAATGCCTTATTATTATGATGACGTTTTAGGATTTAAAGTACTCTATTTATGTTAGTGGAAATCCATAGAATTCAATACAGTCACTTCTGATTTACAACAGTACGAAACAAAGAGAATTGAGCATATGATTAACAGTGTCCTAGCTCTGACCAAGACTCTCCGTTCCAGAGTTACTTCCAGCAGTTTTCTTAAGGTGGACTGTTAGCAATGAAAATTTCTGTAATGTCAAAACCAAGAAAGGCCATCTAGTTATGTACTAGGAATCAGTAAAAAGATTCAATACAATCCTGTAAAATCACATTGAAGCTCACAGTGTTTTTCCCTTCCATTTCTAAATATCAGAAACTATAAACTGAGTGAGTGAGTCAGTGTTTAAACTAAGATTGTTTCAACAGGACTGAGACTTTAATTCTAAACTAGTGTCGCCTCCCTTGACTGCCCTCTTCCAACAACAGAAGTAAAATAAACTGTCTGTCAAGGGAGATGGGACCTTTGTAGCCTGTTTAGTTATGCCTAAATATCCAATGTATTAACAGCATTGCAGCTACATCTGAAATGAAATATAATTTAATGTCTTTATGACATAGAATTTTCTGTTCATATACAAAATATTTCAATGAATAGCCAAAAATGCGTACATTATAAAATCTGGTTTATTCTTGAAATTCCAAATAATAATTATATAGTAATAATTAACAGCCATTATTTCTACTTTAAGGTGTAGAAGGCTCCTTAAATCTGTGTGAACTGTGACTCAGGCGTTGTGATGTGCTGCATTACTTCTGTGGACCCTTCCAGTCCTCAGCTTAATGAGAAACCTGTTTTCTGCAGTGTAGAGATGTCATCTCTACCCTCAAAAAGAAGTTTGAATTATAATTTACATAGTAAGTTCAAGCAGTTTTCCCTTCCTGTCCCCTCCTGCTTTTCTACCTGCCCTAAAGGATTTGATGTGAGATTTAGAATTCCGTCACATAGAAGTGTGAGAAAGAGGAGAAAGTCATAGGAAAGGGTAAGCAGAAAGGAATAATAGCATAAAAGTGCATCTTCAACGGTGGAATAGGGAACTCCTGTCCACTTTTCAGCTTTCAGGTAGTATTGTACATCCAGCTTCATTCTGACCTGATATCACTGGGAAGTCTCCACTTTGTTTCCCAATGTAGACATAGCCTAGATTTAATAGAAATCAGTGCAAATGAGATCTGGTCTTTGGCATGGGTAGCCGGGACACCAAGATCTCAGGCTGTACAAATATAGATAACCTTAGACATATACTTTCATTTTAACTTTTTGATTAATTTCGTATTATTGACAGTAAAGGTACTATTTACATTGTTGAACGGCTTTTGGATCACATAAAATTAATTCTGCGTGAGGTATAGAATTTTCCTGACAGCTACAAGAAAAATAACCACATTCCAAGATACTTCATATCTCAGCAGCTGTATTTTTTCCTGGAATTCTCTGCTGCTTCTAGAGGACACTAAATATGCTGCTAATAGTGGAAATGCTCATTTGTCATTAACTGTAAGTATGAGTAGTTAGGATGTGTGCTCTTCATTTCCCCCCTTAATACTGTTCACCTGATCCCTCCCCAGAAACCTAAGGTATATACATTCTCAAAAGAGTAACAAAGAGAACTCCATTCCTTTAAGTATTACTTTTGAAAAACATGCCAGGAAGGATGTGAGGGTATGAACTATGTTTAAGGAATGTCAAGAAACAGTGTAGGAGAAAAGAGAAAACCAAAGAAATTTTTAAAGAAGAGACCATCTTTAAAGAAGGCTATTCAGTGAATCAGAGAGCGCCTTTGGTTATTTTCTCTTCCTTATTATAATAACAGTCATCTACATTGAATGACATCTTAGGTGTTTTCTCTACTGGTATTCAAATTATCTCTCTCCATTTCCTTTTTTATGGTATTGCAGCTTTTTATGCTTTTTCAAGGGAATTGCATGTGTGAGAAAAGGCTTCTTGAATGATCTTCACCTATTTTAAGATACACATGTTAAATTTGTACTTATTTCTGTTCACATTTATAAATATTTCAGATTTGCTCTCTAGTGCATAAATTAATTATTTGATTGGTAGTTGCTTTTGGTATTAAGATTCTTTAAAATCTGTAAAATGGTAAACATTTCTTTCAGGCATGCTCTGCTGTGGGAGGTTGAAAACTTAGTCTGAATTTGGCATTTGCTTCATTACTTATTTAGTCTGAGTTAAAAATAAGCCTATTTTAGTTGCAGTATAGCATTCGTATTAGAATGTTAATAAAAATATCTGAATAATTTCTTCCAACACTGAACAATTAATTCATTAAAATAAGAACAATGGTACTGCCTGTACAGTTGTTGTTTGTACGTAGAAGTGTGGAAGTCACGCCTCCCATTAGAAGTTTTTTCAAACATGCTTCCTGCAACAGGAGGTTTGCAGCAGGGGAGGGAGGGACAGAGGGTGCACTGGTTGGAGACTGGCTGGACATCGGTCAGTTGGTGGTGAGCAATTGTTTTCATTTGCATCACCTTTCTCAGTTTTTATTTCTCTTTGTTATTTTCCTTTTCATTACAATTTCTGTTATTACTATTATTATTATTATTGTTTTTCTTTCTTTTTCTTTCTTTTTCTTTCTTTTTCCTTCTTTTTTTCCTTTTTCTTTTTCTCTCTCTCTTTTTTTTTTTTTTTAATTAAACTGTTCTTATCTCAACCCACAAGTTTTCTCACTTTTCCCTTCCAATTCTCTTCCCCTCCATCCTGCTGTGGGGGGAGTGAGTGAGCAGCTGTGTGGTGCTTAGTTGCTGGCTGGGGTTAAATCACGACAGCTCCTAACTTTCAGGCATTTGAAGTCTGGCAAGAAGAATCCAAGCCCAGGTCAATGACATTTAGTTTCCTTTATCTTTAATTCAGACTAGCATTTTTGAGGACATCATGCAAAAATACTAACAGCCTTTTCTGTGGTCCTTGCTTGAGTTTTCATTAAACTATCAGATTAAGCCAGTTGTTCTCAGGAGTGCAAATAACCCTAATGAGATGAAAACACTGATAAAAACCCCCCTTACTTTTATTGATTCTGACTAACTAACTAAGGAGAGTAGTATTTGTTGTTTACATTGCTATCCATATTTTCTTGGAGTTTACACTAAGCAGTTGTGTTGCCTAGAAACTTTATTAAAACTTCTGAATAATGCATAAGTGTTTGTATACAACTTACAAGCTTGGTAGGTTGTATTATATTAACAGATGCATTGCAAATCTTTCCAGTTCAGGAAGTACTTGATTACCAAATCATGAGGCTGGTAGAATATGCATGTAATCAGATTGGATAAGAGTCTTCTACATATAAAATACTGATAATATTTTGCACTTTGGGAGTCACTACCATCTGTGGACCTCAAACATTTCATATCCATTAGCAATTAAACCCTCACACCTCTGCACTGCAAGCAATCTATGCTGATATTTTTTCTACCTGCAAGTTGCAACGCACAATGACACCCATATATACATAATGTAATATATTAGCAATTCAGTAGTTCTTATATGTAGATCATAGCTGGACCCTGTTATCACAACTTGGATTCTTCAGTGGTTTGTCTCATCAGCAGATAATCTTTTTACGATGATCTTGTTTACCAAATTGTTTCAGTGCAAGACAGTCTCATTCATGACTAATCCTAAGGATTTGTCACCTTGGGTCTAAATATTGTAACTGAGCCCCAGTGAAATAGAGCTCATATATTCCTTCCATTATTACAATGCTAATCACGGCCCTTATAAAGCCAGACATTAGAGCTTTGGAGAAAATAACGTACCATGACCTGACATGGTAGAGCTCTCTTCCAAACAAGGCATCACAAACTGACTTCTTAATTATAATTTTCATAATATAATATTAAAAGTATAAGAATCTTCACAATTAAGAGTTGAAAGCAGGGTGGCTTTTTTCTGTAAATATATTACAAAGCAGCATGATAGTGCATTTTTTATTCTGATGAAGTTACTAATTGAAAAATATATTTGAGCTGATTTTCTAGATGTCCAGGAAAATAAACATTTTTTTAAAAAATGCATAGTAAGGTCACATCTGCGTAGCATGAAAAAATCAAACTTCCTTTTGCCAATGGGAATTGCACACATTTAACATCTGATACTATTCCATCTGATGTAAGTAATTGCACAGCACAGGGAGCACAGGGGCATCAAAAGGACTTGAACTTTGTAAAAACTGCTTTGTTGACAGAAGGAATACAAACAAGATTAGGTGTGATGATGCACAACCGTATGCAGAGGGACAGATTTAAATAGATTGTAAAGTGATCTCATAATGCATTAAGCAAACCAGGAGTAATTCAGGATGGTGATGTAGAAAAGGAGTCTTCACAGGCTCATTGTTCGGCAAGAGGAAGGAACATTCAGTGAATTACAGGAAAGAAAGGTTTCTTTAATTTTGAGATATTTTAGCTTGTTCCCATGTCTAGCAAAGTATATGCAAGGGCAATAGCACATTACTCACTTCAGCAACAAAAGCTGTAAAAAAAATTCCGATTATTCCATATTGTGCAAATAACTAAAGAGGAAGTACTAACAGCAGAACTTGGTGAATGTTCATTTGGTTTTTACAAAATTCATACATTTTTAAAGATTACGCTATTTATGACCTGTAAATGAAAGTCTTGGAGAAAAACGTAAACCCAAGAAACCTTGTTTTGTCACAAAAAAAGAAATATTTCCAGTATCACTGAAATCAACATTAATACATTTTCCATTACTTCTCTTGCTTATACTAACTTTGTTGCTGGGAAAATTTTTAGCTGTAAAAACTAAAAAAAATAAATAAAGTCCATTAGAATTAAACATCATAAGAGAATTCATAGATTACTAGGTGAGATATCTAGTAGTTATTTGAAATCAAAACCATGATTAAAACACCTACACAGCTATTGAAGAAAATAAAATGCACTGTTGAAATCATACAAGTTAATGTTTAATTCCACTTCATCAGTCACATACTTGCTTGTGTGTCTGCATAGATTGGTGAAAGGAATGCTGAGTGATGCCATAGACCTCTCAGTTTGTGGATGTGAATGTCTTAAATTCATTAAATCTACTTCATTTATGTTGTGTAACAGAGACTCTGATGAACCTTAGAGAATGCACATCCTACTTCATAAACATTTGTCTGTGATTTTCCTCTCCAACATACACTACAAATATATAAGGAAAAATCTCAGCTTTGGCTTTCTCATTCCTCTGTCCCCAGTAGCACTAATTCTAGATAAAATTTCACAGTTAACCACACAGCAGAATTCTTAAAGAGCTCCTGAAGAGACAAGTTTGAAAACGAGACTAAATTTGTCCTTATTATGAGATGACAAAGCATTTAGTTGAAAACTGAAAGTTCAGCAAATGTGTTTGGCAGAGATTTCAGCTGTGCTAAAAAGCTGTCAGCCTCTTATTCTCTAAAATCTACACTATTTGCAAAATTCACCTGGGAGAGAAGTGAAGTTACAACACTAACATACTCTACAAATTCCCTGCTTTTGTTCCATACCCTTAGCATCAGATGACAGTTACGCACACTTTAGAGGATTTTCAGATGAAATATTTTTGGGTTCTCTAGGTGAGAATGAGAAGTGGAGCGATGCTTTGCAGAGAAGAAAAAAGGAGACAGAGAAGAATCACTGTCTGACATTAGACTGTATAAATCAAACCCAGTATTTAGATCAGTGGAAATGTCAGGGTTTTTAAGCTGGAGAAGAGAGGACAGATGGTTGCTAGCTTTACAGGCCCAACGTTGCTAGTAGCAAAATTTGAATTATTAATAGCCAGTTTGTTAAATAAAGCCCTCTTTTCACTCATAGGAGGGCTTTTCTTCACGATTCCTTTAACCAGACAGATATTTCCTTTTTTTTTCAAATAGCTCTCAACAAAACTCCTTCAATAAAGTTGTCCAAGCATTTTGGAGGACTGAAGTGAGATTTCTGAATGTATAAAAGATTTATTTGAGAGCTTTGATGTAATTTGTGAATTTTCAAAGGCAAAGTGGCATCAGAATTACCTTGTCCATGTGAAGTCATAGGGTGTTATGGGGAGACATAAGCATAAGGCACAAAGAAGAAAAACGTTTCACTATAATCAGAAGCCTATTTAAAAATGAAGATGAAACAAAAGAAATAAAAACTAGAAATAAAATTAATAGATATAAACAGCTTAAATAGAATATTAACATCAATTAAAAAGTGACTAAACCTAATAGTAATGCAAAGACTTTCCGTAAGAAAGATGATACATAATGAAAAATGCTATTTGTGATACATATTCTATAATCCTGAGCGTGCTTCTGTATTAATAAAACTGGGGACAGTTTTGTATAGACACAAAGACATGGAATCACAGAATCATAGAATCATAGAATGGTTTGGGTTGGCAGGTACTTTCAAAGATCATTGAGTCCAACCTCCCTGCCATGGGCAGAGACATCTTTCACTAGATCAGGTTCCTCAAAGCCCCATTCAACCTAACCTTGAACATTTCTAATGATGGGGCATCCACAACTTGTCTGGCAACATGTTCCAGTGTCTGATCACCTGCGTCATAAAAAATTTCCTCCTTATGTCCAATCTAAATCTATTCTCTTTAAGTTCAAAACTATTATTTCACTACAGGCCCTAGTGAAAGGTCATTCTCTGTCTTTCTTATAAGCCCCCTTTAAGTATGGAAAGGCCACAATAATGTCTCCCTGGAGTCTTTTGTTCTCCAGGCTAGACAACCCCAACTCTCTCAGCCTTTCCTCACACAAGACTTGTTCCAGTCCTCTGATCATTTTTTCTGGCACTCCTCTGGACGCACTCCAACAGGCCCATGTCTCTTATATCCTGCGGATCCCAGAGATGGATGCAGTACTCCAGGTCGGTCTCATGAGAGCAGAGTAGAAGAGAAAAATTACCTCCCTTGACCTGCTGGCCACATTTCCTTTTGATGCAGCTCAATATACGATTGGCTTTCTGGGATGTAAGTGGGCACTGCTGGCTCTTATCTAACTTTTCATCTACCAATACCCCCAAGTCTTCTCTGCAGGTCTGCTCTCAATCCACTCACCACTCAGTCTGTATTTATACTGAAGATTGCCCCAACCCAGCTGCAGGACCTTCACTTGGCCTTGTTGAACTTCATGAGGTTCACACTGGCCTACTCCTCAAGCCTGTAAAGGTTCCTCTGGATGGCATCTCTTCCCTCTAGTTGCACCACTCAACTTGCTGTCATCTGCAAACTTGCTAAGGCTGCACTCAATCCACTGTCTATGTCATTAATAAAGAAACTGAACAGTATGGGTGCCGGTAGAGAGTGCTGAGTGACACCAGTTGTTGCTGCTCTCCATTTGGACATTGAGCTGTTGACTGCCATTCTTTGGATGCAGCCATGCATCCAACTCCTTACCCATTGAATAGTCCATCCATCAAATCCATATCTCTCCAATTTAGAGACAAGGATGTTGTGTGGGGCTATGTCAAAGGCCTTGCAGAAGTCAAGATAGATGACATCAGTTGCTCTTCCCCTATGCACCAACAAAGGCACTCCATCATAGAAGGCCACCAGATGAGTCAGGCAAGATTTGCTGTCTGTGAAGCCATGTTGGCTCTCTCGTCACCCCTTGTCATCCGAATGCCTTGGGATATCTTCCAGGAGGATCTGTTCCACATTCTTACTGGGCACTGAGGTGAGGATGACTGGTCAGTACTTACCAGAGTCCTCCTTTTTACCATTTTTTAAAATGTGTGTGATGTTTCCCTTTTCCAGTCACTGGGGACTTCACCTGACTGCCATTACTTTTCAAATATGATGGAGAGGAGAGTGGCTTAGTGACCCTCTCTGCCATTTCCGTCAGGACCCTGGGGGACATCTCATCAGATCCCATGGACTTATGTATATTCAGTTACTCAGATGGTCTCAAACCTGATCTTCTATAATGGGTGTGGCTTAATTCCCCTTGTCCCTGCCTTGAGATTCAGGGACTCGAGAGATATGGAAAGACATGCATATGCACATCTCTATAAAACCCTACATTTACACATTAAAGAATGTTTATTCTGAGTTTTAAATTGGAGAGCCACCTGAATACTTTTTGTTTGTTTTTTTTCACAAAGGGTCTTACAGTTGTTCCATAGCTGCTGCTGTTTAGGGAAATTAATGGTGTTTATAGCTCTGTTTGTGCTCTAAGTAAAATTAAGGTTAGAGATATTGACATCTTTGATTAGAAAGCCTGATGTTGCTAGAAAAACAGACTATTTTGAGGGTATTTTATTAGATCTGAAACAGAATTGATAATTTACTGGGGAAATACAAGTTAAGAACAATGGTTCCAAATTTATTTCTGTTATGACAATCAATTAAATACATCAGAGGATATGGAGCAGAATGAAGTATTAGCAAAGGTACAGATGGTTATGTTATTATCTCCTGTAGGATACGTTTCTGCTGAAGATGATTCTGAAAGAAAAAAAAAGTGTGCTTTAAAAAATTGTGCTTTAAAACTGTTCTGTCCTAAAAGATAGTCAGGGTTCTGAAACCTAAGTTTTAGTATCCAAATGAATTACTAATTTAGTTTCCAGGCCTATTTTTTAAACATTTTATAAGTTTCCAGTTAAAGATTGACACTGAGAAGTTATCGATGAAGCAGCTGTTTTCCACTAGTAGAAGAATATTTGTGTCCTTATAAATTGCCTGTATGAATTCACTTTATTAAAAAAAAAATTCCAGGAGACCATTTTATAAATCATACATATAAGAAACTAATGTTACATATAAATGAATAAAATAATATATAAAAATACTTTTAAATGTATTGTTTGGAATAAGCATTCAGGGAAATAACAAGGAGAACCTTGGTTTTACAAAAAATATTGGCTTGATTTGCATCTCTGACACACCAGTCTAACTGAAAGGATTTCATGACATCCTGTCTTAATTTTTGAAGAGTTCATTGCCCATAGAAAAGTCCTAATACAGTTAATTTTTATTTGCTATCTAAAAAGTTCAAACTACATTGGAAGTTTTATGATGGACATGGCCTAAAAATAGTTCATTCTGTCTCTATTCTTCCTGTCAAAAATGAATTTCACTTCCTGGTTTGAAAGATTTCAAGTGATAACGAACCTTTTTTTGTTGACAACACTAGAGTGGGTATTAGAGAAGCTAAAATGAGTTTAGCTTACAATTACAGAGAATTGATGTTACCTCCTGAACTAAACTGAAAGAAATCCTGTAAAATCATTAACCTGAGATTAGAAGCAGTCTGTCACAATAATGAGGACAGCTAATACTAACACTTTTTGTATGTAACTCTGATTACAGAGATATCACTGTATACAGAGAAAGGTAGGACTAATAGACAGTATACATTTATCAAGGAAAATGGAATTTTAATCACATATATTTATAGAAATTGATCAATTAAAATGTCTGAAATTTACTATCCACAGATTCTTAATTTATTTTTTTAAGGGATTGACTCTTCCTTTTTTGGTTTTGTTTTTGTATTTACAAGGAGATAAAGAAAAGAAACACAGGCCAAAACTGAGCAGAAACACTTAGAATTATTTCTAATTTTCCCTTAATTTTTTGAAAGTGACAATTAAATTCTTAGAAGTTCTAATTTTGTAGTTTTGCTCAGAATGTTTGCCATTAAAAAGCTAAATATAAAAAGAAACATTTATTTTCAATTTTTCTTTTCAAATTTTTTGACCAGGTTCCTCTTAACCACTCTTCCTCAGAAATTTTGACCTAAGTAGATGATTGCAAGCTCAGATTTTTTCTTTGAGAACTGTTACTCACTGAAGTGGAAAAGATTGTGTGTGCATGCACGCATGCATTACTTTACATATATATATATACACATATGTGGTTGTCTGTATGTACGCACAATTAGGTTACTGTCACTGAACTATATGGTAATGACAGTCCTGGATAAGTTATAAATCTA
This sequence comes from Stercorarius parasiticus, assembly GCA_013396915.1. Taxonomy (NCBI): domain Eukaryota; kingdom Metazoa; phylum Chordata; class Aves; order Charadriiformes; family Stercorariidae; genus Stercorarius; species Stercorarius parasiticus. The sequence goes on along the minus strand of VWZL01003074.1, from coordinate 195,611 downwards.
AATCTGGAAAGAGCTCACAAAACTGTTTGTTTGCCAACTGTCTGATGTACTGAGTTATTGTAATTTATTACTGACCTTGGTTAGCAGGTGTGAAATGCATCAGGGAAGATGTTTTGAATCATCATCACGTTTTCATCCATTGTGCTTGCTGTCTGCAGCTGAAATATGAATGAAATTATGTATTTTATGCATTTTTTTTCAATGACAGTCAAAAAAATACATTCAAGGCAAAAGACTTTATGATGTTTTCTTCATATTTTTTACACTTCTGCTATGAAATATTGCCTCTCAAAATGTTCAGGCACACTGTATTGCCAGGTTGTATGTACTTTTCTTGTGGCTAAGCAAAAGAAGCAGTGGGAAGACCTCGGCAGAAAGATCACTCATTACCTGCCTCATACCACATTCACTTCCCAGAACTTTTTCCAGAGGCTCACATCAAATGCAGAATACTCAGTTAGACAGAAACTTGACATTTGCTCCAAACCGTACAGATTGTTCCAGATTCTTTGGCAACTCCAAACACAGTAAGATATAACATTGCTTAAATAATACTAGCTAGGGGGACTTCCCCCTACAAGTTATAAAAACTAAATTTAAATTTTAAATTAAACTGATTTTAAACTTTCCTATTAGAGGAAGAGTCCTGATTCGGGCCCTGAGTCACAACTAGCCAAAGTTGTTTCTAGTTATACGGAATTCTGTGATATCCTGTTACTAGCAGCTCTCTTCCCTTCCACTAAATGTACTGAGCCTTACTCAGTGACACAAGTATTTAGGAAGGAGTTAAACTCTTCATTTTGGCTATTTCCCACTGTCCCACTCCTGGCTGTCTCAGTCTTTTCAGTCTGAGGAAAATAGCAGCTGCACAAAGCAGGTGGCCATCTGCCCTTTCTTTTAACATCTGCACCTGGATACTACTAATGCTACACCTAATACTAAATTCAGGTAAATGCACAGTCACAGATGATTTGCAAGCGGCTGGAGAGTGTTAAACACCTAGACAACTCCCTGCATCTGTGCAGATCTGCTAATGCTCTGGTTTAAAATAAATAACATCATCTAAAAATATTTATTGCAATGATTTTATTTATAGATTGAAGAATTTGTTGTTGCACTAGTTCACCTTCCACAGCCATAGCATCTTTGGTTTTTTTTTATTAAATCAGCCTAAAGTGCTATTTGTAAAGTCGTGTACCAAACATCTCTGCTTTGATGTACATATTTTGTGATTACACTGTTCAAAAAGTTTTGGTACTGTTGTTCCCAAGTATAAATGCATTCTACATTTTTGTTTTGATCTGTGTGTAGATGTAGATGGTTTTTTAGGTATTTAAAACACAAACACACATGCACATACTTATTTTATATAAGAAAATCAAAGATCATCCTGGGATAGATAGTGAAAGACTTTCACAAATGATGGATATAAGATTTGATCTTATATAATTAAATGGAAAAATAAAAAATAAGTTTACTGCCCAGGCTATGTTCTCATATGAACACACAGTTGCATACACCTTAGGATTGGTCTTATGCAGCTCTAAGTTGAGATACAAAGTACTCTGACATAAATTGGGGGAAAATAAATACACAAAAATGCAAGCCAAAGAATAAGTCTACAAGTAAAGGTACAGTGGCATATGAGATAGTTAACTCAACATACTCCATCAAATGAGACTACCCACATACAATTTGCACTTAGCATATTAATTTGATAATTTTATTGTAAACGTAATTTCTTAGAGAATTAAAATCTGTACAAAATTTTAGTAGAGCTAAGCATATTGATTTTGGGAAGAAGAAAAAGTTTAATTTATTGAGTTATCGATGAATTGCTAAACTCTGAATACTTGGGAACCTATACCCTTTCACCTTAGTGCAGTCATATAAATACCAGTTTAGAAAACTCAAGCTCTACAATACTTTTTAACATGGCTGGTACTTCCAGACAAAACTTCTGGCATTTACAACTTAATACATAGCCAGTCAAAATGAATTTCATTCTACTCTTAACCCCAAAAATACAAACTTCAAAAGGTTTAGGAAAGAAGTATATTACAGTGATCTGCTTCTGTAGTAGGAATATGGCATAGTAACCATATATCTGCTGTATGTACGGACTAGTTAACTAATTTGTTTGCTTTCTTATTTTTATTCTTTCTTTCCTTTTTTTTTTCATACTATATATAATTCTTTGAATTCAAACTCATAAAAAACTGTTGATGAGATTCAGCTTCAGAGGAACAGTTTTTGACTCATAATATTTCAAAAAACACATTTCTGGAAACTTTGGCATATTAAATCTTATTAATATAGGGGTCTGGTGCAGTCATTATTGAGTTGTCATCATAGTCTACAGGATATAAATCTAACAAAAATGCCTCCAGTATAAAGAGAATTCTTTATTAAAACCACCTTTCTTTAAGACCATATCACCTCAATATGTGATTTTTGTGTGAGCAGGGCTTCCTTTTATGTCACCATGGTTGGTCAACTGCCTGCTTGTATTGCATCAGTAGTAGAGCTATTAGAGAATGTAGAAAGCAGCCTGATAAGGTGACCTTTTAAAGAAAAGCATGTCAAACCAGTGATACCAGGAAGACCTTCATTACAGTGAATGGAGTATCTATCTCCCTATTTTTTTTCAGTACTTGAAGTGAGTGAAATATATTAGGGTGATTTAGTTTCCTTATCTTTGATAGCTCCTTACTTAATAGTCCAAGTCTGATTCTGCATGTATTCCAAGCAAATAATGCTACGAAGCACTAGAAAATTGTTATTTCCATTTCTGGTCATCATCCTACTGTTATTTTGGCAAAATTCTCTATAACATTTAAAATGTTCTGCTGCAAGTAGCTAAAGAGAGTGTATGATGGCAGAGTCATCATTTTTATCAGGCCTCTCTGCTTAATAAGCATGAAATATACAGGATATATCTGTAAACAAATATAGCTGTAATTGGACAGTAACACCAAATACATACTTCAGATCCTATTATCCAAATTGTTAATAATATTGGCAGTTTAAAGCTGACTTGCAGGGACACCCAACGTGTATAGCAAGTTACCAGTTAATATGCTTCCACTGATGCTGGTCACCAATGCATAAGTATTGCACTCTCAATAAACCGCTTGATTCGAAGTAGGCACTATCTTATGTGTCCAGTCCCTCTAGGCTGTCAGTTTAACATCACATTTTTACAATTTGCCTATGAGAATTTTCAATGCATGAGCAATTGCATGAGGAATTTATGCTGTCTTCCTTCAGCTCAAGGAAGTTGCCATCTACTTCAGTTACGCAGAAGAGTTCAACTAACAGCAGCTGACATGTGAATTCCAGAGTTGTTGAGCCAATATTTCCATAACTGTGGCTATGTCAGTAATCAGCTAGCTAGAAACAATCATTAGGTGTCATGTTTCTAATTAGCAACCACTTGATGGCTATTATTTTTTTCCCCTTTAAATACCAGAATATGCAGGGCTACATCCTCTTTCAAAATAATAATAATAAAAAAGATGCACTTAATTTAAACAAAAAAATGCTAAGTGTATCCTTTAGATGAATTTGTCCAGCACTAGTAATACAAATACAATATGACACAAGGATAGATCATATATCCTAATTTTGAAAGAAAGCAATTTGTCTTTAAGCACCTTGTTTCTTGAATAACTTTATATGCTGAAGCAAGGACAGAAATTTCCTCAAGCTGTACTCAGTTCATGGCCACTTTACACTTCTTACTGCAACAGGCAGGGTGAAGTGATCTTTTCCAATTCTCACGAATACATTTTGCATGGGAACAAATGCCGTGCCTGTTTTCCTCACTGTATCTATCTGTGATCATTTGTGCTGTGAATAAAAGTGCAGGGAAGGTCTTGTTGCTAAGCTGCCAGAAATTACATCAGTTAGACAAAAGACTGGATGAAAAAAAAAGGGCTAGTGGTGGGAGAAAACCAAACATTTTCACAGGTGACTCGGCTAAAGATTTAGTTTAGCAAAGACCTTTTATTTTTTTTCTTTGAAAGAAACTGAAGGAAAAAAAAATAGAAGAAACAAAGACTTTTTCTTATAATTTGAAAAATATCAGAGAAAGTACGTACTTCAGGAAAATTAGCTAGAAACGTATCATAAAGTTAGTATGTCAGAATGGACATCTAAATAAAAGCAGATAGGAAGCAAAAATAGCCATAATTATCATCTAGAAAAAGAGGACCATGCTAAAAATGGAAGTTCATGAATCCAGGCTCTAAGAACTCTAACAGCATATTTGAAGAGCAAAATAATACTCATCTTTCCACTCAGTGTGATGTTTGTTTTAGGCTTACATTAAATTAATGTCTTTGTAAAGGCTACCAATGAAAGATTTCTGAATTCTTAGGTTTGTTTTTATATTATTATTATTAATATTATGATTATAGTTGAAACCTACAACGTAAAATCTAACTTAGGTTAAAGACCTGTCTTTACTCCGAAGAACACTTTTGATCACTCATACCTTTCTTACAGTTTAATTTGCCAGAATTAATGTTTGGTCAGGTGTGATCTCTGCCTAAACATCACTTTTTAATATAGCCTTCTAAGGAAATAAATTTTCTGAGATAATGTTGTTCGTCCTTCTTCCACTCTATCCTTTCCCTCAAAGTGCTAAGTGAAATGGCACTGAGTTAAACTTAATTATTTAAAGAAAGATTCTTTACAATTTATTTTTCTTCAAGCTGTAAATAATTAATTTTGCAATTTAATTTCCTAGTGATGCACAAATCACATTTGTGTGGTCTTTAAATGAATAATTATTTTCATTCTGGTTTTTTAAAGAATTTAGCATAAAAATATTGAGAATTATTATGAATACTGAAATGCCAGTTATGTAGGTAGGTATCGGAAACACTGAGGTACTAATCTTTAGATTATTTTATATATTAACAGTTATAAAGAAGACATTTTGTGTCACAGTTCATTTGATCCTAATGTATGTGGTCTAAAAAGGATCAGATGAGTTGTTCCTATTCCCCTTGACTCCTTATGAAGACTATTAAGGACTCAGCAGTGCATACTCAGAGATTTATTGCTGAAATGAATCCCACCACCACTTCTGCAATAAAAAAAAAACAAAAACAAACCCAAACCAAACAACATGATCAAGGAAAATCTTTTTATTTCACTTGCAATGTTAGAAAATAAGAACAACTTTTAAGTCCATGAAGTTCCAGTTTCTTTAAAACTACACAGTAGATCCAGTGTGAGGTAAGAATGAGTCTTTCCCTGTTCTTCGTCACTATTTGATGTCAAAACCCACCCTGAAGTTTTCCATTTTTTAGGTGATGTATGTAGATAGTTGATACGCCACCTGATTTTGCATCCTTTCCTCATTCTTCCAATACAATTAAATCAAAATCTCTTGCAGATTTTTGCAAATGATTTGCCTCTACTTAAAATAATAATTTCGATTATAGTAATAATACTGATAATTAGGTAAGGAATAATTGTCCCCTTACATCCTGTTACTCTTTTTTCATTAGTCCTACTGTAAGTGGTGCAGATTCCAGGAGAACTAGTTAATATCTTCTCAAAATCTCCCAAACTTTCCGAGTTACTTTTTACAAAATTTAAAGTATTGTGAAAGGTTCTTCATTTTTAGTCACAATGAATGATACAATTGTCTAATAACAAAATAATATTTTGTGTTCTTGCTTAGTGTTTGCTGCTTAAACATGGGAGTCTAGATTCTAGTTGAGGAAAAGGCACAATTATGTTAAAGATTTCCAAATATAAGAGCTCTAATTTTTTTTTTTTTCAGCTTTGCTAGTGGTCTGCTTAACATAATGAAGGCATAGAATATGAGCATAAGAAATATGAAAAGTAGGTCAATAGCAAATAATTTTGCTTTTGCAAAAGTAAATCATTACAATTTGTAATCTAGACATTTGGATTTTATTTTTTTTCCTAAACCACATTCTGAGTGGAGGTTCTTTGGAACCACCTTACACTGTGGAGTTGATGTTCCCTGAAAGAAGAGAAATAATGGTTGCACCAGCATGCTAATTTGATATAACTCTTGATCTACCTGTCAGTTTTCAAACACAGTAAGACTGAGTTCCAGTTTAAGCATATATAGGTAATTTTAACTCTATTGACTTTGCAGATGATTTTGGGGAACTAACACAAATATAGTATGAATAAAGTATAGCCTGTGTTTACACCCTAAACCAAGGCACTCAACACAGGCAACCATTCTGACTGTCTCCGCCAAAATTTTCAAAGGCAGAGGCATTAACATCAGAGATATTACCATCAAATTTCCTAGCAATTTCAAGTAATAAGTTCTTAGAACCTTTAGAGTAAATTTATATAAAGTACCTCTTTGCCTTATATTTCTTTCTACTTAGGTTGCTTTTGATACCACAATATTAAGACCTTGGAAATGGTTTTTCAAATCATTTCAAGAAGGTACAAGAAATGTTTATGAAAGTAACAATCCCCTAATTTCTGTGGCCACTCTTTGCAAATTTCAATGGCAGTGTAGTAAGAATGAATGCTATGTTTCTGTGTTTTGTGGTGTAGTTCATACAGAGGAGGTTGGAGGTGCGTATACCTTTTACATTTTCACCTCCACTTCAGAAAGAGAGCTGAGGAGAAAATAGTTGTGTATAAATGTAAAGTTGGAAATAGGTAGATGAAAAAAAAAAAAAACAACACAGCCACACAGAGTTCTTGCTACTTTTCAGATCCACACATATCAATGTAAGATTCTTTACTCCTGGAATTGATTCTGGTGGACAAGAACTAAAGTTAGTTCAATTAGTTAAAGTTAGTTTAAGTAATGACTAAAGCTCAGTCATTACTTTGGAAATTTCAAGTATTTTTTTTTTTTAAGACTCAGGTACTGTGTGTGAAGTTGTACATGGATGTCTTTTGGGATGGACTACTTCATAGGCCAGTAGTAAGTAACTCATGGTTTTGGTCTTGGTCTTTATGTCAGGTTATCTAGTTTTCCTTAGTAAGAGGTAATCACTCACACAACATGCAAAGTCCTCTTTTAAATACTGCAAACTTGCTCCAGTCTGTGTGATTTCAATAATTGTAAAGATTTTTCTGGGAATTTTACCAATCATCTCATTTCCTGCAATTGTGTCTTTTTACATCTCAGTAACTTTCCTCATCTTTTGTCTACATGAATCTTGAATTGTCACTATTCCTGGGATTTTGTCCGTGGGATTTACTTACTAATTGATAGGGGAAACTTTCCTACCCTTCTCTCAACAATCCAGGGGAGGGCCAGGAAAATTTTCCAGTAGGATTGAGTGTAGAATCCAGGAAAATGGGAAAGGATGACAGCCCTTTCACATTTATGGGTCTTTAGAGACGAGAAAGGTTCTTCAGTGCTTTTGCATAGCTACTGGACTCAACCCCCTGTCAGCATAATTATTATGGAAAACAGCTTACTATTAGTTGACTCCTCCCTCTTAGCTGTACAGTTGCAGCTGCAGAAAGGAATCTGCAAACTTTACTGCTTTTTGAAGCAGCATTAACTTTTGAATAAACATTTGTACTAGCTTGCTCAGGATCAGCCACAGGTGACTATGATGTGGAGAGCCACATCTCCTCAATTCCAATGGTATGCCTTCTCTCTCCACAAATTTAACAATCCTTAAAATGCTTAGTTCCAGTGAAGAGATTTCCGAATGGTCCCACACAAAGAAACAGATATGGTGAAACTAGTGCTTTTCTACTTGCCTCTCAATTTATGTTTTTGTGGATCTTCCACTTCAGGTCCTCCGAGAAATGGTGGAAAAATTTGAACTCAAGTACATTACTCCATCTTTACATCATTGTTTAATATGTGGAGCTAGGATATCCCCTGAAAAAGGTGTTTTAGAGATCTGAGAACAAAAGGCTGCACAGCACAAGCAAATTCTGCCAGTTAGAAAGCATTCAGACTTCCATCAAGACCTTTCTATTTTTATGGCTCTCTGCATTCTGACTACTAAGTAAAAACAGGATTCTTTCAAATTCCTGGGCATTTTGCCACCACTTTGGGCCATGGGGCCAATAAAAATCATTAGCAATACATAAATTTTATCCAGTGGGCTTTCCTGAACATGTGCAAATGTTCATAAGGTTAGAGAACAGAAATCCACATGTTGTATCTTACATGCTTGGAATGCACTGAGTTTAACCAATTTAGAATAAGTTCATATGAATATCCTGACATTTTTATATCAATTTAGGATACATGTGGTTCAAGTACCATAATAAGAATTCTGATTAATTAAACAGATTGCTATTACGTTCCAGCAGATAAAATCAATAACTGTAAAAAGCACCGCTTTTTCATCTTTACTTTATTATAGTAAGACTAAGGTACGATATTCATCAAATATCCAGATTTTCTTAGATGGAAATTTGCCTTTTTAAAATAGAAAGTTTCCATCTTTCACAGTGTTAACATTTCCTGTAGGAAAGCAAGACACATGAGATAACTGGCGGGGGTGGGGGGGGGAGGGGCATGGAGCTGAAATTCAGTACAACATTTTTATGGGATATTTTGGACCAATTTTAACACAAATATCATTCGCTTTCTTAACATGACTAACTTAGCTGACTTATTCAGTAAAAAGTACATACTATTGTTCAACTATAAGTTGTATAAACATGGAAAAAAGACCGTATTTTTTGCTTGTCCTTGCCTTATTTTGAATAAGCTGCTAGACTAATACTTTGTTTAGTTTTTTCAAATGTGTTTTTTTTTGCAGACTAGTGTCAAGTAGAAACATACTTTTAATATGAATGTAAACACAGCAGACGCAATCTGTAAACTTTGTAAAATACTGATACCTTAGCAGCACCCAGACTACTAACAAATAAATGTGTTGGGTCTGATAAATATGACACTTAGTAGAATTCTGTACACATTGCTTTATAATGATATTATTTTACTGAAAATTGTGCCATAACAAAACATTTGCATCTAAACATCCTACAATACATTTTGCGAGTACACTTGAAAATAATTTCATAGGATTTTTGGAGTTAAATAGAACTGAAGCTGAGCTTTTCTATAATTACATTTTGTTGCAGCTCCAGCTATCCACCTACACATCCACTCCAAAACTATTCCTTTCTTTGGGCCATTAGCATTCTAAGAGGATAGGACATTATTGTATATGGAAGCATTGAGGCAGAGCTCTCCTGAAACAGAGTTGAAAACTAACCACTGATATTATTTTGCCTAAGAGTTATAATTACTAGGATGATACTAAAATGATCATCAATCCAAACATATTTTAGCATCAATGGATGTAAAGAAACAAAACCAAAACCAACAAACAAAACAAAACCAAAACCAACAAAACACACCCAAATCAATCAACTCCCCCTCCCTCCTCAAGACCCAACAATAGTAGTAATGAAAACCACTGTTTCTGAGATGTGAAAACCTCAGCAAGAGTAGGAAAGGATTAAAAAAAAAAACTAAACACATCAAATAATTTACTATTAAAGACATTTGAATTGACTTGAGGAGATTCTGATTTATTTATATGTTTGATCTCAAGTTATCACTGAAAATTTTGGATCCTTAGACTCATCCCAAATAACTTTAGAGGAAATGTGCTGCATTTGTGTTCCTCTCATCTTAAGTCATCGTGATCTAAGTTTTCTAAGCAGTGCACTGGTGTGAGAACACAGTGTCCTTACAAAATTTGAGCATTTTTCTCTCATTCTGTAACAATACTTAATCTGGGTAGATTGTAAAAAAAAAAATAAAAAATGTCTATATATCCTATTTCTTTCAGTCATTACTAACACCTTTCTTAATTTATTGTGTGGTTTTCAGCAGTGCAAGAGTAACTTAAAAAGATAGCATACACAATTTAGTTTTTCTAACATGTACAGTATGTTAGACACTTTTATAAAAATAAGGCAAAGCAAAGGTGAAACAACTTGAACAGTGACTGGATAACAGTAGAAGTACTGCTCTGATAACAAGTATGTTTAATAAATTCATTTTAATTCATTTTAAAATAAAGCAATAAAGCAATATATATTTTCATCTATTTTTCTCAGATGATTCCATATTTCCATATTAATATTCCATATCAATGATTTATAATTATTATGGTTAATTTATTATTTAATTATTAATAATACTTTTTAATTTATTAATTAATTATAATTACTTATATATTAATATATAAATAGTCCATATTAAGATGTATAGAAATATTGTCAACTAACCATGTAAGCATGAGAAGACAAACTCAACGACAGTATTCCAGGAAAGTGACACAAACTGAAGTGAGAAACATAAAAATGTAATGAATTAATGCATCAACCTTGCTAAACATGGAAAAATTAGCTTTATTCTTTTTTTCATCAGTTATTTACTTAAAATAACATTCAACCTGATTTCTTTCAAAAGCTGTTCACTTCAACTTTTTACTTGGTTATTCAGTTTGTGCCCATTATTTATGGGTAAAATGACATTAAGTGTACTTCAAATCAATTAGGTGACCCAAGTTTTAATAAAGAGGAACAATGCTTTAAAAATCATTGATCCCTGGGAAACATCTATGGGATTATCACATAAATCATATATATACATTTTGAATAACATTTTAAATAATCTTAAAAAAATGTTTTTACTATTACATGCTATGGGAGTTTCCAAAAGAAAGTGAAAGAGTGTCTTTTTCATTAAAAGTCTATAGCATCATTGAGAGTCTCTATCATTCCTCTAAAGAAGAATACAGGGAGTGTTTTTAGAAGACAAACAGGAGTGAAAGTGTATTTAATGTGTATATATATTAATGTATACGTGTGTGTGTGTGTATAGATACACACGCATATGACATTTCTAAATTCTTTTTCTTCTGTCTCCCATTTTCCTCCACCTGGTAATTAAACACACCAGAGTTTCATGCTGACTGATGATGTGTTGGGCTAACTATTACATGCCTTGCAGCAGCACTTGCTCACAGTACAACCTGACTCATTTATGAGGTTACTTATGTAAGTGTTCACTAATAATAGTAGTGTGTAGTAGGCTAAAAAGTGCTGGCAAGCACCAAAATGGAGTACAAAGAATGCTCTGAATTGTCACTTACCATCCCTTACACGTAATTACCCTTTATTACATTAGCAGAGTAATTCAATTGTTGCGGATGTTGGTACCTGTAATCACATAAACTGTAGATCAATACAAACTTTCACTTCTACTCCAGATTTTGAAAACAGAGTGGCTGAGGTACACAAGCACATTTTGCCAATGAAACCAACAGCAGATGGGTGTTGCAAACAGCGGGTAACACAAGACCTGAAATCACCTGACAGAAGGAAGCTAGTCCTCAGCTAGCTCTCAGCACCAGGGACCCACCAGCTTAGGTCTCCTATTGGAAGCATCCCTCACAGGACTCTCTACTGTGCAGCTGCCACGTGCATCATTGAAATAATTTCATTGTGCTCTACTGCATTAAGTAAAAGGCCAGTATCTGTAGCCATTAATCATTCACATCTTTTGAACTTTTATTTTGTCTTCGAATAACGCACACCTGTTTTATCATGGTTTGCGGGGTTTTTTTAAACATAATTTTTTTCACTGGATAATACTGTACTACAACAAATTAAATATAACCAGGCCTCCATTGGCTTTACCTACCCAAACTGTTGTTTAACAGTTGCTAATTAACTTTCAGCTATTAATACAAAAGCTACATCATAACTAGTTCTGGTCTTAGTTTATTAATGATATATTTTCTTCAGAACTAAAAGACAAATTGCTAAAAATTCTAGCTTTTTAACATTTATTTATTGATTTCAATTCACCTTAGTTTTCAAATGGGGAAGTCCGGATTTGGTGGGTTTTTTTCAACTAGGAAAAAAACCCCATAAAATTTAAAAGCTCTGGTATTGAGATATAATAATGGTTTTGTCTTTTTCAAGGATTATTTAACACTAACTAAACAGCGGACATAAAAAGCTTCATCATTATTCTTCAATTTATTTCAGTGAACTTGTTATGCTTTATGTTTCTTTTATTTCTGCACAGAAAACTTTGGGATTTTTTTTTTACTTCTCCCAGTTCAAATAAGGAGAAGTGCATGGAAAATCAGGGGACAAGGTCTGACAAATATAATAGTTCATCTTGGAAAGCAGTAACAAACTTTTAAGCACTTTACCACCAGTAGCACACAGTCTTTGCTGATGGCATTCCTATGCATACCTGGCACAAGCTACTCCCCAACATTTTTTCCCTTTCAAAAGAAAATGTTACTCAACCCTAATATAACTGGCATTGTGGCTGCTGAATGTTGCTGTTTTCTATACGGAACTGCCCTTTTTGCCAGACCTTACAGACTTTCTGTCAACAGAGCCATCTAATAGAAGTATTTTGTAAAATCTGGAACATCGTTCGGGCTTGAATTTCCCTTAACTAAAACCAAATAAAGAGTCTTAGGTCCCTGCTTTGGAGAAACATTTGGAAAAATTAATGAGAAGCAGTACTGGTGATTATAAACATCTGTCCTCCAGTACTGTTTTAGGCTCACAGACCATTTTGAAATCACTCTGACTGGTTTATTTTAAGTGATTAATACAGCAGTGTTTAAGAAAAATATCTATGGGATTTACTATATGGAACATTTATTGTAAAGAGAGTAATAGACCTGCTACTGTATGAAGGATAGGTTTGTCTTTTGCCTTCTTTTGATGGTGATAATTTTTTTGTAGTGTACTTTTATGAGAAAAACTTACTGACAAAACTGTGTTTAAATTATATATATGTATGTATATACATATATATATCTTGTGAACACTGTTGAGCATCAAAAAGACACCTCTGTCTTTTATCTTTTTTCCCCCTTTTTCTTCTGAAGACTGGAACATGGAGCTGCAGAATTGTTCTGTGCAAATAACATAAATTACATAGCCATGCACTTTTGGGAAAATAAAACATTTCTCATCTGCTGAATAAAATACCTTTTTCACTTTCAAAGCTATGCAGAACTGCCATATTTTATACATTAGAGAATGTTTATACAAGTATGCTTTAGGAAAAAAATATCTGGATGAACAGACTTTATCAGGTGTCAAAACGCTTCTGTTGATAAATGGCTTTGTATGTGTTCTGAGTTAACATTAATCACAAAAGGAAAGTATGCCTTCTTAATCCAGCCTTCTAGAATAATCATGTATTTAAACAGAATATAAATTAACTGGAACACATTTATAAGGCAGGTATTCCAAGATTTTATTACAGGAATAAGGCTGGAACAAGTAGGATTACAACTAAAAAAAAATGACAAATATTTCACTTATACTTAAAAGCCTGCATATTGTTTAAGTTTCAGCTACTCTATTTATTGGATTAATGTTAATTTTATGTTGTAAATGGAATCCTTTCTCTCTGCCAAGGTGAAACAACTGTGTAATACATTAAGTATGATTGTTCATAAATAATAACAGCAGGGTCCTGCTCTTACAGTTATGTGCAGCTCTGCTACATACCTTTTAAAGGCGGTATTTGTTAAGCAATAGAAGCATTATTTGGTCATAAAACACAGAGCAAAGACGAAAAGAAACCCCAAACGCTAACTCTATAAAGAATGCAACATGACAGACCGGATGACAGATCTATGTGTACTTCTCTGTTAATTAATTTGTAAATTCATTAAGCATACATTTTTGAGATGTATAAAAATTAGGAAATTAGGCTGAAAAACTTCCCAAACACTTCGGGAATTCATCTGTGAAAATTCCCTCCTGAAGAGAGGGTCACCATGTCTAAATTGTTCCTGACAGATGTTTATCTAACCCGTTCTTAAAAGCATCTAAAGATAGAGATTCTACATCCTGCCAGAGCAATCAGTTATGTTGCTTAAATATCCTCACGGCTGGAAAATTCTTCCCAATGTCCAAGTTTGATTTCCGTCAATGTAATTTAACCTATTTCTTTTTTCCTCTCTCCTTGGAGAACAATTTATTTATTCTTCTCTGCTGTAACCTTCCACAGATTCGAAGGCTGTTATTTTGTCTCCCTTTAGCTTTCAGATCTTTAGATTACAGTAGCTGAATTCCTCAAACTTCCCTCACAGGCGGTTGTTTTCTAGATTTCTGGCCATTGTTGCAACTCTCTTTCAGACTGTGCACCCTGGTCCAAATCTTTGTTTAAATGTGATGTCCAAAACCAGGCAAATTACTCAGCTGAGAACTAACCCATGATGAATAGACAGTATTCGCCAAAATGTCTAATTTAGGCTAGTATTCACGGAATCATAGAATCACAGAATCATGGAATAGTTTGGGTTGGAAGGGACCTTTAAAGGTCACCTAGTCCAAACCCCCCTGCAACAAGCAGTGATATCTTCAACTACATCAGGTTCCTCAGAGCCCCGTCCAGCCTAATCTTGGGTTTTCTAAGGATGGCGCATCTACCACTTCTCTGGGCGACCTGTTCCAGAGTTTAACCACTTTCATGTAAAAAGTTTCTTCCTTCTGTCCACTCTGAATCTACCCTCTTTTAGTTTAAAACCATTACCCCTTGTCCTATTGCAACAGGCCCTGCTAAAAAGTTTGTCCCCATCTTTCTTACAAGCACCCTTTAAGTACTGAAAGGCTGCTATAAGGTCTCCCACAGCCTTCCTTTCTCCAGGCAAAACCACCTCACCTCTCTCAGCCTTTCTTCATAGGAGAGATGTTTCATCCCTCTGATCATTTCTGCAGCCCTGCTCCAACAGGTCCATGTCTTTCTTGCGCTGTGGGCTCCAGAGCTGGACGCAGTACTCCAGGTGGGGTCTCACCAGAGCAGAGTAGAGGTGTAGAATCACCTCCCTTGACCTGCTGGCCATGCTTCTTTTGATGCGGCCCAGGATAGAGTTGAACTTCTGGACCGCGAGCACACAGATTGTTGGCTCATGCCCAGCTTTTCATCCACCAGTACCCCCAAGCCCTTCTCAGCAGGGCTGCTCTCAATTCCTTCATCCCCCAGCCTATATTGACACTGGGAGTGTCCCCAAACCAGATGCAGGACGCCTTTCACTTGGCTTTGTTGAACTTCATGAGGTTCATATGGGCCTACTTCATGAGCTTGTCAGGTCCCTCAGGTGTGTCAACCACAACACTCATCTTAGTGTCATCTGTAAACTTGCTGAGGGTGCACTCAATCCCAATATCTATGTCACTGATAAAGATATGAAGCAGTACTGATCCCAGTACAGATCCCTGAGGGACACCAATTGTTACTGATCTCCATATGGACATTGAGCCATTGACCACTACCCTCTGGATGCAACTATCCAACCAATTCCTCATCTACCGAACAGTCCACCCATCAAATCCCTATCTCTACAACTTAGAGAGAAGGATGTTGTGGAGGACCGTGTCAAAGGCCTTACAGAAGTCCAGGTAGATGACATCCATAGCTCTTCCCTTGTCTGCTGATGTAGTCACTTGATCATAGAAGGCCACTAGGTTGGTCAGGCAGGACTTGCCCTCGGGGTAGTCATGCTGGTTGTCTCGAATCACCTCCTTGCCTTCCATGTGCCTTAGCATAGCTTCTAGGAGGATCTGTTCTATGATCTTTCCAGGCAGGGAAGAGATGAGGCTGACAGATTGGTAGTTCCCAGGGTCCTCCTTTCCACCCTTTTTAAAAATGGGTGCAATGTTTCCCTTTTTCCAGTCACTGGGGACTTCACCTGACTGCCATGACTTTTCAAATGTCATGGAGAGTGGCTTGGCAACTACATCAGCAAATTCTCTCAGGACTCTGGGATGCATCTCATCAGGTCCCATAGATTTCTGTATGTACAGGTTCCCTAGGTGGTCACAAACCTGATCTTCTCCTACACTGGGAGGGACTTTGCTTCCCCAGTCCCTGCCTTGCAGTCTATCCACTTGAGAGATGCGGGGAGAGAGGTTGCCAGTGAATATTGCGGCAAAAATATTGTTGAATACCTCAGCTTTCTCCTCGTCTGTTGTTACCAGTTTGTCAGTCTTGCTCATCAGGAGGGGTATGCTTTCTTTGACCTTCCTTTTGTGGCTGACATACCTATAGAAGCCCTTCTTATTATTCTTTGTGTCCCTTGCCAAGTTTAGCTCCAGCTGTGCCTTGGCCTTCCTGACCCCATCCCCACACAAATGGGTAGCATCCCTATACTTTTCCCAGGATACCTGTCCCTGCTTCCACTGCCTGCGCAGTATGCATACACTCTGGTACGTTATTGCAAGAGCAGGACAGGTACAATACATGTATTGGGAGTGACAATTAGTTACATGGTACCCATGGGTACTGGTTTGGGGTGGAGGAGAGCCAACTTTCTGCTCAGTGAGAGGCTCTTGCTCTTACTTGTTGCTGTGGCAACCAGAGTCAGCTGATGTGGTTGTTCACCCCATTGAGGAGTTACATCTGTGGGGAGGAGTGGACAGGTCAGGTGACCCAAAACTGAGCAATAAGATATTCCATCCCATCTGCCATGCTCAGTATAAAAGCTGAGGGATCAAGGGGTCAGTTCTCTTCTTCAATGGCTCTCTTTCTTCAATGATTGACCACTGTGGAGGACCCTGTCAGTTCGTCTACCTTTGATCCCGATCCATGGGTTCCTGAATCAAGATCCGGAGCCCAGTTCCCCTTCGCCACTGAGTCCAGTCTGGAACTTCCCCAGTGACTGCCAGTGACATCTCCCAGGGAGTTTGATATGGTTTTGTATGTATTTGTATATATTGTATCTATTTCATTATTTCCTTTTTTATTTTATTATTAATGTTTCATTAAAGTAGTTTAGTTTTTTCTAAACTCATAAATCTCCTTATCTCTCTTCTTCCTCTCCTTGGAGTGAGAGGTGGGGAAGAGCATCTGTCATCTTGTCATTGGCCAACCTGACCGAAACTGCAACACCATGCAACTAGGAGATGAGCACTAAGGACCATATTCATCAGCCCTTAAAAATTAGATGCCTTGCTATTAAAACTACCTCTGCAGGCTGAGGAGCAAACAGCCATTCTAACAGTAGCACTTCATCTACACGTTATGTCAGCAATAGCCCATGCAAGAGGGCTGAATTATTTTCCATTCAAGCCTAAAGAAGAACTGCTTTTGATCTGAGAAATTAATCCTGGCTCATTATATTCCCACTTGACCCTGGGAAATCTCCCTCTTTCCTTTAGGCTGGTGCATGAGCCAAGTGTAAGGAAGGGAGCGCCTCTGCCTCACCTTTCATTGGCCGGCTGCCAGGGCTCACCTCTGCCCTTTGCTGCACCGGGTCCCTGTATCAGTGGATTCAGTACAGATACTTCATATGCACACTTAGTAGCTATGCCTCAGATTTCAACTCAATACACAGTGTAAAATACGTAGTAGTGCTGTGACAGTTTAGTCGTTTATCTTCTTGGCCTTTTAAACAATTAACAAATAGTCAATCTGGATTGTATACAAAAAAACCGTTTTTCATTCTAAAATATACACTATTCACACACTGCAAGAAGTGCATGTGCCCCTTTTGCCTTTACTAAAATAGTAAAATCCAAAGTCTGTTTATAAAGTGAGATTAAATTTATTTTCTGCTTCACTTAAACACAGAGACTTTGGGTCCAAATCCCTTGCTGGTGTATATTAAGCAGAGTTTTTCATTTTTTTTTCTTGGTCTTGAATTGAGATTCTTTGAGATGGTGCTGATTTTATTATATTTTACTCTGTTTCTAATGCAGAGTCCTTACTGAATTAGCTGTTTCTTTTCCCTCACAGGACCTCAGCTGATCTTTAATCTCCCTCAGAAGTAGCTCGTGCTGTCTCAAAACAAACAGATCTGACATTTTGCAAATACATTGTTCTAATCCACTAGTTCCCTAACTAATATCAGTTGTTTAACAGAGTTGATTAGCAGCTCTGCGTGGAGCCTCTGCCTGTTTGCAGAGCTGCCCGCTCTTGCCTACACCAGCGTATAGCAGAAATGGACTTAAAGTCAACAGTGTTGTCACACTGAAGATAGGGAAACATGCCTAGATCAGTTTAACTTGCAGCAATTTTTTAAAGGCTTTTGTAATGTCAAACTGTTTATTTTCAGTGATAAATTATAATCAAAGTAGGGGAAAAAAACCAAACCCAGTTATAAATTTAGTCTCAATCTAGTGGTACAGAAAAAGAAACCTTAGAAAATTTGACAATTCTGACATCCCTGGAAACATGCTTAAATCTTATATAATGATGCTATAAGAGAGAAGGTAATATCAGCTCAACTTAATGATGTAGCACAAGATTATTATTTAAAGCCTATCAAAACTACTTACAAATTCTTCATTAGTTTAAGCTGTGGCCTATATTTGTAGACCAATTTAAATAAAGAATGATATATGCTTTTTTATTTACTTCTACCAGTTCAAAACCCCTTTTCATTCAATGCAGAAGTGATACCTCACATAAATATTCACACGTATATATGCGTGTGTATATGCTCATGTATACCTGCTGTTTTTTGATAACAGGATAATTTAAGGCCAGGTATGTGAATTAGAAAAAAATGACTTCTGACACCCTGAGCTTAAGAAAAAAAACACCTATCTGGGAACTAGGAAATATCAATGATTTACAGTTCCAGCATCACATTGTGATATGTTGCTTCATTTTACAGTAATTTACAGCATTTAATGTTGTACATAGATTATTTTATGGTGATGTATTATACTATAAAGTGCAGTAAAAACAAATGCAGACAATGTTTGATTTATATGGAAGTCTGAATTCTGAGATTCATGTAGAAGAGAAAGACAAGCATCAAAATAGTTCTTTGGGTTTGTGGAAAAAAGTTATTTACAGGAATAATACTTTACACACACTTCACTGGCTTACAGTAATACAAAACTGCATAACACATGCCACCACACTACTTTCCTGTTCTTTGTGGAATTTCTTCTTTGGAAATTGCACAAACTGAATCCAATGAATTACAGCATAAATTTAATCAACCCCTTGTTCTTGTAGTTTCTGAGGTGACACCCGTCTATGACTGAATGCTTGTTTGGATTTCCTGACATTTTCCAGGAAGACAGCAAACTGTCAGGAATTTTCAAGTTTGTCTAGAAAAGTTCACTACCCCATTTACAAGGCAGAAATATCAAAGTTGTTGCATATCTGATGGACAAACTGCAAATTGCAAACCCTCATAAAACACTGATTCCCTGTCAAAAAGGTCATGCATACTGTCTGCAGTCTAGAAAGCAATAATGATGTACAAGTTGCAGATGAAAAGTCATCCTAATTTCTGCAATATCATTTGTACTGCCACTTAGATCTTATTCTAAAGGAACTTAATTATTGATCTTTATCGTGATGTATTTATAGTGTCTTTCTGCTTTTGTTAACAAAATATTGTGTTCTCAACAATTTTTAATACTCACTCATGCCTGCATAATGTACCTATCTTTATATACCTAAATATATAAACCACACAAACATATTTATATTCCTACACATATTTCTTTCTATTACATTTTGAATTTAAAAATATGCCCAATAATAGTAGAAAACCTGCTGCTCTCATTCTATAGAAGCAATAGCTCAATGTCAATATTTGCAGCAGGATATCTAATAACTTCCATCAAAGTGGTAGCATGTGACCCAGCAAAGAAAGGAGTTTATTCATCTTCTCCAGTGAATAATATTTCACTCCATTAACTTAATTGGAGCATTTGATCAGATAGGTACTGCTTGATGTCAGTAAGGTCCTCACAAGTAAGCCTAAAATGATTGAAAATAATACTTACTGCACAGTTATTTGCATACATAACTTCATATATTGAGAATGCTGTACTACGGTATTTCTAATTTATTTTTTCCACTTCTCCACCAATTTTATCTTTTTTAAAATGTCTTTTTTTTTTCCTACAAGTGGTTTTCTGTCAGATGTTCACTGTGTATGACTTTTTGTGATTTGATAATCACAATATTAAGCTCTGTATGCTGTAGGGATGTCTCAGAACCACGGTACAGGTAAGTGTACAATGAAAACTCTAGACTCCAGTCCTTTGTAGTTCATCTGTACAGTTTAGAAAATGACTTTGCAGTGAAAAAATACTACCTATTTTAAAATGGAAGATGTATATTGCATCTGAAAAAAAAAAATTACATGATCTACTTATTCATTTAACAGATAGATGAAGGCTCTCTCTAGCATGCTACAGTAAGGACCGGCTCAAGCATTCTCAGCCATGTACCAAATTGATTTTGTCAGACTCTGAGCCTGGGTCAGAGGGAAAGTTTTGGGGAAAATGGGATGGAAATATGATGGCTTACTTCTGTTGTCTTCAGGGAAAAGGGAAAGATATAGCTGGTAGGCAACTGTGGCCCTGTATCCTCCCTTGCCACTCCGAATATCAGGATGAAAATCCCACTGCCTCACTGACTAAAGTGAAGGCAATGTTGCACATAGTATGTTTAACCTACTTTATTTTCAGTTATCTTCACTATTTTCGTTTGGAATATGAACTCCTGGTTTCTATTTTTTTTAAATCAGTTGTCTAGGTTCATTTGCTTTTTCTACATGTTGTGTATGGGCCTCAAAATTAAAAGGTTTAGGATGATATGCTTTCATGATTAAATATAATCATAAAACTGAACTCCCTGATGATTCACTTCAGCAATATTATTAGGTCTGTTGGCTACTATGAAGTGTGGTAGGAATGAACAAATTCAAATTAATCTCTTACTAATTAGCAGCTTTCTATAAAATCACAGCAAGATGTAAGACCATGAATATGGAAAATTGGTTAGGGAAAATACAGGCTGTGATAAAAATGGCAACGTTATAATAGATACTAAAACTAATTATGTTGGGATCTTTGAGGCAGTTTAGTTACCTTTCCATCCATTTATGAAAAGTAATCTGACATAAATTCTGTCAGTTGTAGAAACTCTCATTTGAATAACAGGTCATAAAAGAGAGTTAGTGCCTGGAAATGGATGATATAAATACTTCCAGGATACTTCTGGACTTAACGTAGACGTTTAGAGGACCACAAGCCCCTTATTAATGGCACCAAAGTCCTCTTCCAAATTTAATCCTGTCTGGAAAGAAAAGTATACTTGGAAGAAAAGATTCAGATGTTTTCTGTTCATGTTACATAGGTCTTTCCATCACCACCTAGGTAACATAATGCTACCAGGTTAGAAGGCAGTCTATTATTTGGCTTTCTGGATATCATCTGTTAAATCTGTTCCATTGTCTCTTATAACAGTAATAGTACCACTACCGACATATTGAATACATTTGACCACCCAAAAGTATACATTTTTAGAAAGCTTTTCCATCACTAAAAACAAATTTAAAATCTCCCACTGGTAATTGTAACTATATCTTCACTAGAGTTTAAAGAAACTCTTCTTTTAAATATAAACACCATGATAGGAAACAGTTAAAAAGCTTATCTCATAAATATCCAGAAATATTACATATTAGTGTAAACTTACAATATCTGATATAGCAGCTTGGCTTTTGGGGCATGTGTGTTTAGAAGGAGAAAATGTATATACTGTCAAATGAAAGTTAAAAGACATTAATACAAGCTTCCTTTATTAACTCTGGGGAGTTGTCCTTTTTCACTTTCCGGTTGGCCACCAGCTCTGACTTCTCCCATCAGACTCTCCAAAGACAATTGAGCAATTAGCCTTTTCTTTGAGGCTAATTACCAACAAAACCCAGCTGACCATTAAAGAACTACATAATCAGTATTTGGGTACACAGGAGAGAAAAAAAGTAAAACTAGAAAAGACTGGACAAGGCAAACTTCCGCACTTTAGGTGTTTTATGTTCATTCATCTAGCCATAGCATATGTAATATTCCATTAGTTACTCATCCAGCTATAGTTATCCTTACTTATCAGGAGCATGGTGAAGGCACTACTAATAATTCATTTTTGACACTGTCCCTGGGGCAAAAAAGTGTTCACATTGACATTTAATTTTTCACTGAAAAGAAATTACCCCCACCTCCAAACTGTGACATCAAAGAGTACTTGAAATTGAAAGTGAAATTTTCATATCAAGCACTTGCAAATCAACAAAAGAAAACAAGAACTAGAGTGAAATAAAAGTGACCATAATTTTTATTATCTTAAAGCATTTATACATGACACACATAATTAAAAAGGTTTGAATTCTATATGACTAAGCACCAAACCAAAAGCTTGCTGTTGCACTGTGTATAAATAATGAAGTATCCACAACAGAAGGGGCTTGAATTATATGGTCTACAACCTCTTGTCCAGTCCTGCAATTTCATAATCACTCAGATCAAGGCATACACAGAGTTAGTTTTAACTCCAATCAGTTTCCTAAAGCAGTTCACCCTGCAACCAGGTGAATTCTCAAAAAGAAGGAAGGGATTGGGGGCTGGGCAGCCGAAGCAGGAGGAAGGCTTAAGCCTTGAGCCTAGGGAGTGTTCCTGATCACAGTGGGAGATATTTATTAAATGGGATTGGTTGACAAAGATGCCTAACAAGGTACCTAAGAGCATTTCAGAATCCAGGTTCCCCAGATATGTCTTGAGCCTATATCAGAGTATGAGTAAGACATGGATGTCTATTGCCCCCTTCTTTCTGTAACCATGCCTTGCTTTCCCTGTAAAGGAAATTCCAGGAGGGCTTTAGAAGAGAGGTGAAAACAGGTGTTTTTCAGAAGAGAGTTACAGTGCATTGCTGTCCAATGCCTGATCCAGATGCTTGGAAGACTGAATTAATGAATGACAGTATTAATGAAGCTAAAACCTATCACAGAACGTGCTGTATTCTAGCATAAAGGACACTCTGGAACAGGTGGGAAACTTTGGAAGAGTTGGTGCTCTTCTTTTTGTCTTTCTGGAGAGGAATTAAAACCATTGAGTTCCTGAATATAGAATGGTTCTGATCCTGTCTCATTTTGGTTTGGATTTTGTTTGGATTAATCCTTACCATTTATTTACCAATCCCAAAATCCTTTCTCTGCCAAATTGACCCAAATTCAAAACTAACATCATATTTTTGTGATTTACTATTATAAAAAGTTCACCTCTGACAGTTCTTTGGATTAATCCTTTGCTTACAAAAAGATGTATGCAATCTTAAAACGTTGTTATTCATTGGCTTTAGTATCTGTTTACTTTGCCAGATGACATAGATGTCAAATTTGCTCCTAGGTCCTGTGTGAGTGTTAATTCACTTATAGTTCCCCTCTGGAGTGAATCAACTAGCTCCTGCAAACCAAAGCCTAGACTCTCCAGAGTATTCTTTCTAAGGAGTTGTCCTGAAAGGCCATATGAAAAAAAATTGCATGAGATTTGTAGATTTGCTATCCCGTGCGCTTTTCCAACATTTTCCCAGGAGAGTCTGCATCCCCAAGCACTCCAGAATGCTTCCGAAGCGTAAAGTACATAAAATAATTTCATTCAATAAGATCTTCACTCTGATGTTTATGCAGCCATCTGGTCTGCACAGACTTTGCCTACTATCAGACACTTTGAACTGAAAAAAACCATATATATAGAATACAGAGTCATAGAAACAAAAAAAAATAGTGCTGAAGAAATCCCAGTGCTATGTGCTAGCTGTTGTAGAAAAAAATCAGTCCTCTCTGGAGAAGCGGACTGTTCTGCACCATTTAGCTTGTGTGCCTGGCATGCAGCTGTAAAGTGCCAAAGAGTAAATTCTCAGCATGGCCTAATATCAGTTCATTAGATAGTTCCATCACAATTTTTATACATGTTGTACCTTGGTTCCTATACCTGACTAGAGAGAGTTTTTTGTTCTTTTGATGAAGGGTGATGCAGAGAATACTTCTTCTATTTTGATTTTCTTAACCAGTAGTTTTAGCGTCAGATATCCAAGTAAATAAGCAATCCAACAATTCTGTCCCAGACTTTTTCATTCTGACATAATTGAAAATTTTATTTTTTGTTTCTGTTGCTGTTTTTAAATTACTGTTCTTTTTTGTGTTTTTATTTCTACACTTCACTTGCTATAATTGGCATATCTTTGAATTGATTTTTATTGTGTCGAGAATATAAATTTCTTTGAATTTTAGTACTTTTTTATAAATGGCTTTCAGTATATTTTTTGTGCTTGCTCCTGCTTCTTTTTTGGTATCAAACTATTTTTTCCCGGATGTATTGTTTTGGCACAGAGATACTTCATAAAAAGGTATGGGAAGAGAGACATGTCCATGAGTAAGAAGCTCCAAAGACTACTGTCTACTGTCAATGTTTTCCAGTTTCTGTTTATTTAAACCAGGGATTTTTATACAGAGGAATAGTAGTACCCTCTTATAAAGTGGTGTGTGAATAAATCAATTAATATGAATAAGTGGCCTCATATACTGTCATGGGAAGATACATATTATTGTGGTAGGATAAGAGTCCTATTTTCATTATTATGAAAAAAATTATTATGAAAATTATTATTAAGATAGTCTCTGAAGAACTTCTTATTGTGCATTTAAGTGAGATAAATAGTATGTAACAAATACAGTGTTTCTAACATTTTAATGTAACTTGAGTGTAATTAAAATTGCTGAGAAGTTCGAATTTGCTTTAAAAGTGAGCTTTGAATTGACATACCATTAGTTTAGCACAGACTTTCAGAATTGTCTTGTGTTTCAGAATTGCTTAACTGACTAGATGGCTAGTGCACCTGTGGTTTTTTTTCCTTCTTTCTCTTTTGATTATGTACCTTTCAGTTTCCCTTCCAAAACTCTGGACAAAATTTCTTCTTAACGCAGGACCAAGTATGGTCTAGTTTACAAAGTCAAATCAGAAGTCAGGTAACAAAGAGGAAATAATGTTCTGTGAAGACACACACACATGAAAAACACCTTTTTGTCTTGTTAAGCTCTATCAGGGTTGGAGTTTGCACAGCCAGAGGCAGGAACAGATGTGATATCTAAGTGAAGAAGAATAGGAGTGTTAAAATAAACATGGGCAAAAGCAAGCAATAGTGGCAGACAGTAGGCTGCATACTGCTTCAGATCTGAACAGTGTTGGCTGATACAGGATGTAGATAATCAANGGGCGGGCGGTGTTCTTCGGCGCTTTTCTTGCAGCAGCACAGATGACGGCTAGAAATAAACAGTGTTTTCATGGTTGAAATGTCTGCCAGGCATGATCATATGCAGGCTGTGCTTGAGGTAGCACAATACTGAGCAAAAGGTTGGGGTAGTAAAACAACTTGATGAGAGGTAGCTGGAGCCCCATTTTCTCTTTACAGGTTCAGCCTGTGTTGCCAATGCATGTGGTTGACAAGCACTGTTACAAATAGAGCTCGTATTGAATTCAACCTTAACTCATGATCCACCCCTTTCTAAGACCTTACCCACTTATCCTTTTGTTGATTATTATAATGTTTATGTAGAATCAATAAAAACTGTGTTGTTTTTTTTTTTAAAATCCCCACAAGTCCTGACCTTACTACAGAGCTGAGAATTCAACATTCAGCTGAGGATGATAGCGCCCACTGTGCAGAGCAACTGGCCAGCTGGTGAGAAATTCTGGCTGTCATCGCAGTGCAGGGAGTTAACATATTTATCAAATACTTGAGATGAAAAAGTGGTAGTTCATGGGGACTTTTTTTCCCTAAGCCATCTGGTCCTGAGGTGCCTATTACATCTATTATTGAATCATTAAAGTCAATGAGGTGAATAACACGATTAAACTTGTTTACTTGTCATGTAACAGTCGGTTAACAGTGAAATGTAACTTCTACTTTCTGGTTTACTCTGCAATAAAAATATATCTCGGCGTCTCTAAGTGATACCTAAAATTAATGCCAGATAAATATCTTTTAATTTGTAGTCTAATTTAAAAGTACATTAATTCTTTTAACTTTGTTCTACATATGAATATTGTATCGCAGTCACTGCGAAGACTGCTTCTTATAATTAAAACAATAAAACATAAATAATTGGCGATAAGTACAGATATGTATACTCATCATTTCACTCTACTAATCAGGTAGGTGCACATTTATGGAGACCCTGCATAAAATGCAGTTTGTTCATGCAGAATTGTAGGAAAGGCAAAAAGCTGTAAATCTGATCAATATATAAAAGTCATATTTGCATAAAAAGGTTTACAGTATTTCATTAGATACACTCATAAAAGTGTGAATAAGTAGTTATTGTATTACCATAAATGGATTATACTTCTTTGTACTAAACTGAAATTTAAATAATATGGATTATACTGTTTGAATTAATAATTAAATCCAGGAAATCTCACAGTGGTGACAGTGGAATTTAGTGTAAAGGTTTCAACAGCAATAATTAATGTTACTCCAGAAATTAGGAACTAAAGATGTCCTTTTATATTTATGTTAAGACCTTCTTTTGGGATCTGCAAATTTTAAAAAGTGCAAATATTCTTAGGCTTAATGTAAAATATTTCAAGTCAAGGGAATCATGTTCCTAGACTTCAGTAGGCTTTAAATCAGAGAATTATTGAATAACGTTACAAAGGAATGTGGATAGTTATTCATACCAAAAAACATAGGATTAAATAAAGAATTAGAAAAACGTCAGAAACTGTATTTATAGACATCAAATTTGTTTCCGTTGTGTCTACATGGTCAGATTCAACTGGTCTCAATGCCACTCAGCAACCTCACACTGCATGCATCCAAACATCATACATTACAGTATGTTTTAAGACAAAGTATAGTTCCAAATATTACACTGAAGGTAATAGATCTTCTCCTGAGATCTACCCTGGTAGTTGATCTCCAGATACCAGTTTATCTAGAAGGTAAAGTGATACTTGTAACAACTGCGGCCCATCTAAAGAAAAAGTGAAATAAACTAAATAATATTATTAAGGGTTGTTTAAACTTACTGATTTGACTTTACCTAGAAATATACTGGGAATGTTCACAAGGCTGACAATATTTTAAAGAGATGCCTCACATACTCTCTGAGAAGTTGGCATTGAAATACAGCTCTCATTTCTGTGAAGGGATTTTAAACCTACATTTACATGGTCAAGAGAAATATCTTCAACTGTTTCAGTATTCTGCTGAATGAAGGTATTGTGGATCTTGATGAACTAACTCATCCACAATAGCTGTGTCATTAACTGTAAGGTTTATTTCCAATGCTAGTCTGTTGTGATGCATTCCTTATATAAGGATGTTTACAAACCTTTGAGTCTTTCTATCTAATCAGGATTTGCTTTTATTGTTAACGTTCTTATTGGTTTATCATTCAAGCCTTTTTCCATGATGAGCTTTTTTGGGGTTTTTGTTCTTGTTGTTGTTGTAGTTTTGTTTGGTTTTCTTTTTTTATTAATCTTCTTTTCTCAATATGTGTGGAGAAGAATTACAGATGAGAATGTGTGTACCTCAGGACACATAACAAGATTTAGTAAAGAGGACATTGGCCTAGACTCAGATGAAAGCACACTGCACAGGCTTTCATGATGATATTCAGAACATTAAATGTATAATAATCTCAGCTATTCTTTTTACTGTCTGTTTCAGCTCTCCATCTGGGGACCAGAGAACGGATTTTATTTTATTACATTGCATTGATTAATCTTGTTTTGTTTTTATTTTGCTTATTTTCTTGATATTATTTGAGCAAATGCATGATCTTTTTTTCTTATATAATGCCACAGTGAAATATTAGATTAAAGGGATAATTAGCATATTACATTACCATTTATCTGACTGCTGTACATCTTCCACATTGTTAATTACTCAGTAAAAATTACACAGCAGTTAAATTTTTTTTTTAATGAATATGAAACTACAAAATTAGTAGAATCAATCTGGACGTTTAGCACAGCTGTAGATAAGTGATCTAGGGAGTTAATTGGAATTGCAAAGGGGCTGATAACTTTTATGCGTATCACCCTGAAATATCCACCACTGTTTGCTCAGAATTTAGAATGATTGTACTGTTGCACAAATAAAGTGAGCACAGAAGTACCATTATGACAATCTTTTCCAGTTTTCCATTTTGAAGACCAGATATAAAAGTAATGTGCAGAAAAGCAATACAAGTGAGCTAGAACTGATATCTTTGTGATGACTGAGAACTAGATGGAGGCAGGAGACACACCAGGATTTTGCCATTCAGCATTTGAAAACATTAAAATAACCACCAAACTCAAACAGTTTAAGCACTAGGAACCATTATATCTGTTCCGCATTCCCCGATAGGAAGTTTTCTAGGTTTGATTTTTTTTACATACACTTTCTGAGAGGAAAAAAGGTGTTCAGTATCTATCTATCTATTTTTAAATCAAGAAAGTCCCATTTCAATTTTAGAGTTCCCCCAGTTAAAAAAATACAGTAAGAAACAGTTGACATGATTTGTCTTGTAGTCTTCCAACACCCACATTTCTCCATCTCTTCCACCTGGCAGCTTGGGAAAGCTGCCCAGGTTATACCAGAATGCTTTGGAACAAAACCAGTCCTTTAGCATACTAGGTGTTGACAGGCCAACCTGGTTAACGCATGGTTCTGCCAGCAAAAAAAAAAAAACAAACACCTGCTCACTGGATAAGCTGAATCATATTAGCTTTGAACATGTCAGATGATCACTTGAAGAATGTGCTTACATTCGTAACATGATCCTATCAGTACTGTGGACAGAATCTGAGTGACTGAAAAAACTTAGGAGGTATCACTTTATTGTCCGGTTCTTTTTTGGGCTTTTTGGGGAAGAACTAGGAAAACCAGCTCAGAGAAATAGATATTTTATGTAGTATCTATACCTTTATCTCGGTGTTTACCCTGATAGGTAGATGCATCATGCCCTGGAACTGCTTATTTATTTCTATTGATTATGAAGGGAGCCTAGAATGGGAAGTTTTGGGGTAGCAGTCTGCATTGCTGACGTCTACAGCTGGTCACACAAGGCTTATCCTTGCAGACTCATACTCATGACAAATTATAGAATAATATTTTATTCTGTCTAGGCAGCATCCAAATGGGAGTAACTGAGTTCCAATTACAAAGGAAACTATAATGCCATAGTATTGCTCTAACGTCTGTACAAATAATTCTGTAAGCAACAGAAATTATTCAAATTGGGGTTCGGGGTTGGGATTTTTTTCATTATTATCTTTATTATTATTGACCTAGTATCTTGTGATTGGATTCTCAGCTGTCTGGAAAGATGCAGACTGGATAATTCCTCATCTTTCAAGCTGTTTTTTGGAGATTTAGTAAGGCTTTCTGTTTTTCAGTAAGAAAGTTTATCTTACTAATGAGACTAAGAAGATCTATCTCCTTATTTGTTTATTTCTGTGATTTTGCAGGTAAAAAAAGTCTTTAAGTGCAGGCCCCTTTTACAAGTGTGTGGGACAAAATTACTTTTTAGTAAGAAGGACAACGTGACTTGACTGCTGTGTCTCTACTCAGATGTTCTGCATGATCAGGATGTCCTTAGATAACAGAACTGGACCATTTCATGTGGTGTTTATACAAAGTAATGATATTGCTGCTGTTCCTAGAGAATGATTTCATCTTCTGACTGTAGAAAACGTTCATATTTCACTTAATTTATTACAAAAATGACTTTGGTGTAGAGTTGTATAGAGCTGCCTAAGGTACAGCAGAGGTAAAAATTTCCCAATTTGTTCTGTTTTTCTTTGACATTGGTATAAAGATACTTTCTAAAAAGGATGAAAAGACATGTAGAATGTGTCTTTGGATGTATTTGGATGCTGTTTAAAGTATGTTAAAAATTCCAATAATTTATGCACACAAGGAGATATAAGGATGCTGTCCTGTATCAGACCAGCATCCTGTATCTCTGTGTTTCATAGCACTTCATCTAAAGCACTAAACTTTTAAACACAATCAGCACCTTCATCAGCAGAATACATTATTATGGTCATAGATATCTTTATTTATCTGAATTTCTCTGTGTATGGATTTGTTTTATACTACAGGAAGACATAGCTGCAACAAACCAAAATAAATATGACTTAAAATCTTGGTTTTACCTACTTCTAAAGTGACAATACCATAGTGGAAAAGCAACAAGAAAAATATGATTATGCAGGGAATCGAATGTGTAATTATACATGTTTTATTACATTGCTGTATAGCCACAATTCATTTAGTAACTGACTGTAAGGTGAGTTTTTAAGGTCAGAAGATTTAGACCTAATATTATATGAATATGGTGAGCTATAAGCAATAAAATTAAGTTATCTTCAATTGGAAAATAACATATTTCTATATGAGTATTTTAAGAATGTATATCCTTTTTTTTTTTTTTAAATCAGTCATATTTTGGAAATGTTTGATCCATTTTATAAAAACTTTACATTCTCCCATATTTCTAATATAATAGTATATAGAGTGTATAGAATACATTGAGACAGACTTAGTATCATACCATGAGCCTGGCAATTCTTTTTGCTTTTCCAGGTCATTATATTATTTAACAGAAGTTTTAAATTTTTTCCAGATAGTGTTATGCTAAGAAAAATTTGGCCCTAAAGTAATAAGGTTATGTTTTCTTCTAATACATATCTATTTTATTCTCATGTTTTTATTAACCAGTTCTCACAATGATATTTTGATAATAATTTCAATTCTCCTTTTGCAGTGAATGTTTCCACCTTTTAAGAAATCATGCAAACGGTTTTCTCAAATCATCCCTTTACTAAATGAAGGAAGCACCTAAACTGGAAAGAAATATAGATGGTCAAGCCATTGAATTATATATTTATTCATTCTTTTTTTTCCAAAAGGACTTAAAGAAATAATAAGAGAGGCGAGGACCATACTATTCTTTGCTGTGTTAACTGAGCAAACATCACTCTTTATTTGGCTGGAAGAAAGTACAGAGGTTGAAAATTATAATATCATAACCAAAGTTCACTTCTCCCTGTAAGAAGATACGTTGCAGTTTACTTGTCAATAAAAGCTTCAAAGAACTCACAATACCTGATACCAAAGAAATTCCTTAGGCAATTTGTTTATTCTACCTATATCCCAGATCTCCTTAAAAGCTAAAATTGTAAAATTCAGACTAACTGTTACATCAAAAGCTGATCATCTTTTAGAATTTTTAGTGTATTTTTTTGGGGGACGCTCTTCACTGTGAGTCAAGGTGGGGATACCACTGAGGCTCTTTTTTATGCTTTGTAGGAAAAATAGGATAGAGGTGACCCACACTCTGGGAAGGTAATGTTTTTGTATAACATCCTAACTGATTGTTAAGAGAAGGCAGAAAAACCTAGAAAATTATAAAATCTTGAACTAGAGGAGAATTTCTTCAGACAGCAGACATTGTTTTCTCTCAATTGCCTTGCTGGAAGCTGCTACGGCTGACCATTACAATTTGTAGGCATCACTTTGTGGTTTGTTTTGGCAAATATTCTGTTATCTCTAATTCCTTCCCTCTGCCTAGGTAAACTATTGTAAATAATTTGACAATTTCCACTTAACCAAGCCTCTTGATGACCCTGAAACATGAGTTTCAGGACACCAGCAGATTTTCATCTCACAGTCAGAGCACAGTGGCAGAAAGAGAAGACTTCTTTCCTCTGCCCCAGTATTTCTTCTTCCAGTTCATTCTACTTTCCTAAATTCCATCTTTATGCATCATATAGGCTAATTCTTATATCACAGTAGCGTAATTATTAATTTGACTGTAACCCAGATAAATCTCCCATTTCTCTTGCTTAACACACGGAAGAAAGGAAGACAGTTCCTCCCTTCAGGCGCTTACAAGCCCAACTCATTTTGAAAAAAATATCGTAATTGTGAAACTGGAGCCACTGTTCATAGCCTGAAAGGTCAGGCAAGAATCAAAGCGTATATGACAAGTTTCTTAGAAGATAGTTAAGGTTAGATTCCTAAATGAAAAAGTGACCTAGATAAAACAAAAAGTAGAAAACGAGAATGCAGCAGCTTGCACTAGCAACATGCCACTTGTTTAACTGCCTGAGTAGAAGTCCATGAATCCATATTTAGGGCCAACTTTAGGAAACTAGCGATTGTGACAGTGTTTTTTGGTTTTGGTTTGGTTTTTTTACTATGTTAACATCATATATAGTTTATATAAACCTTGGCTGTATTTGCTAAGCAACTTCTCCCAAAAGAAGCACAGAAAGATGACTGTTATGAAACACATTCCAGAAAATGTAGTTTTTGAGAAAAGAATGCAGAAATCCTCTGAGAGCACAAAGGAAATAGTTAGCACCAAGTACATGGGATATTATTTAAAGAAAGAGTGAGCTTCACTTGCGAAGTGAAATGAAAACGACTTCGTCCGTTGGGATTCACAAGAATTCTGCAAAACTGTGATCCACTTCACCTTTCTTTTAAGAAGACATATGTTTCTGAGCATCAGACCACATGATGGCCTGTGTGGAAAGCAGCAGCTTCTGTAAACTCCTTCCAGCAAGGCCACTCAGCACAGAAAGAAAGCCTCTCTGGGGCACATACCAGAGTAGTCATGGCACAGCAGCCTGTCCTCTACTCTCTGTTCTTAAAGGAAACAGCAGATTAACCATCAGAGAATCATCCAACCAGCTCGATCAAGTAAAGAGCAGCATAAAATTTGTGCTGCTGTGCTGTGACTTTCTCCTTGTTGTCTACAAAAATATGTGTCCCTAGGGCAATGGGACACATAGTTCAAGTCCCCAGACTTGAACTTGAGTTAGAAGCCCAACTGACCTAAGCTCCTGCCGTAGAAAAGTTACATGTTTGCACCTCTCAGAGTCTGGGCTGAGTCAACCCCTGTGGATGGTCCTTGCTTATGAGGGGATTATAATGGCTCCACTCCTCAGTTAGGTGTTTCAGTTGAGCCTTCAGCAGGGTGACAGAAATGAAGGCCATAGAAAGTGACAGAAAAAGCAGTCACATCTATCAAAGGAAGCTTTGACTATGCTCTCTTCAAGGATAGAAATAGATTTCTCAGTTGAGACACTAAACTTTTGTGGACAAATCTGATCAAAAATAAGATGTTCCACTGGTAAGAAACTGTGATAATTGACAGATGTCTGCAAAATAAGAAATGGCTTCAGAGCTAATCAGGAGTCCTCACCATATACTTCAATTACTGTGAGGAACAAGGTAAATTAAAGTGTGTTCCTTGTCTACACAAGAAAAATACTTTAATTTGACAAAATCATTTTAGAAGTGGATCAAGTGATAGTAGAAAAAAATCAAATGTGTTGATTGAAGATGTCCCTTTGTGGTTTTCACTTCTTGCTGCTTCTTTTAGAGGAAAAACGTGCAACCTAGAAGTGCTCAGATGCTATTTTTTCCTGATACTGCTCAACATTTTTTTCATAAATAATTTTCTCAATATATTTTTCCTGTATTTCTTGAATAATTTGCCACCTTTCTTGATGGGGTGGAGATGTCTAGATTCCTGCCACCAATGATACATATAAATAGTTTTCCAGTTCCAAACCACCCAAATCCAGATTTGCAAGACTAATATGCTTGAACTTTTTTTATAATATCTTAGAAAGTATAATTCTTAGGGAGAAAATGGGTGTGGGGGCGGTGTTAGTAATTTTGTGAGAGCTTTCAGAATATTTTCTCCATGATATTACTATTTTAAAATAGTTTGGTACAATACAGTCCTTTTCAACATGAAAATAAATAATTATTCTTAGCTATAAACACACTTCTGAAGACATTTCTGTCAGAGTTGGTTAGCAGTTTTCCAGAAAAAAGATGTAGCATACTAACAGAAGGGAGCTTTCCTCTTCTGATCCTCTTCTTGTAATTTACTTTTTAAATTAACAGTGTTAATTAACCTACACTTATATGATTTGTTTCATGTTTATTGTTGTTTGAAGAAAAACTCTGACATTTTTCTGGCATGCTAAACAACACCTATTGCACAAAATTTTTACTATACTTTTATTTCTGTATTATTTAGATAACCCAATTAATTCGATTGTAAAAAAGTGATGCATACATTCTGTTCTGTATGTATGGAAAGTTAATTTCTCTCCTACTCCTCTCACTTCAGCCATCTTTCCTTGTTTCCTTCTACTTTTCCATTTTTTTCTTGTTTGTCCAGTGTTATCATCAGCTTTCATCCCTTTACTATCTCTCTTCTTTGTGATACTCCTCCAACACTCTTTTTCTTCCTCCATACCTATTTTCATTCCTCATATATCTAGCGAGTTCCCCACTCCCCATAGTTTCCACATTACAAAATATTCTACCAATTTTTCACATAACTATTTTTCCTCCCACTCCTGTCCATGTTTGAGGTACATCAGTTTTCCATTATCTTATTGCTCGTATCAGTATTCCAATGCCGTTCTTCTTAATCACTCATCTGAACCCATCAGTCATGAATTCGCAGCTTCTCACAGGCAGTCACCTCCCAATAGCTTCTGCTAATGACTACTAGACATCTAGCCTGATCACCGCATCTTCCTCCTTTATCTGCACTTTCTGCGAGGAGTTATTACAGCAACATCAAGACAGAATGATGTGACTCTATAGTACTTTGCAGAGTCTCATATCTAATACACTGCTATTGCACATTTTTTCCTCTATAGACCTCTCGTCTTCACAGATTGTATATAAAACTACATGTTCCAAATAAAAATAAAACCCTTCTGACTGCACATGGTATTACACTATAGACTCTTCATTTAGGGCAAAATCTGCAGTTTGATTTCCTATATGAATTTTTCCCTACTAAAATATTTGTTCAGTCAACAGCGATTTTCTCACAGCTATCTCAAAGGCATTCAATCAAATACTTCTTTTGACTTCCAGTAGGAAATGACTCCTACTTTCTGATGCCAGATGAACCATTAATGGGAACAGTCTCAGATTTTCGTGTATCTTGTAATAACAAACAGCAGATAAAAACATAAGTTGAATGCATTTGCAAAGTCCCTGTTCATCTGTAACTAGAAAACAGGGTAAATCTTTTCTTTCAGGAACGCATGGTTAATTGCAATTCAGAGAAATGCTAAACATTTGCGTTGATTAAGCACTATTCAAACTGATGGGAAAGGAATCATTTAATCCATTTTTAAATCTATAATGTAGCATTCCAATACATTAAAGAAGGAAGAATGGTCCAGCACACTTCATTTGCAATAAGTAGCTTTGAAAACAGATTCAATTTTTCCTTAAAGGAAGTCTGAAAATGTTACATGTTACTTGGTATGAAGTACAAGTCCTCAATCTGAAAGAAAACAATTGTCTAGAGACTGCAGAAATTTTTAGGGGAAAAAAACCCAAACATGCTTCATCCTAAGCTTTAAGGGAAAGAAAAAAAAATCTCTAGAAAATATTTAGTATTATTTTTATATAACCTTAGCAATGTTTCAGTATCAAATGACTTTTCAAGAGTAACACTGCTCTTCAGCTGTTTGATGTTGAAATGGCAATAAGGTTATCAGTTTTTATCTTAGAAATCGATACATCCTATAAGTCTAGTCTTAGAACCATATTGTCATAGTTCTGAATCAGAGAATATCACATTTGCTCCTGACAAAATTTGTTGAATAATTTATATGAAAAAAAATTTTCCGTTCACCATACACAAACACATGATAATTGGGAGCATTAATCTGACATAAACTGCTCACCTCCAAAGCTGTCTAAAAAGCAAAGATTCCAGTTCAAGGTGTTTTGGTTTTGGTTTTCCCTAGTTTTCCCTAATTTGTAACCACACTGAACAAAACAAATTAAGTTGCATATTTTCTTAGAGTGCCTCATTGCAAGATAACAAGTCTTTTATATTTTTGTTTCTTTTCTGGGTTGCATATGTCTTTTGTCAACTGTCCAGCAGCTGAAGAACTTTTTTTAAGGCATGTAATTCTCCCTGAATAGTTAGGAAGTCTGGAAGGGAAACCGTAATGTTTAGTACTTAAGAAGAAAAATATTCTAGTGATTTTAGGGAAGGATATACATATATATATACACACACACACACACGCAGAGCAGTTTCTATGTAGTAACAAAAATCTTATGTCCCCCATCCGCAGTGTGAAAGCTTAAATAGGAACTTTTTGCATAGTTTTCAAAGTTTTGTGGTCTTCATCTGTTTAGAATCAGGAAAACATGTAGAGGAAAATTCTTTACTTTTGGTTGAAAGGCATATATTCCTAGCTTACTGATTTACTTAGCAGCATATGAATACAAGATCATTTTTAATTCTGCCTTGGGTGGTTTTTTGGGTTTGCTTTTTTGTTTATTTGTTTGTTTGTTTTAAAGTTATATCAGTGTACATTCCTATGATTCACGTGTAAAAAGGAGGTACAGCTAGCTGACTGTAATAATGTCCTGCTTCATGAGGCTCTTGACAGAGATGGTGATCTATGCAGAGGAAGAATACTGCAACATATCTTGCTAGCAGGATGAGGGAAATGTATGTTACTTTCTAAATAAATTCAATGGCCTTTTGAGTATGGAGCATTTGCTGGCCTGGATGTGCACAATCTGCCTACCATATCTTTATGCACTGATTTTCACTGGAGAGCAATGAAGGCATACAGAGAGCAATGAGTTCCTGTAGATCTCCTGGGCTGGATGACTGCGGGGCTCCAGACCCCACTTAGAAGCAAACTTATCCCGCACTTAGACACAGGCAGGCAGTCTCCAGATAGATATTTGGCTGCCTCTGTGGAGTGAAATTAGGAGACTGTGGCCTGTGGCCATGAAATACATTGGTAAGAAATATTAACACTTTAAAGGTGATTCTTTCCTCTTCTTGCTTGTTGGCAGTATTCTGAAAATGCTTGTTTTTACAAAATAATGACTTCAGATGCAATTAGTTTTGACTGTTCGGAACTAGTAAAATCTTACAATTATGGATCATAACTAAGTGCTGTTTGAGTAGTAAAAGCATAGTGTTTAATCTTCTAATCATCTACAAAATAATGACTTAGTGTCTGTGAATGTTCATCATCACTACAGGATAAAGCAGAAAGGCTGTCTTAATGAAATTTGATCAGCAGCTGTGGATGCATGTGTTCAAAGAGCCTACCCTAATATGAGAGTCAATATGTTCAGACTTACTGCCAGCATGTTTTTTTAGACAAAAGGAATCGACTGTTCTGTCACATGCTTTCATTATGTATTTTGGGGAGTTCACTCCCTGACAATTACTTAATACATTTGCAATCATGTGTTAGAAAAGATGTCTACATATTGGGGAATTTGTTCTAGTCTGAGTAAACTTGTTCAGAAAGAAAGTGAGGTGCTCCCATAGCTGCTGTACATGACGTGAGTACATGTCATCATATTATTGTCTTAATTAAGAGTTTTGTAAATCTCACAGGATAAATAATGTAAAAACACTAGGACATAAAAATAAATACATAAAATCACCTTTTTTTCCTCTGTTTCTCAATAGTACAATATTACGTATGTTACATACATGTTTGTCCCAGGTTTTTTTCAGAAAATACAAGTTCTTCCACGTAGGTCACCTCAATAGTTGATCCTTTTATAATATCTGTCTTGTGTTCTGTTGATAATAATTTTTAAACTCAGAGTTGCTTACGTTTCCCCCAGTTTCTTCTTTAAAGGGAAAGAATTGCAGCTGTTTCATCAAGTTAGTCAGCAAGTAATTTTAAGCTTCATCCTAATTAGTTCAATAAAGGTTAAACCATATGACAGTATAGATAAGGTTTGATAATTACACACTTAATTTAGGAACAAGAAGTGCTCACAGTGGATGAAATTACTAGGACTTTTCCATTGCTCTTCCCTATTTCACTGAAACTGAGTATATCACCAGCTGGAGAAATGGAGAAATGGAGAAATGTGGAAAAATAACTTCCATAGTCTAGTCATCGGCTATCTAGGGCCATGCAGAATGCTCATAGTAATAAAAAAAACCCAAAAAAACATGAAACAACACAACAATCAACCAAACAAACAAACAAAACCCCCCAAATGAGGGAAAGGTCATGTGACGATCTCTACCAAAGCAGCTGCTATATTCACACATAAAACCAGACCAAACTGAACCCAACCAAACATTCCTTCATGACAGATTTTATGTGAGTTGCATAAATCTGGTACAAATCAATTGGTTTCCATAGAAATAATTCTGATTTAAGAAGGTATAAACAAATTAAGATTAAGACCCAAGTAATAGCATTTTATGATACTCAGTTGCAAAGTGTCTTAAAACCATCCCATTCTTAGCGTTCTGGAGAAGCAGTAAAATAAAACAGAATAAGCAGCACAAGGAATTTGAGTTTAGTTTCCACTTTATACTATTTCAGTCAAGGCCAAATTACAATTATCTGTAAAAATTAAGTAGCTTCAGCACTAAGAGGATCTAATCTTCAACAAGGGAATCGTTCTACAACTTCCAGCAAAGGGCAACTTTCTATTGACCAGCTATCGATTAGGCTTTCTGTGTTCTTGCAATGTGAGATAGCTAACAATGCAATGATTTATGAGATTGTTGAATATCTCTTTGTTCTTCGGGAATGAAAAACAGCAACGGAAATACATTTTTATCTCCTTATATTAGAAGAGTTTTAGATACTAATTCAGATATCATTAAAGGAAGTCCTAATGTATATTTTATTGGTTCAAAACCCATTCCTGAACACTTTTCTCTTTTTTAACTCATCTTTCGTTCTTTTCAGCTAAAAATAATGGCATTCAAATATGTTCAACATTCTTGAGAATCCTGAATTTTCACAGGTAAGTGTGGGAATGGACCAAAACCAAGCTATTCCCCCAACATACATAAAAACCAACTACACAGAAGCTCTCGATCAGTGTTAAATAAATGGGAAAATCTGTAGTAAGGGCCAAATAATTTTAATCCAAAATGATGAAGGGCTAAATATTCTTAATGTATTTTTGCTGATATTGGAAACTGTTTCCATTTTTGCAATACAGTAACACTATAATGTAATTAGCTATACCGTTTTATGCAACTTCTTTCCTCTCTGTTTTCAAAATTTACAAAAAGAACACTCTTTTAAAAATCCTTAATACTCCTGTGCATTAATGCTCCTGTCTCTAAGAGAGCTTACTTTGGCCATACCCCTATGGAGACATAATACTTTAAACTGCATAAAATACTCTGATTTTTTACCTTCTAATTCTATGTCTGTCAATAGGTAAATGAAGGTAGAAAATAATTCTTTCTGTTCAAATAGGTATCTGACACAACAAAATAATCACTGTAATATATGATCAGTATTAGTTTATAATAAGTGCTGCTATAAAATTACTCCCATTATAGACATTCACTTCTACAATCAGCAGGTGATAATCATTCAGTTCTGAACCTGACATGCTACAACTGTCATCATAAGACACTTTTAATCATTATGTGAATGAACATTTAATCAGGTAGCTGCATATAATTACCCTTTGAATGCACACACAATTAAATTCAAAATCTCAAAGAGAAACTTTACAAAGTAGTAGCTGATTTTGGAGAAGTAGGTACCAAATAAACAGCATTAAATGAGTTCAGAAATGTAACCTCTCAGCTCGATTAATTTTAATCTGGCATAAGTATAGATTCTATTACCTTTACATGTGATAAATGGCATCTTTCCTCCGTGAAATACACATTTTAGTGAGAAAAGCATTAAATGGTATACGAATAGCAAAATTTAATCCACAGTAAATAATTGAAAACAGTTTCTTGGGTTGTCTCTCTTCTAAGAAAAAGAGGTCAATTAATTACACAAATTAAATATTAATCTGCAAAACATGCAATTTGACACAAGGATGCCACAGTGTTTGTCTTTGCTGACTGGGAGTCAGGGCTGACAGCTAATTCTTTCAACCAGCAGCTGCTGCTTGAAAGATTTTTCCCCGATATAATCTCTATTTCCTCTGGAAATCACAGCATACTTGACCGGAGTGCTACTATTTCTTTCAGGGAGGAGAAACTGGCTTTGAGTCAGTCATCAAGTTTTGTGTTTGTCTACCAGAATTACCACTACTTATAGATAGTGGTGAATTATTTCTGCTGTGTACCTTCAGTACCTTCAAATTATATGTTCAGGTGTTATTCATTAAAAATTGAATTAGGGAAAATGATAGACTTATTGCAAAATACCTGAAAGGAGGGCACAAGGGATGCTTTTGCATGATGTATAGCATTTCTCAAAAATTCTTGATAACATGAGAATTCTTAAATTCAACAGGCAAGAAGGCTAGAAGAAAAGTGCTCTCATGCAGAAGAATAAGCCTGTCTCTTAACTCCGACAGATACTTATTGTTGTGCTTATTTTCTTCCTTTCCTTAATTGGGCTGATGTGTTCCTCCCATTTTTCATCACATAGATACTTTCCATCTCTGAAGATACTCCTAGGGGAATAGTCACTTGCAAAATATTGGTGGAAATAATAAGGGCAGGCCAGAGGTCTTGTCTTTTTTCTTTTTTTTTTCTTTTTTTTTCTTTTTTTTTTCCCCAGAGATAGTCAAAATCTGTCTGTATTAGACTACCTATCTTCCACAAGATTCCTTCATCCTGATCCCATGATCATCTACATCAGACAAATTTTAGCACACTTCCTATGTTTTCTGGAGTAAGACAACTCATTCCTCTACAATTACTCCTAGGTGAAGTTCTGGGAAAAGGTTTTTTTAGAGATGTCTTTCAATAAGCAGCATGGATTACACTGTGCTGGGTTTACCTCCTTTCTTGCTTAACATTACTCTAAAGTTATGCCACTTATTTTATTCTGTTATGCATTCTCACATACCATTTATGCTTTAAAAAATCCACTCCGGTATGCTGCAACACAGACTTCTCATTTCTACAGATACTTTGAATGTTCTTTGGTGAGCTGATTATACCTGAAATTATGACATGGCATTGTCTAAAAACTTTCATTGGGCTAAGTTAACGTGCCCTTTTTGGGCACCACCAGATGCATTTTGACTGACTAAAACTTTAGCCAATTATTTTGACTACTAAGGCTTTTGATTTGTATGTTATATTTTTATAAAAAGTAGGTATCTGTATATATACATGTATCTCCCCATACATTTATATGTGTGCCTGTGCATATGTATACACAACAATGCTTCCAAACATTTGCTACAGTAGAATTTCAGCTCTAAATTATTGCTGTTAAATTAATGTCCTGCTGTTCTACCTAAAACTAAATTGAAGGTGTTATTGATTTGCTGTTACAGATGTTGTTTGGGTCACTACAGATGTTTGCTCTCATTGGCTATTTACTAGCTACATGGAACACCCTTTTGAGAAAATCAGTAGTGTAAAGGGCTTTATTATGTCAATGGCAATTTCATGAGACCTTTACACATTTAAAATTGATTATGTTAGTAAAGAAAATCTCAGAAGTGTTAGAATTGCATTACAATTCTCGAAAATCTGGCTGAGCGTGGGGTTTGTCTGTTCTTAAAAGAGCAGTCCCCTCGAGATTTAGATTTGAAAAAAGGGAAGACAACCATAACTGCGGATGCCTGTCATGCACTTTGAGGGTGCTTCAAAGAATACTTTCCATAGTATACAGCTATAACTGTATGTTTACGGAGAACATAAATAACCACAGGATATCCATTGTGGGAAGCTGTCATTAT
Organism: Stercorarius parasiticus; assembly: GCA_013396915.1. Classification (NCBI taxonomy): domain Eukaryota; kingdom Metazoa; phylum Chordata; class Aves; order Charadriiformes; family Stercorariidae; genus Stercorarius; species Stercorarius parasiticus. The sequence continues at coordinate 154,111 of VWZL01003074.1, read as the reverse complement.
TCAGTCCTATTAAATGTCAAAGTGTCTGAGAAAATTAAATAAAAAGGTCTACTGATATGAACAGATAAACTGCAGGCCTTGTAAAATATATGAAATGGAACTGAGGGCAGAGCTAAGTGAGGAATTCTAATATAATATAAAGCACATTGCCATAAATTTTTTCAAGTTACTTACATAATAAAGAATTTACTTGCTTCTGACTGCTTGTTGCTCACTTCTGAATATTTCTTCATCTTTCCAATTCCTAGAAGTAGTATTGAGAATCAACAGAAAATGAACTGTGAAGGCTTTGGGACCCAGGGGGAATGATGCGAGTAAAAGAGCAGCAAAAGAAATAACAGCAGTGATATGATAACAACAGAACTCCGTGCCTTCTGCCATAGATTTATATATCCTGTGCTGTTTTATTCACTGACAACACAGCATATTCGCATTGTTGGTCTTGTTTTAATAAACTGATCAGTTACTCACTTTCTCTTCCTATTGATGCACCAAATATGCTCAGCAATGTTATAAATTTTAGGCATAATCAATTGCAGCCATTTTGGAACATAGAGCAGAGAAAATGAGAACTTTTAGTTCCAAACCACTATTTAATAATAAATGGAAGCTATCTGATATGTATATAAATAAATGGATCTTTTTTATCAATTTTTGATAGAATAGGTGTCATATTCATATTACTTACAAACTCGAATGAACTTTCATGGCCTTGAATTATCAGTGGTTGGGTTTCTTAATAGGCACAGTTATCATCTATTTCTTTAGCCCTGGGAACATTTTTGTTAACTGAGAAAACTATCATTCTCACTTTTGCCTACGTGTCTTAAATTTAAAACATATTGTGTGACAATTGCCACATCTGATGAGCTTAAAACAGCAGAAGAAGTGCCATCTATTCAAAGCAATAATTGGCATGTCCAGTCTTTCAAGAAAAGTGTGTAGTACAGGATATATGCAAGTTTTCTGGGTTTGTTTCTCTAATGCAGAGTTAGACAGATGGACTTTGCATTCAGTGATACATTTGGTTTTGATAAGCACCACACTGGCGATTTGATAAGCACAAAATTTGTGATTTCTTAGGAAGTATAAAGGACTTAAAAGGATTTAAACAATATTATATATATGTATATTATATATAAATACACATTTTTTCTGACAAATATTGAAATCTATAATCTGCATTGCAGATATTCCCAACAAATCGGAGAGAATGAAAATAAACTAAGTCAACCACAATAAGCATACTACTGAAAGAGATTAATCTCTAGTACTAATTTTACATTTTCAGTGCTCACACAGAGATATGACCAGGGTGCTGGTGAAACTCAGTACTATTTTTGTTTGGGTTTCCTAGCCTTTGGAGAGAGATATAAATATATTAATTCCATAAATCTTAATAAACTGTAAGAAATATCAGTAACTGCCAGTTGTATTTTGCATTGTTCTAGATGATACTAAATGTTCTTCTGGTTAGTAGAAAATTTGATACTAAATTTCCTAAACAAAGGCAATTGCTACACTTTCGGTTCAAAACTTTGTTTCTGTATCACAAGTGGACCTAAATAAAACAACAGTTCTGTGTTGCAGCTTGATATTCAAATTCTCATATTCCCTCTGGGATTTCCTAATCATTCCTCAGTCATAGAATCATCACACCATAGAATGGTTGGGTTGGAAAGGACCCATAAAGATATTTTTTAAAGAACCATTCCAAGACAAACCATTCTATGTTAGTACAAAATTATAAATGAGCTGTAGCAATTGACCTTGTTCAGGAAATTTAATATAAAATTTCGTACTAACATAGAGTGGTTTGGGATAGAAATGACCTTTTCAACCCAAACCATTCTATGATTCGATGATTCTATGATTATCTAGTCCCACTGACATCTTTCACTAGATCAAGTTCCTCAAAGCCCCATCTAACCTGACCTTGAGTATTTCCAATGATGAGGCATTCACAACTTCTCTGGGAAACCCATTCCAGTGTCTCACCACCCCCATCATAAAAAAATTTCTTCCTTGTGTCTAATCTAAATCTACTCTCTCTCAGTTTAAAACTATTGCCCCTTGTCCTGTCATTACAGGCCGTGGTAAAATGCCTTTATCTTTCTTAGAAATCCCCTTTAAGTACTAAAATGCCACAAGAAGGTCTCCCTGGAGCCTTTTCTTCTCCAGGCTAAACAACCCCAGCTTTCTCAGCCTTTCTTCACAGCAGAGGTGGTCCAGCCCTCTGATCATTTTCATCACCCTCTTCTGGACCTGCTCTACCAAATCAATGTCTGTCTTGTACCGAGGACTCCAGAGCTGAATGCTGAATTCCAGGTGAGAGTGCTACGAGAGTGGAGTAGAGAGGGAGAACCACCTCCCTTGGCCTGCTGGACATGTTTTGTTTCTCTGCAGTCCACGATCTGTTCAGCTTTATGGGCTGCAAGAACATATTGCCAGCTCCTGTCCAGTTTTTCATCCACCAGTATCCCCAAGTCCTTCTCGGCAGGGCTGCTCTCAATCCATTCATACCCCAGTCTGTATTGATACTAGAGATTGCCCCAGACAAGGTACAGGACCTTGCACTTGGCCTTGTGGAACTTCATGATGTTCAATCTTACTGTCTGTGAGACTGATGAAGATATTAAATAGCATTGGTACCAATACACACCCTTGAGGGACACAACTTGTTGCTGGCTTCCATTTGAATATTGAGCCATTGAGTGTAAGTCATTGAGCCATTGAGTGTAACTATTTGGACACGGCCATCCAGACAATTCCTTAATTTTCTATCAGTCCATGCATGAAACCCGCATGTCTCCAATTTAGCAGCAAGAACGTTGTGGGGGACCATAATTCCTCTTTTTGTTTAGTTCAGATAACAGTAATGTTTTTGTTGTTTTCTCATGGTCAATTTCTTATATGCCGAAAAAGTGACAATATTTCCTGAGACCTGCAGAACTTCCTTCATCATAATTTGCTGAGTAAAAAAAGGCAGGTTATTTACCTGAGTTACTTGCCCTTTTTATTCAGTTAGATTACCCATCCCATATGATACAGGATTCCCTATTAGGAGTACACTAGTATTTTTAAAAGAAATGATGATTTTTTCAAAGATCTCTTATTCCATTTTCTCCTTCATAATAATAGAACTAAAGAGTTATACTAAAAATTATGAAAAATACACTAATTCTCATGTTTTTTCATTATTTTATTCTAACAGCTCTTGGGGTTCTTCTTTACACAACAATGATATTTCCTTTGTGCTTTGTCTGCAGTTAAGTAACAATATGCAAAATTATGATGATTAAACCCTATTAAACACTTTGACGTGTTCCAATTTTTCATCCTCAAACATATTCAAGGTGATATAAAGCAAAGGAAACACTTTATTTGTATGTATTTTGCAATTGATTGTAATACGATACTATACCTATGTAGGCAGTAACTCTATGGGGTTATGGATTGTTACTTTTCTTTGATAGTGAAAGGCTTCAGTAGGCTATAGATTCAGATATTTTTAATTCCTTAGTGACCGATTTGGCTATCCAAGGAAAATGTAAACATTTGTGCCAGTGTTGATGTCTGGTGAAATAGAACTACCAGTCATACTTGTTTTATGATGTGAACCAATTTGAAAACCTTCCCTATAATACAGAAGTCTAGCAAAACAGAGATGCTTTGTCCTGAAAAAATTCAGCCAAGTTTGAAGGATGGAGAGAAATATTCTTGTGAGAGGTGAAAGCTACAGAAATAGAAAAAGAGAATATTAAATGTTTGATTATTTTGCAGAGGGTTTTAATCTGATTTATGTTTGTTACGGCTTCCAGTAATTGTAGATTTGTGTTTTAATGACTATAATTAATAACTGAGCTCATGTTTTTCTAAACATGCATGAACTAATTTTTGGTCAGTATCACACTAATTTACTATATGCCCTCTGTCTGCAGAAAGATTTATAATATTTCATTACACCCATGGAGAAAATGCTGATTAAGTCCTCCCAAAAGGAACAAGTTTCACTGACAAGGAATTACATGACATAAACTATTATAACAAAGGAATAAAATGGCTGGTCCAAAATGAAGCACAAGATTCCATGGTGAACAGGAGATCATTACCCCAATGGGCATGTAGAGGAAGAAAGAAAATAAAAGGAAAGAGTATCGGGAAATATCATTTTGGAATGATAGCTTTATTTGGCCCTCAATCCCTTCTGAAAGTTCCCACAGATCTCTTCTGAAATGCCTAAAAAGCACACTTCATACATGAAAAATAAAAGTAAATTTCAAAGAACTATTTCAGTTGTTATTAGTATGAGAGAAGAATAAAGGAGCAAATGAGTTGTGGACAAAGTCATCCAGAAAATAACAAAGTCAGTGGCATTATTAAGGAGCTGAGATAACGAATACATTGTAAACTATGGATAGATGAAAAAATAATGAAACAAAAAATATAGTTGGAGGCCAAGTAGGCAGAAACAGATACTGATGTTTCAGAAAGAAATTTTCAAGATTGGCCCACAACATGGTGTCATATAGCATTGTACACCACAAAGACAGATTCTATGAGTTCATGGAAGTGGAAGGCATCAAAGAACCCTGAAAATATTATTATGAAAACATACTAAAGATAATGAGGGATAGTATGATTCTTATGAGGGAAATGGAACAGAGGATGATGAGGGGATTAAGCTTTCCTCCTTGCAAATATACCTTTATAATTTCCAAATAATAATAGGAATTCCCACAAAATCTAGGAAGCTGCTGCTTCAGTTTCCATTACCTTTAATTAGCAAATAACCTAAACTTTTCCTTGGTTAGAAATTTCCAAAACTATTAGATAAACCTTATTTTCTATTACTATTTGGGGAACACAGCAAACGAAAAAAGAAGGAGAAAAAGCATGGAGAAGAGGAAAAGTGAAATATGGAAAAGCATTTGTGAAAGTAAGGTTGCTTTAGAGTCACATTCCTTAATGTTCCTCACAGTCAACCTGATTTGCATGATCTTGACAGCTTATTAACCTGGACCAGCAGTCTGAAAAAGCTGTAAGGCAGATGCATATTTGATTTTTACAGCATGGAGCATGTGACAGAGAATTCAGGCCAGTACATTCAGGTTCTGCTACAGGCACCTTAGTGACACAGCATCACCTAGGCAGTCTGAACAAGAGCTGAAACGGTGTAGGGTGACTGAAGTGTTCTTAAGTGACAAAATGAAACAACGATGAATGAGTCCAAGTTAAAAGTTCCTTATGGTAAAAACTTTTCCTCTTCCACAGACTGAATGACAGAGGAGACCTCAAGATCTGTAAGAGTATATGTCACCCTTCACACCAATTGCATTTGCTCAAGGGTGTTCATATTTGCCAAATGCCAATGAACCAAGAGCTTTGAAAACTTCTCGTAACATAATTAACCTTCATAGCTGAAATCTGTTCTCCCACTCTGCCACTTAGTTCAGTCAAGGATTAGAGCTTTTAGTTTGTGAATTCTAATAAAATCTTTTTACAGATTTCAAGAAAGTTTTCACTGTTGTACGCTATGCAAATTGCAAACATTATGTCTTTCATGAATATCTCAACTTACCTGACTGGAGTAGCTTAAAAGAAAGAAAAAAAAAAACAAAACCAAAAGAAAAGGTGGCTCTGATAATTAATTTCAGAAAACCAGGCTGGATATACTGTCTTAATGTTATAGGAAGACTGTATATATCCACTGCTAGAAAACAGGGATATGTATTTTCTCATTGACTTCTTCCCTTGCCCCAAACCAGCTATTCAAGATAATTAGTGCACAGAGTAATTGTAGACTATAAATGTTTATAGCCAGGGAGGTAAACTAGCAATTAGTGATAGCACAGGTGTGAAAGGAAGTTAAGTGAACTTACAGGGGAGCTATGCTGAAAATATACAATCTATGTTTGCCTTAAAATATGACAGTGTATTTAGGGAGGTTTAGAAGTAAAGTCAAACATACATGCACAAAAAACCCCTAACAAACAAATAAGCAAGGCTGAAAGAGTTGGGAAGGAATTTATCAATAACACCATTCTGGAAGAAAGCTTTTGTGCCCTTGAGTTGGATTTTAGACTGTCTGAATGTGTCCTTCAGAAAATCAACTTAGGTCTGACACAAAGCAATGTAAATAAAATTAGGGGTGAAGGCTGTCACAGAAACTTAGTCTTGGTTATGCTGATACTTCAGATGCACAAAGACATCAACCATTAATGAAACTCAACTTAACAAGCCCCTTCCTCCCTAAAAGAAGCGTGGCATAGTTTTATAGTGATAATTACTGTTCTAAAACAAGAACCAGGAGTGAATTTTGTTCTGTTGCCTCTTTCTATCCATAAGACAGGAGTTGGCATAACAGTTGGAGTCTGTTTGGAGGCACAGAAACGGCCTTTTCAAAAAAAGCAAAAAGAGTATGTTTTTATCACCCTGCAGGAATTAATGGCTTAGCTCTGTATGGCAAACAGAACTGGGCAAAACTTCTTAAAGATATAATAGGTCTGGTTCCCTATTATGTGGAAGGAACACAGAAGGTACCCCTAGTTCCACAGAATTTGTAAACTTAATGTTTAGTATTGTCACAGACAAGAAGTCTGAAAAATAGACCCTTCATACGTATCAAGAGTCTCACAGATACATGCCAGACAAATTGCTAAAGGAGCTGTCTATATTGGTGTTAAGCTTGACACAGAAAAGACTATTTTTTAATTTGTAAAGCTAATTCTTCTGTCTTAATTAATTTGTTCTAAAATGTCATGTAATTTACATAGTTTATGTAAAACATAGAAGGAAACAAGAAAAAAGACTGCACAGAGCTGTACAATTTACTCTGGCACAAAGGTCACTGTGGCCTAGTCATTACTGGGGAGCCAAAAGTGGTTTTCTACCTTTTTTTTTTTTCCCCTCTCAGAGAAAAGATTCCGAGAACCATTTTGGGAGGAAAAACAAGAAAGGAAATTAAAAAAAAACAGTGTTCTCCTATTAAAAAATTGTATACAATTGTGTGTATATATATATTTCATTCAAAAGAGAATATTCTTTTGGACGTATATTGCATCTGTTGCAATTTATAATCTGTTTCATCTATATTGCAATTGCATCTGGTTTTGTATATATACGAAAATATTCAATTGAATCAATATCCTCAGTATTCAGCTTCAATCAATTGTGAGATAGTGAATTAAAAGCAATTTTCTGTACTAGCTTAGAAGTTTGATCCTGTAACTTTTTTATTGCAACAGAAAACTAAGAAAGTTAACTGGTTTTTAATACAGTTTTGAAATTCTCATTAAGTATTTTCTGTAACTATTTATTAAACTGTTAAGAGAAAAAATATATTAGACATACTTTTATACCTTCAGGCTAATCACATTCCAACTAAAATTAAGCATTTAGAAGACATTTAATCTCTGCAACTACTTTATGAGCAGCTTATGAAGCTTATACGCCTCACCATGCTGGTCCTGGTAGAATTACAACATTACTTCAAATGCCCCAGAGGTAGCCTGAGGCAAAACCTCTTGCTTTTCCTTCTACTGTTGTAATCCTTTTTCCTGTATATGACCTACTGTGAGCTACTTAAATGTATCTGGCTCCAGGTATTCCAGTTCCTTGTTCACACATCTTTGAGCAATACTGCTGTATTGTCAAGCCCAGCTAAATGAAGCTTATATGGAGAAGATTCATTAGTCTTCTTTATTTTACTAGGTAAATGATTGACTGCATTAAGAGCCTAGAATGAAGCTTTATAGCTCGCAGTACTTGAAGAAAAAAAAAGTGGAACAGCTGTTATAAACAGCCATGCCAGATATAGTGCAATGAAATAAAAATCTAGACAGAGCGAGGGGAGAAAAATAAGGTCGCTTTCTCCTTTATTACAACAGACATTATGTGGTAAAATAATCTCTTTAACTGAATGTGCAATTAGGAAATTAGAAGCTAGAAATTGTGGAATTTCTAGCTTTTCTGTCTGAAGCAGTCAGCATAGCCAAAGAAACCGAGCAAGAAAGTATAGTAATGAAACAAAAGACCTTTTCCTAGAATATTAAGATGTGGAAAAGGAATTAATTTGAAAGTAATTAGAACAATGATGACAGAACACATTAAAATTTAGTGTTATGCAGAAGAAGGGGGAAAAAACACTATCATTATTATTGCACTTGAAAAAATCATTATGAATGTTCACATTTAGGATATGAGCAAAAATGTGGTATAAAATATAATTTAAATAATTGCTTTTTATTTTCTTTACCTCCCTCATCAGCCATGACTTAATACTGAAACAAAAGTATACTAACAGTCAATAAATAATAATAAAATGTTTTCCATTTTATTGTATTTTTTCAACAGAATAAAATTCTCTGACTGTCAAATACTTAATTGTTGCTTTTTTGTTATATGCAGTTGTCATGATCAGAAAATTCTAATGAAATTGGGTTAGAAAGCACATTCAATGCCTTCTGCATTGTTTCTCTGTCTAACGTTGTATCAATTAAATAATTCTTAGTGTTTTCTGTAGTTTTTCTTAAAAAGTTCCAGGAATGAACATTCATCTAAACGATCTATTTTAGTGCCACTAAAATCCTTCCATTTACTTTGCTTTTCCTAATATCTAATCTAAATGTCCCTCACTTTTATATATGCCCATTAGTTCTTGTCCTAACCTCATTGACTGTGAAGAACGCATTTCCTCTCTCTTTGCCACAAAGATTTACAAGTTTATAGGTTACAATTCTCCTTTAGCAGAGAGAATTAACCCAGCTGCTTCAGTCTTTCCTCATAGGCTAGATATTGAAATCTCAGATCATTCTTGCTTCTCTGGGTTTTACCACTGCAGTCATCAGAAACAGTACCACGCCCCAGATAAAACATGCCAGAATTAGAAACAAAGTGTTCTTGATGAAAAGGATGTATCTTTTGTATGAGATCAGTTGAATCCAGTATCTTAAGGATTTTGCTAAATCCAGAGTCCTTATTAGCAAATGTAGTACATCTTGAACTGTTCTGTAGCACTGAGGCCAGCTGATACACAAGAGTCTGTGATGTCAATATTGAACGTTTTTATGTGCAAAACAGTGTGGTCACATGCAAACTGACTTTTGGAAATGGTCCCTGGCCCGTGTTAGCTGCAGAAACATGCACAGAAATGCTTTAGAAAAGTGATAATCAGCACTGTCCACAACTGTGCCACAATAGCTCTAACAGTTTAACAGTTCAGATGATCGTGTTCGAGTAACCAGGAACATTCCCTGCTTAATTTATTGGTATAATTTTAGTCTGTCTTGAAGAAAAGATACCAAACATTCCTCATAAAAATGTATGAAAACATAACATCACTGTATATATCGAGAAAACAAACCAGTAAAACTTTAACCTAAGTAAAAGTCTGATCCTAAAAAGACACGTATGCTAATTACTTATTGAAATCCTAAGAAACTGTAGATATCCTTTTGGCTTGTGTTTAATTAATTATCCAATTGTCAGTGAATAAGAATCTGCTTGGGCCAAGAGTTTCCCTCTCTTGGCTTGCAGGGCTTTATTGGTCTTCCTCTGAAGCATCTGTAGTTTGACAGGAAATGTTGATTAGCCTGCTGTGACTGTACTGATACAGAAAAAAATCTCAGATGTCTTTTTCTCATATTCTCAGGGCTAGACAGTCATTTTATTTGATATCAGGGAACAAATTTTTCCTTATTCATATTCATAGGATCTGTTCTTCCTTTTGTTAAGATGAAGCAGAGACACCTTCAGGTCCTGAATTCCCTGAAGTTTCAGAGGCCAAAACTATTGTTGCTTCCCAATCTAATCTTTAGCATTACCTGCTTTTTCCTAGATTTTTGGCCTTCACTTACTAAAGGCCCTAAGTACTATGGGGAGGGCATTTTGTAACTCTCCATATGTGAAACGGAACAAGAATATGTGATCTTGTGGACTCTTCTGAAGTTCCATCTCACAGATGGGACTGATTTTAATTGTCCTGGTTATTCCTCCTAGGTCTGTGTTTCTACATATGCTGCTTCTTCCAGGAGTTTGATAATAAGAATTTGTGAAATATCTATTGGGATATCTCTGACTCACAAGTAAGGATGGATTTTTATGCCTTTCTTGTCCAATTTTCCAGTTACATCAGCTAGAGTGGTAAAAGACATGACTTATGCAGATCTTACTTCTTGTGCTGTCTACACTAACACAGTGCAGAAGCAACATCAAAACAAAATAAAAAAAAAGCAGTGTTACAGGGATCCTCCAGAGCTGAGACATCGATCACGTAGGACCCATGAGTTTTCTGGATCAAATCTCTTAAGTGTTAAGAATGTGCTTGTTCCCATGATCGAGGAAAATATTCACCAAACATCTTCCATACTTACTTTTGCTTGTCTCCAAGTTAAAATTCCTAAACCTAAAGAACCAACCTTTTTCCCAGGAGCACCATGCATTTAAATAGAATGTGATGAAACACTTTTAATAAAAATAGGTTTCTCATGGGACTGCTGTTATAAACTCTCACTCTGGTTGTAGAATAATGCTGTCAAAATGAACACATGGGTTGCTTTTAAATCCCCCTGTTATAGTTTGTACAGTTTGACCAACTACATTTTAAAATTTCCACCAGAGCATCTGTTCCGAAACCACTATCTTTCTAAGTTTTTTTACAGACAAGACATTTGGGGCAATAGGGTATTGATAAAATAGAGAAGAGTGGGAAGTGTTAAACTAGACTTTCCTAAAAGATATGGCTGATGTTTTACGCAGTTTCTTTTACAATTTTTAATAAGGGGCAATGTCAGAGAGTCTGTTTCTGGTCTATTTTAATAACTACAGTCACCTGTCACTTATCTCAATTGAATGTTATCTGGTTCCAATAGGTCAGCTAATTATCCTGATCATTAACCTTTAAGAGTACAGAGGCTATGGTAATCAATGCCACCCTTGGTGTGTGCCACATCATCTAATGAGTCTGTGTCAGAAAATGAACTCTTTGACCTCCCAATGGTGCAGTTTTTCATTATTAACTTTCTTTGTCATTCGGTTTCTTAAAAGAAGATGAGAAGAAGTGGCACCTGGCATGAATCAGCTTATTAAACGGAACGCAGAACATAAAACTGATTGCTGAAGATTGAATAAAGGAAGCAATAATTTCCAAAAAGCTGTATGAATCATGGTACAATTTGAAAGCATCTGGAAGTTTTAATAGTCAAAAAAGTGTTAGAAAGTAGTGTCAGTTAAATATAAGAAAAAATCTGCTGTATCTAAATAGTTTATAGTACCTATTTGTGATCAGATGAAGGACACTATCATAAACAGACTGCTGAGTGGGGATTTAAGAAAAACACCTTTGATGAATTCACTACAGAAAATTTTTAAATACAGTTTTTGTTTGAGTTTCATATAAGTCATGAGAAGATAATATTCTCCTCCCCCCAAGGAATACGTAATATAAGAATGAGTTTGTAAAGTGATGGAGGACATATAATATACGAAAGCGAGCATATGAATCTCACCTAGTAAATGGCTAGAATTAAGCATGTAGTCTCAGGTCATTATCTGTTAATCAAAGAAGTGAGAGAGAAAGACATCTCCAGAACACCATTCATGCTCTGTATTTTACAGTCAGGTGAATGACTCCCTGGAAATACCTGTTTCTTTCAAGGGTCTTGATTTTACTCAACCCTCTTAGTGTCAATGCCTAGTTTTCAGAGGCCTAAAGCCAGGAAGATCAATCCCGGTTACACATGAAATGATAGTCACTGACACCAAACTGAAACCTGAGCAGGTAACATTTTTCAACAGGTTTTTTAGTGCTGGAGTCCTAAAACTTTTTCATTTGACATCATGGACTGATATTTTTAATTTGATAGGCAGATAGGACGTTGTGACCCTGAAAAATTTGCACTTGGGATCAAAGAATGAACATCACACCTTCCAGGGAAAGGCATGGGCTACTGTCCTGTCTTTCCTGCTTCCTGCCCGAAAGCCATACTATATGTCAGTGTTGACAGGGAGTTCAAGAGAGTATTGGAAGGTCTATCTGCATTCTGAAGCCATGCTGTCATCATGACATCATCTTCAAAACTGATGTAATTCTACGTATGCAGAAACACCTCTTATGAGAAGATTCCCTTATGATGAAGACTGGAAGATCAAGAATGCAGTTTTCCCTCACATGAGGAATGGGTGTAACAAAACCTTTTATTTAGAAAATGTACAGTGTAAGTAAAGGAGTTGCCATTAATCTGAATCTCAGTACACCAAAGTGTACTTGGAGGCCGGGATTATAATGTATTGGTAGTATTGTTGCTGAACAACAAAAGGTTTTATGAGTTTGCAGGGATTGGAACAATGTTGAAAGTAGTATGATTGACTACAGCAGAAGCTCACCTTTACCTCTGTCTAGACTCTCGACTCCTCTCACCCCCTGTTACTGTACCACAAAATTACACTTTCCAGCAATATTCTAACAACAGTTTTAATTTAAATATGGAAGCTACCAGCTGGTGAGAGGATATTTTTAAAATTCATAACCATTTATAGACATGATAGACAAATGGAAGTTAAGTATTTTCATAACGCCTTCGGTTCGGTGTTATTCTGATCACATGACTCATGGCCCTTAATCTTGATTAATAACTCCTGATTTGTGACTCTTGATTTCTGATGTGTGAGCAGATCCATGACTTTGAGGACTTGAAACGGATCTGTCTTCTGATGATGGGAAAAAAGTTTTTAAGATTTTGCTGATTAAATACGAAGATCATTATATGTTTTCAAAATATCATTGCTGTATACGTAAAAAACCTGCAAACAGAGAGACCAGGTAAAAATATGTCGATTTCTATTAAGCATATAAGTATATAAACTTCTAGCTGCTGTTCTGCAAAGCTAAATTATTTACAACTGAAATGTTTATTGCATGAAATCAGTTAAAATAGCAAAATGTTATTAGCTATTAGAAATGCAAATTGGCAAAAGATGGCCAATAAATTAGAAAAGCCTCTGATGGAAACCTGTGCATAAAGCTTTATTTAAAGTGTATCATATATTAACAGACTTAGCAAACAAAACCAAACTGTGAAATACATGTTTTTTAGAGAAAAAAACCAGCCCAACAAACAAATAAAAAATATGGACTTTGGCAAAACTCCAAACACAGCTATTTTGCAACTTTATTTAAATATATTTTAGGAGATTACCATGATAAAGGGTAGTGTAAAGCTTATGAAAAGATGTGTAAAAAGTATCACCATAGAAAACTGTTCGTGAAAATCAGGATCTCTCGTGGAACTTTAACATAAATTTGCGTAATTCCTGTTATGTAAATGAAGATCTTTCACAGAGGTACACTGAAAACTTCATTAGTAAGGGGAAGAAAAGGAGATAAAATGAAAGGGATGAAATGAAGCTTTGCAAGAAATAATCTGGACTATTAGATAACTAACCGTCTGTTATATAAGATAGGACAAACACCCCCACAATCTATTCATTGATGTAATGATAGAACTGGTAAAAAAGAAGAAGTTAATTTCCCGATCAGTGTAAAATAAAATATTTAAAGAATCCTTTTACAATCCTTAGATGTGTACTAAGGAAACAGAAGGGTTTTTTTATTTTTCGGTTATTAGCCCATGTCTGTCAGAGCTGAAACATTTTGATGAATCCAGTGATGCGTTTTTAGCAGTTACTTCAGCTAAAAACGCATTTAAATTTTTAAGACACAAAGCTGAATGTTAGTGTTGGAGTTACCTTTTCTTTCAAAATATGCCTGTTTTTTTCTGGAATAAACTCAGTTCTGTTTATAGTTCCTTGGCTCTCTCCCTTCAGATGAATGCTGAAATGACATGCGTCTTCCAAGAAGAGCTGTCAGAGGCTGTAAGTTTTGTATCCTGACTCTCTGCCTCTGGTAACTGTATTAAAAGTAAGATGAAACCAAGCATAAAAAAAACCCTACAAACAAATGTTCACCTTCCTGCAGCTTAATGGAAAATTCTAGGGGAATGGCAATTTTCCCAGGAGGCAAAATGTGGAATTGTCAATAATCATAGGGGTGCAATACTCCTTTTCCACATGTCACAAAAATTAGCTTTTTTCAAATTGAATTTCCTTTTGGAAATTCTTTCTTGTGAAAATGCTTGTGTTTTTACTTTCTTATGCTAGTAGGCAAAATGATGAGGACAATATTAAAAAAAACAGATAAACCCATTATCTGTTCATCTTCATTTATTCTTTGTTATATCATTTGATTAAATAATAAAAGGAATCACAGTTTTGATTTCAGACAGGTATCACATTAATGTCTCAAGTCTCAAGACTCTTGCTTTCTACTTATTGATTAGACATTCATGACACCATGTTTCATTCTCTCAAAACCATTTCTTAAGCTTCAGCCTTCCTTCCAACTTCACTCTAATTAATATTTATCATATTTACATAGCACCTACAATCTAGTTCACAGTCTAGAAAATGTATCTGTGTCTTACTCCTGACAAGCGCCATATTTTCAGACTTCCTCATGAGCTTCTTGAACCAAAACAAACCAATATATACAGTTTTGCAGAAATGAGTGAGGCTTTCATGCTTATTTACCTGCTTGAAAGTCTAGGGATTTGCATTAATTACCCCCAGCTTTGATAAAACAGCCTTTTCCTGAATCTATGCATCCATAATGCTGTTCATCTCGATGTTATGGTCTTTGAAGTTTGCATGCTTCCAAAGACTTTCCTCTGTCACAAATGGAAATGAGCCTGTACTGATGGGGCCAGGTTGCAGTGGCATAACTCCATCAGTGGAGAATTTACCCCTTGATAGTTGAAATATTAGCAACAATTACCTGTTATATAGATTTAATCACAGTATATCATATCTAATAAACTATGGGTGAAGCATGAATAGCTAAAAAAGATTTCAAAAGTGTAAAAGCAAAAATTCTTGTATGAATTCTATGGTTTTCTATGCTTGGTCTGGAGATAAAGTACAAATATTAATTCAAAAAAAGACAGCTATTTTTTCTGTCAGAACAAAGCAGGTTTTTTGCAGGTATTTTAGGTATTATTACAACTTATAACAAGGTATCTGAGGGTATCATTCATGAATGACTGTTAGACAAGAAGGTACTTAAAACATATAACAAAGTTCATGAATAACGCAAAACAGGAATGCCACAATTTAAAAAGCCTTGTGAAGCTAGGATCCTGCTGCCCCACTCAGTGTAGCTGGTGTTCAATGAGTTGTAACGTCACTCTTAAGAAACTCAGATATGAAATCTCTGACTATGTTATGGGTGGTATTAATAGAATCATCAAAGACTCAGCTATGAATCTCTGCATCTCAGATATGAATCTCTGCATTGATATGAATCTCTGCATTGATATGAATCTCATATATGAATCTCCAGATATCTGAATTAGTACATTTAAGCAACCTATGGTTCAAATCATCCTTGATACCAAAGAAAGGGAAGGTGACTTTTATGACACGTTACTAAAGGGAACATTGGAACATTGGTGGCGATTTGTAGACCACTGTCATGTTGGTGCAAAGAGTGACAACATATAGTATGCATGTGAATAAACCTGATATATGGAAGAAGAACACACACATTTTTGTGCATGCCTCACAGATTCATTAGTCTTTAAAGAATCAATGAGACTGTGGATAAAGGTGCTTTCAAAATTCTTTCAGGAGGATGTCGCACCAATTGCTTGTAAAAAGATAAAATTCTAATGATCTGTTTTGGTTCAACCCCAGTCAGCAGCTCAGTCCCACACAGCCGCTCGCTCACCCCCCACACCGTGGGATGGGAGAGAGAATTTGAACCATAGAAGTGAGACATCTTGTGGGTTGAGATAAAGACAGTTTAATAAGTAAAGCAAAAGCTGCATGTGCAAGCAAAGCAAAATAAGGAATTTATTCACTACTTCCCATCGGCAGGCAAGTAGTTCAGGCATCTCCAGGAAAGCATAATTGTTACTTGGGAAGACAAATGTCACAACTCTGAATGTCCCCCCTTCCTCCTTATTACCCATAGCTTTTATTGCTGAGCATGACATCATATGGTATGGGATATCCCTTTGGTCCATTGAGGTCAGCTCTCACAGATGTGTCCCCTCCCAAAGTCTTGTGCACCTCCAGCCTCGCCACTGGAGAAGCATGTGATACTTGACCCTGTGTAAGAACTTCTGTGAAGAAAATTAACTCTGTCCTGCTCAAAACCAGTACATGATCTAAGAGAACTGGTCCTTCTGTGCTTTGGTAAGCAAGGAATAAAGAAAAAAAAAAAAAAAAAAAAAAAAACAACAAAAACACAAACAAACAAGAAGATAAGATATTAACTTTCAGTGTAGTTTACCAATGCTGGAACCCCACCAGAATATCTGCTAACGTGATTAGTATATTCATAGCAGATAGAAGAAAATGGTGAATAGTGAGGGATAAAGTTTGCACATGATGTACAATTTCATACAAATTCATGATTATTAATTTTAAATCTGGCTGGTGAAGGAAAGGAATATTTCATAATGCTGAATGATAAAATAGAACAGGAAATTCAGTGTTAATAAATACTTCTGTATGGAGTGGATAGGCAAAAAAGGATGAGCAATGACATGGAACAGGACACAGATTTAGTTTGGAAACCTCAGGAAAAGAGACTGATAGTGAGGGGGATGAGAGTTCTGCGAAAAAGCAGTGTGGAAAGAGAATACAAAATTATTATGTATCTGCCATAATGAAAGCAAGGAAAAAAATGAATGGCTGAAATTATCAATCAAGAAATTTAGAGCGAACAAAATTGGTTAACTTCTGCATGATGTATAATTACACTATGGAGCTCATGAGTGCCAAATGTTCCAGACAATAGAACTGTAAATAGATTTTTGAAAAGACTAGGCAAGTTCAGAGAAGTCACTGCTATCTATTTTAAAACAGTGTTAGGTATAATCTCTATTTGAAGAAGTATTTAAATGTTGATTGTCATAGAGGGAAGAGTGTATCAGACAAAAAAACTTGTGATTACATCAGTCATTGAGTAAGTCTGTGATCTTTAACTCTGTATTTGCCTTGTTCCTTAATATGTTTTTCTTTAGTTTTTCCTTTGGATTGCAATCAAGAAAGAATTAACTAGGTGAAATAAACCTTTGCTGTGAGCCAATAGAGCAGTTCTTATGTGTTTAGAAAAGGGAAGAATGGAATAAAAATGGTGAAGTACAGCAATTCCTGTTGACAGTAGAAAAAAGTTACAATTTTGTAACTATATAATAAACTGATGGTTTTACACTGAAAAAAAAAATAACAAAAGAATAGACTTAATTTGTAGTCAAAATAAAGGCAGAACATGTAAATAGGACTCAAAAGGGGACTTGAAAGGTACTGACTATGCATGCATTACTGCATTGGATTTTTTTCAGAGCCGACAATGTGGGAGAAGGAAAAGAATATGAGAATCACCATTCATCCTGACATAGTTCTGGAAGCCCCTCTTAGCATTATAAATTAGCAATTGCCCATCTAATGAATCATATTCAGGTTTGTGATATTATCTACCAGGGAATTATTTAAGATTTATATTTGGTTAATTAAGAATATAAAGCTAGATAGAATTGGGTAGTAGCTTTAGAGGCTAGACCCAAATCAAGACCGGGGAGAAAATAAAGGAATGACACAGTACTATCTGAGCAAGAGAAAAGGACAAGTACAAGTGGTACATCTGCACAAATGTAAGAGGGAAATTATTTTATGTAAAATGTCTAATCTTATGTTAATAAAAATGAAAAGATAATACTGACGAGTTTGTGTGTAACAGTATGAAAGTGTAAAGGCTTTTTTCACTCCAACAGCTTTTTCTGTTTTCTTTCCTCAATTACTTTTTTCAAGAACTTAGGTAGCACGTGATTCTATATATAAAAGACCATTGTAACTAAGTCAAAAAATATGCATAAATATACCAGTCTTTACATATGTTTTGGTACCCTGTAGAAGATCAAAAGCTTGACAATGAAGATGCTGTCAGACATGTTGTCATTGCTTTAGGTGGGTGGTTCAACTATGCCCAAACAGAGGGGTGTCATTGTATTGCCTGAAGAGAAACACAGAGGATAAATCATGTCTCAAAAACTTCTAGGTCCAGGGAAAAATTAAACTGGTTTATCCTGGGAAAAATGTAATTCATCCAGAATGCCAACATAACACTAAACTGAGAATGGCATGAGGAAAACAGAAACAGGTTATTTACCTTTAGCTTTTGTGCTGGCATGTGGGAAAATCCATGCCTGACCCTTAAACATGGACCTGCATTTGGATCACAAAATCAATTATTCCCTTCAGTCTCATTCAACATTATCTTTGAAATTTCACTGAGTTGAATTTTTAATGCTGTAGCCATCTAACCTGTTCTGTTCTTTATGTGAATGAAATCCAGATAATTGATACTATGGAGGTTGGAAGTGAGGAACTATTGATATTCAGGGACAGTGCTTAACTAATAACAGTTCTTACGATAATCCCAAGGAAATGTCTATAAAGAGAATTGTATTTTGTTGAAAGAGAGCAATTGAAATATTCAGGACTAGAATTACAAATAGGACAGAGGTTACTAAGTACATTTTTAGACTGAAGTCTAGATATTCTAAATCTTTCTGGCCTGGCCTTAAATTTCTTCTAGTAAAGTCTCAAAAGTCTTTGTGCTTCTGTCCCTGGTACATTAACACAGCTGAGTTGTGTTAAATTCTGAGATGGATTCAGGAGTAAACATTGCCCACCAGTAGTCTGATGCGATCTAAGCTATGTCATAGATCATATACATCAGTCTATGGGACCTGATGAGATGCATCCCAGAGTCCTGAGGGAATTGGCTGATGTAGTTGCCAAGCCACTCTCCATGACATTTGAAAAGTCATGGCAGTCAGGTGAAGTCCCCAGTGACTGGAAAAAAGAAAGAATTGCACCCATTTTTAAAAAGGGTGGAAAGGAGGACCCTGGGAACTACCAATCTGTCAGCCTCATCTCTGTGCCTGGGAAGATCATAGAACAGATCCTCCTAGAAGCTATGCTAAGGCACATGGAAGGCAGGGAGGTGATTCAAGACAACCAGCATGGCTACCCCAAGGGCAAGTCCTGCCTGACCAACCTAGTGGTCTTCTATAATGTAGTGACTACATCAGCGGACAAGGGAAGAGCTACAGATGCCGTCTGTCTGGACTTCTGTTGGCCTTTGACACAGTCCTCCACAACATCCTTCTCTCTAAATTGGAGAGAGATGGATTTGATGAGTGGATTGTTCGGTAGATGAGGAATTAAACAAGGGAAGAGCTACAGATGCCGTCTGTCTGGACTTCTGTTGGCCTTTGACACAGTCCTCCACAACATCCTTCTCTCTAAATTGGAGAGAGATGGATTTGATGAGTGGATTGTTCGGTAGATGAGGAATTAATTGGATAATTGCATCCAGAGGGTAGTGGTCAACGGCTCAATGTCCAGATGGAGATCAGTGACAAGTGGTGTCCCTCAAGGATTCCATACTGGGACCAGTACTGTTTATTGTTTGGACTAGATGACCTTTAAAAGTGCTTTCCAACCCAAACTATACTATGATGTTATAATAGTCAGGAAACTGGCACAGAGAGAGTTAGTAATGGAAAATTCCCCCCCTCTTTTGTCAGAGAAAATCATTCAGGCTTTGGCTGGTTTCAAAGTCTCACAAGAACCTTTTCCACATATTGAAGCAATGCTTAGAATCTCATTTAAAGACCAGTGTCATGACCAGCTTCTGGAGAAAGAACTCATTATTCTGAAACCATAAAAGCACTTTCTTGTCCAAGGTTTAAGCAGAAATTTTTCTTTGAAGTACCTTGGATGAGTTCTTTGAAACTTAAAGGACTCTGTTGTGAATTCTACTAGCTGGAGTGATTACCTTGGCTCAAGAATGCTTATTTTAAGCCCATACAGCCCATCTTTTGAAAAACGAAGTTATCATGAGTTCATGTCACACAGGAAAGGAAAATCATTCCAACACTCATAGTTAAACTTCTACATACGTATGCAAATTGTCAGTTCTGACCTAAAGAATTTATTGTCTGAAGATATATATTTAAATATAAATAGGATGACTTTTTAAAACACAATGAGATTTGTAATCCTTTTATGGACTCTTCCTACTAATATTTAGCTGAGATTCATTGAAAGTATATAGTTCATATATAGTTAAAACTGTGTTCATTGTATAACTTTAACACATAGCTGGGAAATGTTTTATAATGTGTCTTCATTTCAACACAAAATATAAAATACTTTTACATATTCATAGTTATGGCTATATTTTAGTGATTTTTTTCATCTGACTTCATCAGAGAAAAAGTAGTAATGAGGCAGACAGATAAGTTTATTCTTGCTGAACTATTCAACTGAATAAAGTATGTTCTCAGTGCAACATCTTTGACTGTATTTCTTCATATCCATAAGCAACAGAATTTTTGCTGTGGTGTTGGCATTGGTCCCACACCCAACATTTCCTCCCTCCCTCCCTTCCTTCCCCCTCCCCCACAAAAAAAGTCAACAGTCAGACCCCTGTCCAGATTTTTTGTTCCAACCAAGAATATGTAAAGTTCATATGTCTTGTTTTAGCTGTCCCAAAATGCTGCTGGTATTGATCTTCTGGCTCTTCGTGTTTCTTCCCTCATCATTCCCTGCAACTGGAAAGATACAGAACACAACTTGTACTCCTGCTCCTATGAGGACAGGGTGAGGGAACTGGGGTTGTTCAGCCTGGAGAAGAGAAGGCTTCGAGGAGATTGCGGTCTTTCAGTACTTAGATGGGCCTACAGGAAAGATGGGGACAAACTTTTTAGCAGGGCCTGTTGCGACAGGTTTTAAACTAAAAAAGGGAAGATTTAGACAAGATAGAAGGAAGACATTTTTTACAATAAGTATGGCTAAGCACTGGAACAAGCTTCCCAGGGAGGTGGTAGATACCCCATCCCTGGAAACATTCAAGGTCAGGTTGGGTGGGGCTCTAAGCAACCTGATGTACTTGAAGATGTCTCTGCTCATTGCAGAGTGGTTGGACTAGATGACCTTTAAAGGTCCCTTCTAACCCAAACTATCTGATGATTCGATGATTCTATGATCCTTTATCCAACCATGCCAAGGCCCTGAAGTCTCTCTTGATTTCCCTCAATCTTCTTGTTGCAACTTCATCTCTGTTTAACTGAAGAATCAGTAATGGATAGTAATCTGAGGGCCCTACCAGGGTAGTAAGCTTTCTTTTCACATCTTTAACCGTGGCCCCAGGGAGCAGCATACTTTCTGAAGAAATGGGTCCAGTTAGCATATTGGGCCTTCTGTTCCCCATAGGAGAGAGTCTCCTGTGACAATGACCTGTCTTTTTTTCTTTATGTAAGAAGTTTTGATACAGGCCACAGGCCAACTTAACCTCAGCGACACCTCCAAGTTAGATGAACCATTGTCCTCATTATTATTCATTTCCACTTGCAGAGCCTTATACCTATTATGCAAGAGCACCTGGGAAGGTGGGGTAGTCACAGAGGAGACACGCCTGCTGCGCCAGGCAGGAACTTGTTGCCATTGTCCCTGATCCCTTGAGTTATTGCATTCAGACAGGTGGAAAGAGGATAGATAGGGAATTCTCCGTGTCAGGCATCCTGTCTGTCTGTCCCAAGGAAAGTGTTTCTTGGTATTCTTGTAGTGCAGGAGATACACAATCACAGAGCAACAGATGGGAATGGTCTTTTAAAGACCATCTAGTCCAAAACCCTGCTGAAAGCAGGGTCAACCTAAAACAGATATCTTAGAACCTTGTCAAGTTGGTTTTGGAGAGTATCCAGGGATATGGATTGTGGGAGAAGTTTCCAAATGACTGGAAAAGGGAACACCATGTCCACCTTTGAGAACAACAAGGACTATTTGGAGAGTTACAGACTCATCAGCCTAAACTAGGTCCCCAGAAAAGTTATGGATAAAATCCAGCTGGAGCCGTGTCCGGGTACATGAAGAACAAGATTGTGGTTGGGAACAGAGATCACAGAATTACCAAGAAAAAATCACGTCAGACCAATTTTTTGTCTTCTATGATGAGATTCCTGGCTGCCCTCTGAAGGGGAGAGAAGTGGGTGTTGTATATGTTGACGTTAACAGAGTCCTTGACATGTTGCCTTTTTTCAGTCATTGGGAAGCTCCTCTGATTGTCATGACCTGCCAAAGATGCAAAGAGTAGACACACAATGACTTCAGCCAACTTCCTTAACGCCTTCAGAGACATCTTATCTGATCCCACAGGCTTGCACATGATCAATTTGCTTAAGCTGTGTAGCTATATATGACTACAAAGATATAGAAGTATACGTTTAAGTATTTATTGATATACATATTTAATAATATTCACACACTGTCTCTTACATCACTGTAAATATGGATTATTTGGATTCCTTCTGGACAGAACATGATGCTGGCTTAGAGAAGCCAGTTCTACTAAAGACAGTGCTGAAGTGGAAAGAGAGATAAAGAAAAACAGTGTGTGTGTGTAAGAATAACTTTATAATCAATTCTAGATTTTCCTAATGGAAACACTGAGAGCAAACCCATGTCTATTCCTCTGTTTGTCCACATGTCTACAGAAGTGAGCTAAGAGAGGTCAAAGTCAATTTATTTCTGTCTCAGGAAGCAGCATTTTTCTTGTTGCTACCTCCGTACGGTGTCCAGAATGGATTCAGCAGTTACTGCTCATCTGAAACCTCTTTGAATGTTATTAGGTGTTGTACTGGCAGATATTAGCAGTCAAACACCCTACTTTCAAGAACAACAGCTCCCTAGAAGCTCTCAAAACAAAATTCCAAGAGGTTAGATTAAACAAAAACATACAGTCTTATAATAACATAACAAACATAAAACTAAAATAAAAATTAATATTTAAATACATTTAAAATATGCTATTAATAATATGCAAAATATAGTACATACAGGAATTGCATGTGTTTATTTTGCTTTTAAATCCATGACTAATTACTGGAAAGTTGAAGATGGGAGAGAGGTAAGTAAAAAGGCTATGTTTATATCTCTACTTTCTTGTTATTTGGATGAATTTAGTAACAATGTTTAAAAGACCAGACTAATAGGAATTTTGGAGAGAGCATTTTGGAACTAAATTGTTGCTAGGGTAATGAATGCTTGAAATATGGCTGAACCTGTCAGTAGAGATGTAGATGTAGTCAAACAAAGACAAGTTACTGTCCTCTTCTGTGTACAAGTACCAAGAATAAGATGTACCAGGCAACGCCCCCTATGTCAAGTTGACAGCTTGCTGAACAGAGTACAACAAAGACATCAGGATTCAAAACAAGCTGCTTTCAAAGCAGCTATTTGTTGGTAAATTTCTTGCCTTTTGCTCTCATTATATGTCAGCATCACTTTGATACAAACATCAGAGCATAGCCTCAAGGCCAAGTTCTTCCCCCTTGGGCTAAACCTTAGGGGGTTGCCAGTCTGTAGCCTAACACATAAAGTAGCCTCCCTCCTATATAGAAAACTACTAATATGGAAAATACAGACGTCTAAAACTTGAAATGCACTACAGCACAAGAGTGACAGGTACCCCATGGAGCCTACTGTGCCCAATGAGACTTTCAGTTCTCCTGAAAGAAAATGACAATGTCAGTGGGAATTCAGGAATCTTCTTGCAGCAGGACCAAGCACCTGCAGTATATCCTCATGTCTCTCTCTCTATACTGTTACCTGCCTTCAACAGAATAGCACTATCAACTAGATGATAACAGAAAATATTTTCTTTTCCACATCTTGAAATTAAGTTTGGTAAATTTAAAGTATTACACATTTTTTTCTAGAGAAACTACAGTCTTATTTTCCTTGTGGATAGAAATGTTGATAGCAAAGGTAAATGTTGATAGCAAAGCTGCAAGTAAATGAATATTTGTAAGTGAAACTTCTTTTTTTATTTGTTGAAGTTATTATTTTTGTGTTTCAGACCTTAAGATACCATTAAATCTTCTGAATTGTTTCCTTCATAATACCTTTTTTTTTCCCAACTGGCAGGCTGACCTTTGATTGATGGAGTTTTTCTTAGCAATTTTAGATTACTAAAGACCTGAATGTAGATTTTGGAGAAGTAAGTTAAATTGTGACAGTTTTTCCTCTACTTGTTCAAGTTAAATCAATGATAAGATCATTTGTCACTTTTTTTTCTTTTTTACTAAAGAACTTATACGTCTGACTTTTTACAATTCAAAGGTTCACAAAGCAGAAAATGTTTTTTCTTCTGCTTAAAAATATAAGCAGATCATTAATATTGATTGCATATTCATGAAATTAGAACTATTTCATTAATTGACTCAGCATTGATATTTAGTTCTTGGCAAGGACTGTGTAAGTTAAATATTCGGAGAGCTAAAGCATGTATCCCCCTACAAAAATAGGAAGTGATATTTGGTTTTCTTCAGTTCAAACTATTAATTTGGCTTATTAATTCAGTGGGTGAGAGAAGTAAAGGGGAATGATTGGGTTTTCTTTAGCACTGATCACTAATTGTCCACGAAGTAGGACCTGAGCTCACAGAAACCACAATTAATAGACCGATTCAAGGAAGATTCAAGGGCTGCATAGGAAATGCAAAGCATAACACTGAGTAGCACCTCAGAGCATCGTCAGTCTAAACAGGCAGAGTTGCATTCATTGGGCTAAAAACCCAGCACGTGCTTAAATTCTGTGGTGACTTGAGACCTCAGCGAATTACTGCAAATGGTACATCAGAGGTGAAATAAAATGAGAAAATGAAATCAAAATCAGTACCAGTTATTACATTAAGAAAAACAGCATGTATTTATTTGTTGTTAGTAGCTTCCTTGGCACTGTATAGAATAAATGTGTTGTGTATATACCATTCTACATTGCAGATTTTCAAGGGCACTTCTGAATTCAGTCACGTCATTATAGCTTGGAAAGCAAACTGGAAACATTTCCTATTCAACAAATTAATTCCCAAAACAAATTGTTTCCCCACCATTACAAGGAGTCCCAAGGAGCTTGTTACAAATGTTCTGTAAGCAACAATGGCAAGCAAATAAAAACATTGTATATTTAACTCATTCCATTCTGCCTATTGTATATGCCAAACAATAGACTGAGATAGAAACAAACCTCTGATTTATCAACACCCTAACAAAGCAGATTCTTTTTTTGTGTCTGAAAACACAGAATCAACAATTGTACTAGTCTGTATGGGGCTTGGCTTTGTTACTCAGAAAGATCATTATTCATACCATTAAAAATTAGTAGTGCTCTTATAAGCAGAAAGCACAATTTCAACTGTTTGCAAAAAAATGGAAAAAACATCTTTTAGATAATCAAATCACAGAGGCATAACAGCATTCTCATCAGAATGTGGTTCTTTCACTCTGGGCTAACTTTCATAAAAGTTATTACTCAAAAAAGGCTGATAGCAAATGAATAGAAACAGCACAAAAGAAACATCAAACATTAATACTTCTTTAAGATGAATGATCAGTTTTAGTGATGGATGTAGAGCTATGGATGTCAACTTACACATAAAGAACCAAAAGTTTCTCTTGGGCCTTGGTTATGCTAAGTCACACTAAATTTTACCTCGTACGGCTCATACAGGCAAAATTTCCCTTAATCAAGACTGTACACAGGTGTTTACAATGTACATAGACATGTACAAACTTTTCAAGGGGACAGATGTCTGGTACTAATTTTCCTTCTCATTAGAGCGTGTAAAATAGTAGCTGTGCAACTAAACAAGTAGTTTTGTGAAAGCGCTAATAGAAATTAGTCTGTCCAGAGATATTGAATTTATATGATGACAGAGTATATGGAAAGCAATTCTAAAATGTCTACATAGAGCATTAACAAGGCACACCCAAGTGTGTTTCACCTGGTCTCCAGATGCATTTCTAAAGGACTATTGGTATCCCACATGTTGTCCTGTGACTTACCTGGCAACCTCTTGCAGATGTTTCTTAGAGCATTTAAAATAGTTCTCAAAATCAATAGTTGGGTATCGGAATCATTTTTTAAAGTGCCATGAATAAGTGGAGGTAGGGACAGGCATTGTGTGGGTCTTGAAAGAAGATGAGAATGCTAGGACAAGACAAGAGACTGGGTGTGAGGTTTGGAGGCAGAAAATGGCAATATGGATGAAAAGCACAGGAGGAAAAGCGCAGTGACGAAGGTGGGTATTGAGAGTGACCTCTTGGCTCTGAACACTGTTGGCCACTATGAGATGGAGTGTAGAAGTACAAGGGTAAGCATACAAATGTTATTCTATTACCCCTTACCAGGCTAGAAAAATATACCTATGTCCTGGTTTAAGGTAAACGGAACCAATTTTATTTTCAGTAGTTTTACTTTTCAACTAAGCCTCTTCTAACTAACTAAACTCGACAAACTAAATTAACGACATATTTTTAAGACAGTAGTCCACTTCCAGAGTGATAAGTCCTGATGTTTCTAATTTATACAAAGGATTGGCATGCAGAGAGGATCTTGTTTATATTTATTGCTGTAACAACCCAGGTCAGCTAACTTTGTTATATGCCGCATTGGCAGAAAAGCATAGAGGGGCCGCACCTGTGGGGAGGAGCAGACAGGACAGGTGCCCCAACACTGACCAACAGGGTATTCCATCCCATCTGGGTCATGCTCACTATAAAAGCTGAGGGATCAAAGTGTTCAACCCTCTTTTTTTAATGGCAGGCGTCTGAGAAGGACTCTGTTTGTCTGCCTTTGATCCCGACCTGTGCATTCCTGAATCCAGATCCGGAATCCAGTTCCCATCAGTCACTGAGTCCAGTCTGGGACTTTCCCAGTGCCTGACGGTGACATGATTGTCATCCTGGGAGCTTGATATGGTTTTGTATATATTGTATATCTTTCATTATTTTCTTTTTATTATTTTATTAATATTTTCATTAAAGTAGTTTAGTTTCTTTTTGAACTCATAAGTTTCTTTTACTTGATCTTAATTCTTGAAGAGAAACTTTGTTGTGTTTGAGTGCCAGCGGTCAAATAGGTAATATTTAGATTGATTCCAAACCAAGAGTACAGTAGCTTTCAACTCTGTCTTGCAGTTTTCATCACCATTATGTGATTCAGGCATAACAGTTCTGGGAAATGAACATAGTTTTAATGTAGTGAAACTGACGAAAGAGCTGGGGGGGGAAATGAAATTTTACTTCCACACTGCAAATGGCAAATGAAAAAAAGTCATCTTCCCAGACCTGCTGTGGGTATAAAGCACTGCAGAGTTTGGCAGAGTTTGTAAGATTTTATGAACTTATGGCCTTCCCTTTTGGGACTGAGCAGTTTAAGACAGACTCTTGAAAGCTTAAAAGGCAATTAGCAAGAGTTTGTAATGTATCGTCTTCGGCTAAGATTGTTCACCCCAGATGGAACCCATGAGTATGTAATCATGAAAGAGAGAATCGAGACCAGGTCAGTCATCTCTCACACTTGAGAAAAACACCCAGTTAGGTTTTCCTGGGAAGCAAGCAAACAAACAAACAAAAAAAACCAAATGAAAACAAAACAAAAAAGAAAGAAAGAAAACAGTAAAATAAATGACAAAACAACGCAAACCAATGAAAGCAAGCTATAAACTATATACATATATTGCAAAATTTAAACATAGATGTTACATGATACAAAACAAGAAACAGAGGCTTTTTTAGCTTTCAAACTATAAAAATAAACCAATAGTTCCTATTAAAATATGTATAGGATTTATATATTATTCTTTCCCTTTCAGATATGACCGTTTTCCCTTGTGAAATTAAAGTATAATAAAGAAGAAACTAATATATCATCTTACAGCTTTTGTTACTGCATTCTAAATTAAGATTATTTGTCGGGATTTTGTGTGTCCCACATTGGAATTAGAAAGATTGATTCTGTTCTCACAATCATAAATGAGGATAGCATTTGGCCTCCCACCTCATCTGTCACACTGACACTTAAATAGTAGCACTTCATGCCAAGCAGACCTGGAGTGAATTTTCTTACAGTCAGAGGCTGTAAAGTAAGCAGCAAAACAGGTCTGTACAAAGAACTGAGGAACCTCATGATCAGGAAGGATGAACAACAGTGACTTGAACAGATGTGATTTTACAGACAATAAATGTCAGTGCTATTAGACACCAGCAAGACAGAAGCAGGCGAGGCAAGGCGAAGTGAGGCAAGGCAAGGCAGGCAAGGCAAAGTGAGGCAAAGCAAAACAGAACTGTGGAAGAGACAATATTAAAATAACTGTAAGAGAGTACCAGGATATAAAATATTGTATGTTATCAATATCTTACAATTACAGGGGTATAAATTTGGGGTCTCTTATCTCCCTTTATATCTTAGGTTCTTATTTCAAATTCTCCCTTTTGTAATGTATTAAAACTTGCATTTTTACCAAGACGCTGTCAGCCATGGGAGTTACTTAAGCAAAACCCTAGTTGCAGACTTGTACAAAGACACAAAGTTTGTTCAATAATGAAACCAGTTATTCTTGCCTTTCAGCTTATTTATTTATTTACTTTCCTCCTGGACTGAAAGAAAAGCTGTTACAAAATAAAATTTTTCCTTTCACTCTGCCATTTCAGTTGTCTCTCTCTGATAAATGTCACCATTAGATATAGGATAAAACAAAGCACATTGCTCTTTTTTATTTTCATATTTGTTCTCATCATACCTATGCTTCATTTTGCTTATTATTTCTACGATCTTCAGCAGATCACATGTTTTTGCTTGACACAAACCGGTACTATGGGGAATAGGATGCTGCAAATCAAAGTCCTGTGAAGCAGTAGTGTTCTTGATTCCCTGCTGTGTTCAAGGTCAGCAACAGATGTGGCCTGAAGCTCTGCTCCTTGAATCTTGACCTTCACTGAGTGATTCTCTAACGACTTGGGAGGGATATCATAATTAGATAAAATTCTTGCCTATCTTTATTAAAGGGCACCAGATTAAACTCTCTGCACGTTTGATGAGAAGTGAAGTGATTGTTTTCCCCACTTCAAATGCTTCAGTATGCCTTTTCATTAATGTTTTATCACTTGCATACTGAATTCTGATGCTTTTGAGAGGTTTTACGAGAAAGGAAAAAAAAAAGCAAAACACCCTCTTTACAAAACTATAAATCTTCTTTTGATTTTTCCTTATGTACACTTGCACCCATTTGCAGAAGGTGGCAGTTTACCTGAGTAAAATAAATAAAAATCAGCCTGAAATCACACAATATTTTAAGTAAACTCCAGCCACAAATTATATCAAGGTTTCAATACAATAAGCCATGTAATGTAATCAAAGTTAAAGTGAATTAAATGCTTTTATTCTTTAAATTGTTCTGTAAACCCATTGAGTTACAGAAGAGCTTTTGAAGAAGAGATGATAAAATATTTATTCTGTTACAGCTGAAATGACAAACATCCTGCTGCTCATTTTATTTTAATAAAAAGATTTACAAAAGCAATTTAGCTCCAGATCATATTGCTGCAGGCATTCATCAGGCAGATCTCTTGCACAGCATATTATCAGTAGAGCAAGAGGTGATATGTTAAGTAAGAAGCAGAAAAATGCCAATGGCCTTATCAAATTGGAGAGGAAAGTGCAATTGTTTTGAGGGTGAAATTTGGTAGCAATTCCTAATCATGGTGGACTCTTGATAGTGAAAATCAGTCGCTCTCAGTCACTTTCAATTTGTGTGCCTCCTCCTTTGTATTCCCTGTATTCCTTTCAACTTGTTTTTTAGTGTCCGATTAATGCATCTCTGGGGCAAATTTGGCAAGATTCCATTTGGAAACTCTTCATGATCAATCTGGTATCATATACAGCTTAATGCGTCCTTTTTTCCTTTGTATCTTGAAAATGCTGGGATGTGTTACAAATGCCCAAACCCTTAGAAGCTGAGATATTTCAGGCTTATCCTTCTGTCCTTTGGGTTATTAAAAACAAGAATAAGCTTTAAAAATTAATAGAAGATGGCCTTGGGATGGTTATCTGTAAAATACACAAGGCAAAACAAACACTCCACCACTCACATTTCATTGTTATTGCAGCTATTCTTTTCCTGTAAACTCTGTAGGAGACAAAATTCCAAGCGACTGCCTTGGGCCTGTTGCTTTACTGCTCTATCCCGCAGGGTTGTTGTGTGTCACATTTTCTAGCTCTTATGTCCCAACTGCTTGCCTGTGTATATCATAAAAGAAAGCGACCTGTCCGAAGTATGGTGCAAAAGCTGTTTCCCACTCTCCAAAGGACGATGTCTAAGTGGTGTGCATTCATTGCTTCTTGTACTTTCTGGTCATAGCTGGAATTGGCACACTTTAATGGCTTGAATTTCTTCTCTTTCTCGTGCCAGGTTTTATCACTGTTTGAACAAATGCCTGTCAGTGTACTCTGCCTTCCAGCCTTCATGGTTCTTTTAACTCATTTGCTTCATTATGGTGTACTGACATTAACAGAGATGTTATATTTGCTTGCCAGTTAGCTTTCACTACTACTTTTGGCAAAATTTGGTTTTCTTATTAACGACCGATCTATGTTACTTCTCCCAGTCAACCTTGATCTACATGTTCTTTCACCATATTTCTGGTTGTCTTATTTAGCCACAGTCTTCTCCTTTGCTTTCAATACCAAACCACATAATTTAGGAATATGACTCCCAAGACTGTCCAAAGCCATGTTTTGTAAATGAAGTCATTCCTCACATTAATGTTCATAAAGGCTTTGAGCTAACTTCAGTCTTCTGAAATTGCTAAAAAAAGGTCACAGTTCTTTAAGAGGACTGAGTCTGGCATCTCCAAGTCATTTAATAGGCATATTCTGCAACAACATGACCCAGTAAAGTAAAAAAGAATGTGAAATTTTTGAGCTCTGGGAAAGATTGTTCCTACTTTAAAACCCCTTTTTCTGACATCTTGATTCCTCTGCTTAGCCGTGAAGACTTTGTGAAGCCTGGGGAGAGTTACCTCGGTTGCAAATGAGTAAAATGGGGAAAAAACTACTTTCCAACTCAAAATAGAGAATTCAAAGTTATATACATTAAAGATTGCTAGACATCAGTGATGGAGTAGTAAGAACTACACTAAATCCAAAAAAGAATCAGATAATAAAACCCAATATATACTTGCAATTCAAACTTCTGTCTACTTTGCCAGTTTTTTTCTGTCTTCAATAATAATTAAAGAAACAAAAATAAGTGTCCAAAGTTTCCTACAATAATCTCATAATTTCGTGTTAACTTGTGCCTTTCTTTCCCTAAGCACACCATACTAAAAATACTCTGTTGTACTTAAAAACACTTCACATAACAAAAAAGGGGGAGAGGGAAGGTAAAATTAGATTTTAACGAAAATGAGTTGCAGAAATCTCAATCAGTTTTACTTTACAGCACAGATATCCACTGTTTTATGGTCTACCACAGTAGACAAATTTTTCAAGTTCAAATTTGTATTAATTTGCTGTGTGTGTCACAACACAGATATATTGATGTCACTGATCAGTGAGAAACCAGCTAAAGGTTGTGAAACATAATGCCTTTACTCTGCAATATTGAACCAAGGCTGCCTGGAGAAAAGAGATGAATGATTTCTACATCAAGCTTAAATAAAGAAATGTGGAGCTCCTTCAGGTTGTCTGTGGCTGCAGCTTCATCACTTTCACAAAGTCATCGTAAACACGTGCTCTCACTCTCTGACCTTTAATGGCTAAAATAAGAATGAAAGTAAGTATTCTTGACCTAGGATTTCACCTTGCTTGAAAAATACTGTGTGCTAAGGGCAGTCTTGTGTCATAGAATATGATACGGCTATTTTGTAATTGGCAATTTGTAAAGAATTACATTGGTGAGAGGGCAATAATTCTAAAATCCCTGTTTTCCAGGAACGCTAATGTAAATATGCTACAGCACTTTCTCTTTACAACTGTATCAGTGTGGTAAGCTTAACTTTAAATCTTGTGGTCAGACTATACTTTATGATGCTGGAAATTATTTGATTAATCTTCCAAACTTATAACAGACTCTGTTTTTCATTATTTGATTCTTGAACTAAGATGGTGCCATTTCCCACCAGTAAATCCAAAATATTGAGAAGATATTTTTATATATGTGCTAGCAAGGAACACCAAAGAGCCCCAGAAAAGGACGCCAGAGAAACTGGTTAGTTAATTAATGTCTGTACACTCTTTTTAAAATGTAGAGCATTTAAAAAATCCAAAACAAACAAACAAACAAACAAATACTGAAAGATCAAAAAAACTTCAATGTCTATGGTTTTATTAATAATCAGCAGTATTTTATAAGAAACAAAGAATTTTATCTTTTTCATTTGTAGTCCAGGTCAAGCAGTGAGCAAATGTGCCTTTTAAAAGGAACTTTTTTTAATTAGTGTAATCTCTTACCTGTTTAAAAATAAACAAACATAGTATCTTACAAATCCAAATGTTATTATCACA
Source organism: Stercorarius parasiticus (assembly GCA_013396915.1). NCBI lineage: Eukaryota > Metazoa > Chordata > Aves > Charadriiformes > Stercorariidae > Stercorarius > Stercorarius parasiticus. Next base: position 121,633 of record VWZL01003074.1, on the reverse strand, counting down.
AAGCCAAATTTACTGTATTATTTTCAGATTAGTTAAATATAAAAATTCTCAAGTACATGAAAAATATTACCTAGTTAGGGTACCTATATTAGTGTTCCTAAGGGGTTGCACAAGGCTGAAATTCAGCAAGGTATTTTAGAATGCTTATGAGCTACTCATAAATGTCACAAAACCACTGAAAGATCCCCAGAAGTTTTCTGCTTTGGTTCAGATTCTGAATTTTATATGATAATAATCCAGAGAAGTTTAACAGAAGGCAGATACTTTTCTCTGTCTTTTTAGACATTCAAAAATGTACAGTTGTAATTCACAGTCCACAGCCTATAGATGGCCAAACTAGTGCTGAATTCACATATTAATCTTCCCAGCACGCTGACAGAGACAGACTCTCAACACCACATAGCACTCTGTGGCATGTTTAATTCTGATGAGTAGCTATTATAAGTAGTATGAAAAATTTGAAACTGAGAAGTCCACTAAGTTTCCCCAAACAGCAATATTAGTGCTGAGAAATAAGAAGCCATTCCATTGCATAGGCTTTGGTGCTTGTTTCCAGTTTAGGTGAAATGTAAGTAATCTAGACAGGAACTTGCTTTGTTTTCCTAGGGAATTTTGAAGACAGGCAAACTACCACTCTAACAAGGTGATCCACTTGCACAAATGCCACCTCCAATTTGGTTTTCTGTCCACATATCCTCAGGATTTTTTCATTTTTATCACTGATTTTGGAGTCTTATGATTCCCCTGAAGTGAATTTATCATTTCTTTCCTCACAGGGGAACCTTTTTGAGAGTTCAGCCACAGTGTTAATAGGTTATGTAAAACTATGAGATCGTGTATCTTTTTAATTTCTACTTTGCTCCTTTCTGCTAAGAAATACGTGTTACCACCTTATAGGCATACAATTTAATTTGGCTTGTTACAGATCTTTTCAGCATATGCAGTCTTTACGGCAAAATCATTCATTTTTCAGTATTTTTTTTACTTTGACATAAGATGTGACATATGATGCGACATATAACATAAACTCATCAGCAAACGTCAGCTTGAATTCACAATGTGGGTTAGAATTGCACACAGACTTTATAAAAAGTAAGATTTCATGTGCTATGCATAGAATTTTTCCAAACTGTTACAGCCAAATAGCCAGGAAGAAGCACAGAAAACAACTTACACTAACAGTTTTATTGTTATTGCTCTGTGGGCTTTGCTGTTGCTGTTGTTATTTATCTGTTGGTTTGTTAACATTGGTAGAGCAGCAGAAGTGATACACTTGACTTATAACTGAGCAGCAACACTGTACAAATACCACAAGGGGGTTTGATTAAATATATTCTCTTTGTTAGATTGATTTCCCAAAAGAGTATACACAAACTTGAGTGCAATACCCCCTGTCCATATATATATAGTGTTTAGAGAGAAACTTTCCACCTTATCCTGTTATCATTAGATATTGAACACAGAAAAATATGTGATATGTTGATTAATAGGGTATGGCAAAAGTTCACATATAAAATGTTATAGATGTAGTACACTGTCTGCCAAAGCATCATGTGTACATCAGCTTTTTCTTTTTTCTCTCCCAAGCAAAGCTAAGCCTGCAGACAAGCAAAAGACAGATGTTTGAGCTGACTTTCACCCTATGAAATCTAATGGTCCAGGTTAATAGCTTGGTCTATGTTTGTGAAAGAAAATTGAAGCCACTCTTTCACTTGGTTTCGATAGAGACTGCAAAAAGGAAGGTATTATAAACAATGAACAATCCAGTCCCCCAGTGCATTGCAATTCCAACTCAGAATTTCAACGTGACCTTAAATAAAGCCCACTATTCACTGGTTGTAGAAAACTGTAATGATGCTGGTAAGAAGACATCAAAGGCAGTTAAGCCTGCTTTGGTAATAATGAAAGGGAAGTATTGATACAACTTTCCAAAAGCCGCATTCTTCAACAGACCTGGCTAAGAACTGACAGCAGCTGGAATTTAATCTGTTTCTCCTTTAGTGAAACAATACTTACAGGATGGGAAGTGTCAAGTGGAAGGGGAGAGCTCTCATTTTCTGAGAACTGCAAAGCTGGCTTTGGCAATTCTTGCAATCCCTGTTCCCCCTTTGCGCAGCATCAATCATTTTGTCTTATTGGAGGTGACACTGTTTCCCAGACACTAGAAGTTTGAACTCTTCTGCCTCCTAAAAATAGATCTACCTTTACAATTTGTCATTCTTTTAATTTACTCTTCACTAAGTGAATCTGTCTAGTTGAATATAGAGGCCAAACCTCATTTGAAGTAAAACGTGTGCACGTGTATATGTACACATGCATTTAAAGGTCCATCTGACCTAGCAGGCAAACAAGCAAACAATCAAAAAGCCACTACGAACAAACCTCTGAAAAGCACATTATATAAGAATTGCTGTAGCTCTGACTTGGAATGATAAGCATTGCTTATGGTCAGGGTATTTTGCCTTTGAAATGGCAGGTTGAGCTCAAACTTATTTAGCATGGTTTAACCCCAGTTTTCACTTTAACCTAAATAAAACTGTGGCCATGGAAAACATTTACTTCCCTCTTTATTTGAATCTAGATGCATCTCCCTTGGTGTTTGACACGGACATTTATTCTGCACTGGTTTGAAATATGTTAAGAGAGAGTTGGCACACAGCTATTTATGTTTCCATTAGTGTTAATGAGAGCACTTTGTGTAAATCTCCATACACCCACATGAAATATATTTCTGTACGTGCCTTCCGCAGAAAAGGAAAGAGACCCAAAATATTTTACAGATTTTATCCTACCCAAAGGGAACTGTAGTTTTTACAAAAGCCTTTTCCATATTAAAGGAAAAAAACCCAAGAAACTCAGCTGAATAGTGCTATAAAATTTTGTTACATTGTTTTGTTTAGATTTATAACTACAAAGGGAAGTGTTCTACCCTTGAGCTCTAGACACCTTTTTATGTAGCTTAAAAAGCAAATTTTTGTTTGTTCTTTGTTTATTGATTTTATAAGTCAGCAACCCTAAAGCAAAAGAAAGAAAATGATTGTACGCATATATTTGCCAGCATGTTCCCTTAACAACAGTCACTCATCTCTGTTTAGTATGAGCTGTTGTTCTATAACTATGGATAATTCAGGACTGTTTCCTTTTAATTTTTCAATTAACCATATTGTTTCTTTTTCCACATCTCCCTAGATTTGTGGCATTTTTGTTTTTATTTTGAAAGAGAGTTTGCCTGCCTATCTATCTATTAACCTATTTTGTCTTGTGGGACGCATTTTTTTCCCTGATTAACTTAATGGTTAAAAGAGTGTTCCCTCACTCTTCTCTCCTTCCCCTTTCTTATAACATCTTGTGATAACTTGACAGAAAATTCACTTCTTGCACTAAGGACAGTCCTGTTACCCACAGGATTGGAGAAATAAAAAAGGGTGGGGGTGGGAGAAGGAGGGAATGACAAATCCTTTATTTGGGCATAAATGGCAGGAGTTTATGGGGCAGGGCACTTCAGGATTGACCTGTGTGGAGGAGGCCAGGAAATTCCCTGTCCTGGGCCCAGATGGTCCCAGCCCAGTCTGACACAGGTGTAAGCAGGCCATTGACCACCAAAACTTCAGCCCAATGTGAACCCCCATGGTGCATCAGCTCAGAGATGTTTAAGAAAGAGCAACAGCCATGAGGGATGGGGTACACATGAGGAAATACAGAAGGAGAAATGGGAAGAGGAGACACATGGAAGGGGACATTGCTGTGGACATAGATGGAGACACACTCTTGGAAGGAGGTGCCCCAGGCCAGAAGAGGAACAAAGACCACGCACAGCAGTGGAAGGACACCTCTGAGGACTGCACCTTATCATTAACCCATGCTGGGCCAGACAATGAAGTTGAGCCTGGGGAACAGGGAAGAAAGTTTTTTCCCTATGTTTTTGTTTAACTGCTTCTATCTTCTTTTCTCTATACCTGAATCACTAATTAAATATTTATGGAAGTAATTTAAAATAAGTAAAATTCCATGACTCAAGACTGTTTTGACTGCAACAACCCCAGAGGTGCATTATGAACAGAAGTGTTATGACTGTCATAGCTACATCAGCAAAAGCTAGAACAAAGCAGAAGAAAAGTGACATGAAAAAGAACTGCATTACCCTGAATTCTTCACCTACCAGTCTACGTTTCCATCACTGTAAATAAGTCATAGAATCATAGAATCATAGAATCATAGGGTTGGAAGGGACCTCTGGAGACCATCTAGTCCAACCCCCCTGCCAGAGCAGGGTCACCTTAGAACAGGTTGCACAGGAATGCATCCAGGTGGGTTTTGAATGCCTCCAGAGACGGAGACTCCACCACCTCTCTGGGCAGTCTGTTCCAGTGCTCTGCCACCCTCAGGGTAAAGAAGTTCCTCCTCATGTTTAGGTGGAACTTCCTATGCTCAAGTTTGTGCCCATTACCTCTTGTCCTGTCGCTGGGCACCACTGCAAAGAACCTGGCCCCATCCTCCTGACACCCACCCTTTAAGTATTTATAAGTGTTGATAAGGTCCCCCCTCAGCCGTCTTTTTTCCAGATTGAAGAGACCCAAATCCTTCAGCCTTTCTTCATAAGAGAGGTGCTCCAGTCCCCTAATCATCTTCATAGCCCTT
>VWZL01003074.1:0-116589 GCA_013396915.1 Stercorarius parasiticus | reverse complement strand
TCTACCACCCTCCCCTCATCTATCCATCCAGTCATGCCATCATAGAAGGCTATCAGATCAGTCAGACATGATTTCCCCTTGGTGAATCCATGTTGAGTACTTCTGATAGCTCTCTTGTCCTCCACATGCCTTGAGATGACGCCCAGAACGAGCTGTTCCATCATCTTCTGAGGAATGGAGGTGAGGCTGACCGGCCTGTAGTTCCCCGGGTCCTCCTTCTTGCCTTTTTTGAAGACTGGGGTGACTTTGGCTTTCCTCCATTCCTCAGGCACCTCGCCTATTCTCCAGGACCTTTCAAAGATGATGGAGAGCAGCCCAGGAATGATTTCTACCAGCTCCCTCAGCACTCTTGGGTGCATCCCATCGGGGCCCATGGACTTGTGAATATCTAATTGATCTAATTGATCCCTCACTCGATCCTCCTCAACCCAGGGGGAGTCTTCCTCTTTCCCCGTTACTTTCTCTAAAGTCTGGGACATTTGGTGTAGCTTCCTTGGGTGTAACATTCTCCACACAGATACTATGAAGGAAGGACATCATAAATCAAGGTCTCATTGTATATGACAAGTCATCAAGTGTTAGAACACTCACATAAGTACTGTCAATTCTAAGCTTTCGATCCTACACTGTTAACAAAGTGCAGACAGAATATAAAATTGGTTATATTGATACATACAAAATGGATTCGTGACTTTAAAGTACGTATGGGTTCAGATTATCTTGCTTGAATGAAAATTGCAAAAGCAAGAAAGAAAAAAATCAGGATGTCTGATACCCTACTGCAAGACTTATGCTTCTGTAGATAACTATCTCCAGCTTGTTATGTCAAACTCCTCTTTTTTTTTTTCCCGTTTACTAGATAATCATAGCAAGAATATTTTAATATGATAGTTTGGTAGAGCATATGCTGAGATGATTTTCTTAATCTGGACAGAGTTGGAGCTGTCATTGGTAATGAATCACTCATGAAGTGATCTCATCATAGAGACCACTGAACAGAACGGTCAACTTCCCTGTTCACTCCCGCTGTCTATCCATAAGGTACTGTTACTCCCCTCCCCAAACCTTCTTTCAATATTTTTCATTTCTTCTCACTATTCTCATGAGGCTCTTTGTTCTCAGTTACTTTTCCTCTCCCTCATGAATTCTCTTTGACTGTCTTCACAGTAGCTACTATGTATCTTTGCCTTTCCAATTTATTTTTAAGTGTAAAATGCCTTTAGCAATATCAGGGGAGAAAAAACGTGGGTAGTCTGATTTATGAAGGTTACATTACAGAAAGTTTTTCTGTCTAAATTATATGATTCATTCTCAGAATTATTGCATTGCATTCTGCAACATTGTACAACAAGGATAATCTGCTCTCTGAAAAAAAAACCCAAAACAAAAAGACAAACAAAGAAAAAAAAAACAATTTATTCATCTTAGGCACCTTTCATTACTGGTTAATGTCATTTCATTAAGAATCAGTGAAAATCATAAAAAAGCAACTTTCCACAGTTGTTAGATTACTAGAATGAGGAAGAGATCACCTGAGGATGAGGAATTATCAAGTGAGATAATTCTATCAGCTTTACACTGTGCACATCTGATTATTTTATATGCATTGTCATAAAGATGGCCACGTAGGGACCAAATCAATAGAATGACACTATACTGAAAAACACCCTGGACTGGAAAATTGAATGTTTTCTGTGCCTGTGGGTAGCTAGATATAAGCTATGGAAGTCTTGCTACCTGCAAGTCAAAATCATTTGCTTTAGCACCTTTTTTTCTTATCTTTATTTTTTCAGCATTAGCACTGACAAAAGGTAGATATACAAAGAGGAGAGAGGAAAAAAATATTGAATTTCAAACACTCAAAAGAGTATTTCAATTATGTTCATGAAAACATTTTATTTAACTTCCTATGACTCTGCAGAAAATAACTAGAAAAACAATTATGGCTAGAAATTTCAATATTTTACAAATGGGAATTCAGAACAGAGGATTTCATATCAATTATGAGAGCATCTGGTAACCATGACAAATGTAGAATGTTTTTATAAAAACCTAGACAATATTTCGCAGTGTAGGTAATTCCTAGTATAATAGGATAAAAATGACTAAGTATATTGATTTAGAAATTTATTCTTTATGACAGAAACTAATAAAATGACTGGAAAGAAAACAAATTAGTTGCTGTTATTCTAATAAACTGTTACCAATACATATATTTCAACAGCACCTCACCATTCCTAGAAATAAACATCCTACATATTTAGACTTATTTTTTGTTTTTACACAGAAAAGTACAAATCTACCATTCACAGAGAGTAATATAATTCTTTTACAAAGATGAAGAAAAGAATTTATTTGAATGCAGGAATGCATTTTATCCGTCTTTTCTATACAATAATTGTTCCCTTCCTTCTTGTCTTTCACACTTTCTTTATCTTTTCCACAAAAGATTAATGTTAAGATAAATTTATCTATAGCAGAATATTCGATTTATCAATTAATTTCAGTTGCCAAGTTCAAATTGAGAAAGATATTCTAGTTAAACTCCTGAGTATTTAACTCTAATATTACTTTCACTAGTAAAGCATTTTTATATGAGTAAAAATGCCTGACAGTGATCTATAAACGGTATGTTGTATATTTGCTTTCTATTGAAGTACTAAGACACTTTTTGTACATGAGTGGTTAAAAGAGATTTTAAAAATTTAATGCATTTTGAGCCTGTGTGGCATTCATATAACTAAAGCACTAACTGATATTTTATTCATTACACAACTTAGCAGGAAGTATTGAAAATGTTGGTGGCTATTGAGTGCTTTACAGCAGGCAAGCTGGTATTACCTGAAGTCTTTCTGATCTGTTCTGCTTCTTAGTAGAATCATAGAATCATAGAATTGTCTAGGTTGGAAGGGACCTTTCAGGTCATCGAGTCTGACCATCAACCTAATACTGACATAAACCATCACTAAACCATGTCAATAAGCACCACATCTACCCATCTTTTAAATACCTCTTCCTGATCAAATGTTCAGGTTTACTGGGATAAAATGGAAGCACTGGTTATTCAGTCAGATTTCAGCAGCCAAATTCACATTTTGCTTTTATAGTTATGCTTACATAAAGATGCAAAAATCGTGTTCATCCTGCTCTCAAACCTGGTCCTAACAGTCTGTTTCCTGACATTATGCATAACCTTGTTAAGTTATTGGAAGTTACAGTTCTCTGTCACATTACTTCAGAAGGTTTAAGAGGCTTACAATGTTTCCTTTCCTTGTCTTTCTCTAAGAGTTTTTCATCATATACAAGTTCAAATTTTTGTTGAGTTTTTACATAGTATAGAAAAAAAAAGCAGCTGGACAAGTAGGCTATACTCTATACCCCAAGTTTTTCAATAAATCTATGTCTCATTTAAAGAATAATCACAATGAAATCAAATTACCTTATTACATTTCTAAGAAAATTATATCCTACTGAATGCATACAGAATGAGATGAAACTGTTTAGTAAGGTCAAATCAATAGTCTTTTGCAGATAATTTTCACTTATATTTAATAATTATAGAAAACATACGCCAGCTGGGCCATGTTCTGGTAGGTAGGTAGGGGTAGAATAGGACAGAATCCATTTAAATCCATTTAAAGTAATATTCTCTATGATCATGCTAAAGTCAACAATGTTGACATAAGCAAGAGGAAAGTATTATTTTGGATATTTGTCTCATATCAAATTCCACTATAGCTGCAGGAACGGTAAAAAAGATGCCTGACTTTTTGATGAATTCTTCCTTAGGACTGAACTAGGAGTTAAGACTGGTAAGGGCTACCCTGAAGTCAAGACCACTGTAATCCCTGTATGTAGATCCTTAAATCACATGAATAATTGCACCAGAGCCCTGTCACCAAACACACTGCTCAGGACGTAAGGAGAGAGGTGGGACACTAAAGGGAAGCTCTGAATGTGATATGTTCCTGGAGCAAAGGAGGTACAAGACACATGTGATAAATGTTTGTGTGTAAAAATACACCTGTACACACACATACATAGGCTAGCTGAAATTTAGAACTTTAGAAAGGAAAGGTACCTTAGTCATAGATACCAATGATAAAAAGAGCGTAGCTGTTCTTTCAAGCTTACAAGAATACCTGCACTAATTTTGACTTTTGCTGTAAAACAGACTTACATTGAAGGTACACACCTCTACCTTCTAGTTTAATCTCCCACATCTTTATCCTTATCAAATAAAATTACAGTCTCTTCACCTTTTATTTTTAAAATAGCATAAAATACAGAGTAATATCACAAGCATGTCAGCCATATTTCTATGTCATTCAGCCAAAATAACTTGTATACCTACATAGATATTTTCTACCTGAAGTTATTAGTGAAAGGACAGAAACAAAGAAGTCTTTCAGAAGTGGCATAAAGCAAATAATCACACTTAACCAAAGCTTTTATCCAATATCATTAAGCTCCAATTACTTCTGTTTTGAATAAGTAGATAGGCCAAAATTTCCCAGATGTTGAAAGACGGAGAAGTGCTATTCAGGGTGTGTATAATGTATGTGTCTGTCTCCTGATATGTATAAAATTATTGCATGTTTTTCCAAATTCCTTTGTGCTATTATAAATAATTTTGTTCTTTCTAGCTAAAGGAAAAAGTAAAGGCCAACAATAATAAAGTGCTGATTTTGTGAAATTAAAAACTAGTATGTAGTCCAGCTCCTGAGTCTGTAACAGTTATTTGTTCTTAACAGTTTGTTAAACATCCTAAACCACTTTTATCAGATTTCTCAATTGATAATGTTCTTAATTTCTCTTAGAAGTGCTGATAGATTGCACATCAGTTCTCAGTTGTTCATAATTTGTAACAGCCGCCTATTTGGGTGTTGGTGTTGGCCTGTTCATTTTTGTCCCGTTTAGTGAAGTAGTAACTGGCAAAAACATTTTCCATGGGGGGAACTGAAAAGTTAATAAGACAATTCAATCTATACATGCCCTACAGCATAGATATATGCTTTTTATGCAATACATATCAAGTTGTAGAATAACATTGAATTTTTTAATACATAATTTTGCAAGTGTTTTGATTTTTATTTTGGCACATTTTAGGAATGAGAGTTAAGAATAAATAATTGGTCATAGACTATATACATACAAATACCATACAGGCACTATAAATAGTACAAGTTTTTTGCAGCCCAGTTCTGGACAGGAAAGGCACTTGTATTTTATACAAAAACAAAAATTTGAGACGTACATATCCAGTTTTTAAAAGCATGACTAGCTATGAGGCTCTAGGATGCAGAAATGCTTGTGTTCACGTTGCTTCAGACTGAAGACTTCTACAACTGACAGACAATATCTGCCCTTCAGAAATTGCTTTGAGTTTCCTCTCCTTTCCTTTTTAAAAAAAAAAAATTCTGTTGCCCACAACATTGAGACCTTTTTGTGGGGATTTCTTTCCCGTCAAAAAATCATAAAAACCATTCAGAACAGATTTCTAACTGCATAATTAAGCTAGCTGGAACATCAACAGTGAACCCTTTAATGTGAATTATGTTGGATTGCTTATATTTACTGATACCATCTTTAGCTAGAAAACTCTGCACATTTTCAAAATGTCTAGCTGCATGACCATATTTTCTTAGCAATAAGGTATTTTACAAGTTTCTCCTAAAAAGTCTTCATGTTCTTACTGAGAAATGTAAACAGATATTTGTTACACTGCAGTGACACATTGCCTGTCATCCAGTATCAAGGAAGTTACTGAAAGCTTCTATCTGAGACTGAGCATGGATTTACAGCACTATTTATTCCATCTTCTCCAGACATATAAATTTGTGCATGACTTTTGGCTTTGACAGTATCCTATGTATAATATGTATGCCCACACCTTAACCCCAAACTTGAGTTACGCTGGTGTGAAATGTATCAGTGTCTGTCTCTCATCATTTGGTTAAGCTCAAATAGTCAGTGTAGAGCTGACTTTTCTACTGCTGCCATTATTTCCACTACCTTAATCTTAAAAGCAACACAGTAATTAGCATGATTTTTCCACTGGATCAGATGCCAGATTGCTTCAGATAATCTCAGTAGCTGACTTTTCTATCCCTAGCACTGAAAAATAGCTGAGAAAAGGCTCAGACAAAATCTTTTAGTTTTTCTAAGGGATTTCTAAAGCTTCCACCTACCAGACAGATGATATGGGTTAGATACATGCAGTAAATGGAGTAAAAACCTGACAGAACAGATGCATCAGCTTTTCCATAACGATAGCATCACTTGTGTGGCACATGACAACATTGAAACGACACACATACCTATAAATAGACCAAAGAAGTGTATCTTGGAACAACCAGCTCTGGTTAGATATGACTTCTACTTGGACATTTCTCCTTTACTTCAGCTGCTAAGTAGTAAATTTCTATCTTCTTTTCATAATATTATTGAGATGGGGTGATCCTATGAAATGTTTTTCTAGCAGAAGTGTTAGAAAAACAGGCATTCCTCTTCCTGTAAAACAGGCATTCTCAAATTCATACCCAGCAGACATGACTCTTCAGTTCACTGTTCTCATAAGACTGTGAGTGTGATTGAATGGTCAGTCTTTGACAGCAAGGTGTTTTCATGTCTATCCAAGCCATTAGAACTAGATACAATATCACAGATCACTAGAAGTCAAAAGTTCGTTCTGCACTTTTGAACACCTAGAAACCCAACCTAGTTTTGCTGGCTGCCTAGATTGGCATTTTAGAAAAGAATCTTAAGAACTCTTACAAGTTCTTACGACAAATTGTCAATATTTTATTAAGTATGTACATATCTATATTATAAAAATAGTCTGCAGTTTTGGCGATTTCAAAAAATTAAGAAGGATGGAGAAAGTGTGACTTTGCAGAGTCAAAAACTTTCCATAAGGATGCATATGGAAGAGTGTCTATACCCCTTGGAAGAATGATTCAAAGTGAACTCGCAGCTGTAGTTCTGATTCATAGTTGTGAAGTCCATAACATCCTTATGAATAATCCTGGAAGATTCAGTCACAAGGTAACAAAACATGGGTAACCGAAAGGAAAAAAAAAACAACAAATAAACCCAAACAAACAAAAATCCAACACATTAATAGAGAGAAATAGATTCAAAGGAACAATTTTCACCTAGATTCATCATGTTCCATATTTATTTTCTCTGTTCCCTTTTTTACAGTTTTTTGCTTTTCTTTTTCCTCCAAACCCATCTTGTCCCTTCTGTCAGCAAGTGTTTACTCTCATCTCTTCCCTTAAACATCACCCCCGTCATTTTTGAGGGCTCCCTTGCTTTTTCTGCCTTCATTTGACTTCCCTTTTCTGTTTCCTTTTCTTGCTTTCTCTGCTAAATCTTTAGCCAACCACCTTACAAGCCACCCAACTGTGCATATTCCTCACTTTGAATTCATTGTAGCTGGAATACTTCCCAGAACCAGTGGGTGTATAGATGTGTTTATAGAAAGGAAAGGAGTGAATGAGCTCAGTATGTTTTAGAAGAAATGCCAGTTCTTTTTCAATATTTCAGTGTCCTGTATCACAGAAAATAAGAATCAGCTTTCTTTAACAAATGGGAAGCCATAGGGTTACTGAGATCTCCAACATGAAAATGAAGTGTGTAACTGATCTTTCTTTCACTTTTAGCTTATAATTACTTTGCACACCACAGAAATTCGTGATCAACTTACTGTGAGTATGAGATTGCTCATAACTTCTTGCTTGGCTGCTTGTTGCCTGAAACATACTCATTCACATTTATCATTTTATGTTTCAAAATAGTGAACTCACCAACAAAAATCAAAATCTGCTGGTGGGTAGTTAAAAAGCAAAAAAATTTGTGGATTTTGCCTGTTTCTCAATTGTGTAATAGCAAACTATTTCCTTAGGAGTTTATTCTGCTCGAATCTGAACTGTTCTCCCACACATTTGGTCTGCCTGTGCAAGTAACAATTACACTGGGGAAGGGAGACTGTCTGCTTTCTGTGACATTATCTAGGGGATAAGGCCAGCCATCAAATACACTCATTTATCCAAATAATGGAGACATTTGCAATTCTCCCTGTAAATGATGATAAAGTAGATGCTGACAGAGCAGCATGGGAAGGGATCTCTTATCGCTTATGCGATATTTTAAAGGTAGTATCAAGTTTGATCAGCAATTCCAATTTCTGTTAGTGAATTCCATTTTTAAGTAATAATTTTTATTTCTTAAAATAGACTTTTTCTTTTATGCAAGTAGCTGGTAAGCAATTAATACTAAGATAAAAACAGTTAACAAGGTTTTGGCATTTACTGGGAAAATTGCAAAATAGAAAATGCTACCTGCAATCTAGCCGTTAAGTTGTGTGTGTTTCTGCATGTGTATCTGTTTGATTTTCCTTTGCTACTATTTCTGTGTTAATGTGTATAATTAGTTTTGTCTACATTTTTTAAAGTGAAAATTATTGCAATATAACATCACTGTAAGAGATACCTACAGATTTCAAACATTTGTAGCAAGGTTTTTTTTTGTAAACACCACATTATTGCAAAGAGATAGTAGGTATAAGATGAAATATGTAAGATAAGCAGTCTAAACCCATGAGCATAATCACAGAAATAATGTTTGCTTGAAATAAATTAAGTTATTGTTAAACAATCTTGGCTGTTAGCACAGTAATACCTTCCATTTATTACTCTTGAAAAACTAGTCTGGGGGCAAGGCTGTTCAAAGTTATGCATATTCAACCCTGTAAAATCACCATCTAAGTAAACAGACAGAGTAAAACAGTTAATCTGAAAAAGTTCACCTGACCCAACAGTGAAATACATCCACTTTATAATTTCCCAATGTATATATCCACTTTATAATTTCTCAGTGTACACATCATGCAATTTACACAGTCAATCACTAATGCATGGTGTTTAATTGCCATACTTTCTTTATTATTATTACATACGCATGTATTCAAGGAAAAAGTTATGAACTTCTATAACAAAAGTTGAAAAAAAGATATTTTTTTTTCTTGTTTGTTTGTTTTTAAGATGAGTTCAAGTTTAGCTTCAGCTGTAACTAAAGCTGATCCAGATTAGATCAAGAAACATTCAGTAACTGATTTAATTCATCCCCACCATTTTTAGCTGGCTCACACTGACAGAAAGAAATACATTTGGGGCACTGGTAATGGCTCATGTTGTGTCAAGAACACTTTGTAACTAGCACTTATATGGGAAATTTAGATTAATTCATTTGTACCATTTAATATGAGAAAGTGGTGATAACTGAGAGCAAGTATCAGAAATCATATATTTTGAAACTGCTCTATTATCATAACGCTGAAGCTGAAATAAAGGCACGAGCATTTAAGGGATTGGAATGTATCTTAAGTGTATGTTGCAACAATATTGTAACAATAGTATTTTTACTAGATAAGAGCATCAGAAATCACATAGTGAATAAGAAGAAATAAGTGAAAAAGGAAATCACATAACTGATAAAACCAGAAAACAAGGAAGTTGAACATTCCTGTCCTGTGTTAAAAGGAGAATTAATGTCATGTTTGTTCAGTGCTTATAATTCTTTGATAAAAAGATAAGGATGATCAATATTAACACTTGCATGAACGTATTTTATGCAGTAGAAATAGAAAGGAATGCTTATGGCAATGGGTTTATATTATGTTTTACTGACAGTACTACAATTGTCTAAAATTCTTCAGCTTCACTAGCATTGCATAATTCAAGATTACCTCCTTCATATTGAATCTTTGCAGTGAGAAAACTTGAAAATGGCAATTCAACACTCCCTGGAGTTGCTGGCATGGAGAAGATAACCAAAGCCAATTGGTACAGCTCATACCTTGATATTTTTGTATCTTTTAGTGCTTCAGTATAGTTTTTATCTTTCTTCAACAGCAACCCTTGTAGATGAATATATAAATAGTCCATTTTTCTTTGGCTGTGTTTCAGAAAGTGATGTGTACTATTTTGAAAAAGTATTTTTAGCTGAGAAGATTTAAAATCAGTTTGGTTTATATATCAGTAAGAATCTCAATAATTTTGTTCTGTACTATGTAACGGTTGACCGTTTTTCATTTGACATTTCACATTGACATCCTCTCTTCAGTTTGTTGATTTTTGAGAATAGTACCTGAAGTTAATAGCACACACGTTTACTTCCTAAATTATTTTCCATGATCTCCCACACTTCCCACAAAAATTCTGTCGACCCTGATGCTGATTTTGAGTTTTCCCGATGACACTTCAGCCTGCTAGAAGATCTCTGTAGAAGATCTCTGATACTAAAACATTTTGAAATTGCCAATTTGTCAGGCTTCAGAGCAGCTGTTAGTTCCTGTCACCTGTCAGAACCTATATCAATTTATATTCTCTCACCTGAAAATCTTGCCATGGTCTTGGCAAGCTTCCTACAGTTCTAAAATCTGTTCCAGTAGGCTGCAAATTTAATGTAATCTACCAGATCAATCTATCATAGTTTCCTATTATTTATTTCTATGTACTTCTCACATGTACCTAACGTTTTTAATAAAAGCAAGCAACCGTCCATCGTTTTACCACATTATTCACTACTAGCTTCAAAGTCATCAAGAAGAACTGAACTGAATTCGGAAGGAACATCTGCATCTCAATTTTTTCATTATACCATTTTCTTTTCTACCTTATAAGTCTTTCTGTATCTTCCCTTTCTCTCTGTAGTAAATCAGATGGTCCTTTGGTGGACTTTAACCTCAGTAGCAAATCCCACTATTTTCATGACGACTCTTCCATTGCTTGTTTTACAGAGTACAGCTGAATATGATGAATGTCACCTTTTAAAACTCAACAAAAGTTTTAAACACTTAGACATATGTTATTCCCATTGCAATAGTCTTCGGAATAACTTACCATAAGCAATAAACTAGATATTTATTTTGAGTATCAATATATCATGCTGGTCACAAATTTTGCCCTTAGAAAATGTGTCTGTTTCTTCACACTGTGTATGCTGGCCACAGTTTTAGCAAAGCAGAGCTGGATTCAGATGCAGGTTTATGTAGTAGTAATGTTGGCATTTCTATATCAGACAGGGTTTGATCCAGTTGCCTGCACATTTTTAGAACTAATTTAGTTGTTCTACTCTATCCTGGCCTTCAACTGTTGCTCGACAAGTGTCCTGTAAAAATCACAAATACCACTGTGCTCCTATGCTTAAAATGTTGAAAGCTGCAGTTACTGTCTGAGGTTTTGTGCCATCTATATATCGGTCTTGATTACAGCCTATATTTCCTGAAATTCTGTCTCTACTGTTAAGGTGAGTGTCCTCCTACTACATGTTACAAAGTCCTACTTGAGGATCTGGAACTCTGACTGCTTATAGTTTGGTTGAGCTCTCTTAACAAACACTAAAAAGGGGAAAAGAAATTTCTGCTCATGTGTATGAGTTTTTTCTTTGTCATTCATTAATTTTTTCTTCTCTCTTTGAAAGTATGTGAGCTTTGAGGGAGTAATTCCTCTATGTAGCTACCTGTCTAGGTGAAATGACCACCTTTACTTCCTACTGTACCATCTTCATTTATCAGGATAACTCATTTTTTTGGAATTTTTTTGGACTCAAGTTTGAAATATTTCCTTATGAAGTATGGTGGTCTTCTCAGTTTTGGCATGCAACAATGATCTGTGAGGAGAAATGGAACTCATGAAGATTTAAAATTACAAATTATTGTAATTTGCAACACATGATTGTTAAAACACACACTGATCTATTGATACGGTCTTGACTACATACTAGTCTTTTGAAAAACATTTGTCAGCCTAGCCTTTTTTATTTCTGATCTGAATCACTGAATCTCTATTAAATGTACATTTTGGGATCCAGAAAGTCCTGCTCATTCTAAGCTTGATTGTTGTAGTCTCAGTAATATTTATATATATATATATAAAAATTACATATATCACTTTTAACTTCACATTTTCATTGTGAAAATGTAGGCTATGGCTTCCTGCACTTGATCAAGAAGCTAAGAAAGAGCAACACAAAAAATGGTGGTAGAATTGACTAATTGGCTTGGATATGTCAACTCTTTACAGTAAGAAACTGAGTACCAAGAACAGTTGTATTTGAGATCATGTGTGGTGTCAGTGTTGTTTCACAGGTGCCGGGCTGCAACAAATGCATGATACACAAGACTTAATGTATCTCAGTATGTCACACCTTCAATCACTCTCCCTGCAGACTAAATTAGTAATGAATTACTGTGGTCTTATTTGCTTAGTCATCAACTGTGCTGATAGGTATGGAATATGGAAGGTCCTTAGAAATTAACATAAACGATCTTCATTCTGAACCAACCAAGCAAAAATATCTGTGATGCTTTTAAATAGCAAGTATCTCTTGTGACAGGAAGTAAATACTCCAAGATATAATAGTTACTTTTGTTTTAATACTAGTCACAACTTCTTCTTAAGGATACGAAGGACAAGCTATGAGAAACTGAGCTTCAAATTATTTTGTCTGTCAAGTAGGTCTATAAAGTCTCAACACTGAGATGCTGTTTTCTCTAAATCCGCAAGCTGTCCCCAGATAGTCTCCATCACAAGTGATTATTTTATTTAATATGCAATAGTCTCATCTATATATATGTTGATCGCCCATTAGAATTTTACTAGTGAAAACACATCTTGAGCAGAGTACAAGATGCTACAGAAAAATACCTGAAATAATAAAACAATGAACCAAATGATAAATGTAGGATCAATGTTAAATTCCTTTAAAAGGATTTTTTTTTTTTTACTCTACCATGAAAGTTTTTAGGTGAACTGGTATTTGAAATCAGTATGTAGATTTATTTTTTTTTAATTCAGTGCCAATGATAATAATAAAAACAACAACAGCAATAATTAGAAAAAGAAGAAGAAGAAAAAGAAGAAGAAGAAGAAGAAGAAGAAGAAGAATGGTTAGAAGAGAGTGATTCAAATCTATGTGAGAGTACGTACTTAGTGTGGCAGATTAGAATCACGAAGGAGGTTACAAATCATCAGGAGAGTAAGCTGGGCAGCTACAGTACTATTGCATTGGCCAAAGCCTCAGTCACAAAGCTAATTGCAGGCTGTTTTCTATGCTTCTCACTGCTCACTTAAACTCATTTCATAGGTTACCTTTGTTTGTTTTTAATAATCAAGCATTACCAGTCCTAAGCATTAATAAATAATTACTTCAGCATCATAAGGTTGTTTTTTAAAAAAAAGCTGTATTTAAGGTAGTTGTCTTTTTGATGTTAATCCTTTAAAAGTCATATCTTCAAGCATTCTAGCAACAATATGTGGAGTAGAAATGTATTTATTTTTAATGAAAGTGGAGTCTGGTGTAGGCACATGACTGTAGGAACTGGACCTATTAGAAAACCATCACATATCATGAAGCTAGCAAAAAGATTATGTGAGTTGGCATAATACTTTTGCTTATTTTATTTCCAAAAACATTAATAGAAATGACTGTTAATCAAAATAAGTAACAAGTCTGTCTGTATGGTCTGATAGGTCCCACAGGACACCCAGGCAGACTCATTAGAACTTCACTTAAAGGAATCCTCTGGGAAAATACTGATTTAGAGGCTTTAAATTCAGAAAATGGATCTTGCTTTGGACCTCAGTATCAATATAAGTCACAGGAAGTTTCTTATGGCTTCTTAACCCTTTCTTATAATTTCCTATATTGTGAAATATAATGAATTTCCATTGTGAGTGCATTTCATGAAATTCATGATCCATGTTCAGTTCTACAGATATTACTAAATTAATCTTCTGAAGCTGCCGGGATCAGAAAGGAAAAAGAAACTGGGGAAAATAACAGTTTACTCGATGATATATATATCTGATTCAGGTTTGCTATTTAACAGCTGCAACTGCGAACGTTTTACCTTTATCAAAAACTGTATGTTTTATCTTAGTTAAAAAAGAAGACATGAATCTGCTGTAGCAGCACAACAGCAAACCTTTTGCTGCTTAGCTGAAAGCTAGCAAGAATTCCTGTTCCATTACTGAAAAAAAAGAGAATAAAAAACTTCAGGACTTGCTACCAATATGTTCTACAGAAATAAAAATATTTATGATGAATATATAATTGGGCAATTACATTCTATTCCAGTAGCAGAATATTTGGAATTAAAAGTATTATTATTTTTAGTTTTATTACAGTCCTTAGTGTGTGTTTTTAATGCTGTAATGGAAGCAGATAGTACCAACTCTCAATAATTAGAATGGACTGGACAGACTCAAATTTGCTTCCTGTCATTCGTGCCTCAGAAAGAATTAGGGAATGTGCATAGATTTTTGAAGGTGTCCCAGTGCTATTCCTAAAAAATGAATTCTCAGCCTCATGTGGAATGACCAGCCGATGAAACAGGGTCTTAAGAGCAGATTAAACTATGGTTATATGTTGGATCCGAGAAGTCATAGCTCATTGATCTAGCCTGTGAGATCCCTCTGTAGAGCCATCCTACCCTCCAGCAGATCAATACTCCTGCCCAACTTGGTGTTACCTACAAACTTTCTGAGGATGTACTCGATCCCCTTGTCCAGATCATTGATAAAGATATTAAATATAACTAGCCCAAATACAGAGCCTTGTGAAACATCACTTGTGTCTGACTGACAACTGGATTTAACTCCATTCACCACAGCTCTTTGGGCCTGTCTGTCCAGACAGTTTTTCTCCCAGTGAAGAGTATGCCCATTCAAGTCATGAGCAGCCAGTTTCTCCAGGAGAATGCTGTGGGAAATAGTGTCAAAGGCTTTACTAAAGTCCAGGTAAAAACATCCACAGTATTTCCCTCATCCACTAAGTGTGTCACCTTGTTATAGAAGGAGAACAGGTTTGCCAAGTAGAACTTGCGTGTCATAAACCCATGCTGACTGGGCCTGATGACCTGGTTGTCCTGTATATGCCGCATGACAGCACTCAAGGTGCTCTATAACCTTCCCCAGCACCGAGGTCAGACTGACAGGCCTGTAGTTCTCTGAATCCTCCTTCTGGCTCTTCTTGTGGATGGGTGTCCAATTTGCTAACCTCCAGTCAACTAGGACCTCCCCGGTTACCCAGGACTGCTGATACATGATGGAAAGTGGTTTGGTGAGCACTTCTGTGAGCTCCCTCAGTACCCACGGGTGGATCCCCTCCTGCCCCATAGACTTGTGGGTGTCTAAGAGCTGTAGCAGGTCACTCACCATTTCCCCTTGGATTATGGGGATTTCTTTCTGCTCCCTGTCCCTGTCTTCCAGCTCGGGCGGCTGAGTACCCTGAGAACAACTGTTCTTACTATTACAGACTGAGGCAAAGAAGGCATTAAGTACCTCAGCCTTTTCCTCATCCTTTGTTACTGTATTTCCCCCTGCATCAACAGAGGGTGGAGATTCTCCTCAGACCTCTTTTTGTTGATCGTGTATTTACAGAAACTTTTCTTATTGTCTTTTACTAGAGTGGCCAGAGTAATTTCTAGTGGGGCTTTGGCCCTTCTAATTTTATCCCTGCATAACCTCACAACATCCTTGTAGCTGTCCTGAGTTGCCTGCCCCTTCTTCCAAAAGTCATAAACTCTCCTTTTCCCCCATGTTCCAGCCAAAGCTCTCTGTTCATACGGGCTGGTCTTCTTCCCTACCGGCTCATCTTCTGGGGACAGCCTGCTTCTGCGCCTTTAGGATTTCCTCCAGCTTGAGAGTGGTGTTCCTCACTGGTCTCTTAACCCATAGCTCTCTGCTTAACACTTAACCCTCTACTGCGCACTTCTAGAAAGCATGATTTTAAAACTATGCACACAGAGTCATTATTTCCTCTGCCCTACAGCCTATATCAGGTACTGTCAGCATCAACATCGCAGCTCTCAGGTTTTCTCAGGTTGCCTGAAAACGGGCAACAGGAAAGAGAGACTTGAAAATGTATAGCAACTAAACATGACATGTTTTAAAGAGCAAAAATAGCATTCTGAATGATGAACTATAATTTCTGGAGCACAGATGTCAGATGGTTTCCTTGTGAAGTTCCTTCCTGTGCAGACAGCCAGTACCGGCTTTATAAAACATGTAAAACCTCTCCAAGTCCTCAGAATACAAATTTAGGTGCTGCCTAATATCTGTGCCAGACATTTGTGTGGGAAAGAGTTCCACCATGGGGAGGAAAGTACTGCCTGATGCTTACTTACAGCCCCATGCTACACCAGGATACCAGAATGACATTGAAACAATCTGGATGTGAGCTGACAAAACACCAAATGACTGACTGCAAACGTTTTCTTCTTGGTAAAATCATGTGGAGGGGAAACAAAGGAAAGAAAAGCTATCTGTCTCTGTTGCAACATAGACATCCAGTAAAAGTAACCCAACAAACAGTGAAACCAAAAAAACACATTTATTTAAAAATAAAGACATGATTAAAACTAATGTCAGGGAAAAGAGCACAAGCAGGAAGGACTTTTTCCCCCCACTTATTTGTAATGATGATTTATCATTATTTATGATGTTTCTTCAGACCCTTTTGCTGTTACCCACCTCTGCTACTCCTTCAAGCAAAAATTCTAGCATGAATCTTAACAGATGTCTTAACATTCAGCTTTCACATCCACCTGCAGTTTTCCAGGAACCTCAAGCTATACACCAAATATAATTCACTCCTTTTATTTTCAAATAGACAGTTTTCCCTTCTTCTTTCTGTTTTTCATCCACCAGAAATAATTACAAGCCTCAATAGATATAAATCTTAGCCTTTATTAAATTTAACTTATTAAATTATTGAAAGTTTATTACATTTATTGTTACCTATTCCATTGCAACTTGCCTGTTTTATTTCCTATTTTGTACCGTTTCACAATTATCTGGTGTCACATCCACAGATGTATGAAGACCAACTGTTAGACCATGTCTAACCATTTAACTTTGCAATGCTCATATTCCCAATAATGACTTGAAATTTCAAGGAAAAAAAAAAATAAATAAAATTACACGGTGAAGCTCTCCTATTTAACTCTCATATGGTTTTCGTGGCATTAATGTGACCATTAATGAGGTGGAGGTGTGAGGTGGAATCTATGTTGTTGTGTTTTATTTATGACGTACAGTTTTGTCTCTTTTTCCCTCTTTTGGCTTTCATTGGAACAATAACAGGTAAATGTTAACTGCAGTTTTAATTCCCTTGGAATTTTGTGCAGGAAAAAGAAACCAGACAAACATAGTACCAACAATCACTACTCAAAGATGCATGAATCAGTATTTTTCAATATAAATGGATGACTTACAAACATATTTCAGAAGCTGCTGAGATTTTTGGAGAATTTGGTTCTGCATATTTTTTTTTGTTTTGTATTCCAAGAAATGTTCTCAGTCCTTCAGATATTTTTTTTCCCTTTTGTTTTCCAAATGTAGTATGTAGCGTTTTTCTAGAATTCAGATCCACATATTTAAATTAAGCTTTCTTCTTGTGCTTGATCCAGCAGGGAAATAAATTCCATAGCAACAGACACTGATGTTTTAAACACATGGTGGGTCACTCAAAATATAGTGTTCTGGGAGAAATCAAAGCTACTTACTCAAGAACAGATATCTTCCCCAAGGAGAATTAATGACAATACTGGTCAATCGAAGTATTTTATTGGCTTTCAGATTTTATGCAGAGTTAAATCTCTGTTATAGATCCCTTTAAAGCCCTGTACAATTCAGTACTTAAAATATTTTAT
This sequence comes from Stercorarius parasiticus, assembly GCA_013396915.1. Taxonomy (NCBI): domain Eukaryota; kingdom Metazoa; phylum Chordata; class Aves; order Charadriiformes; family Stercorariidae; genus Stercorarius; species Stercorarius parasiticus. The sequence goes on along the minus strand of VWZL01003074.1, from coordinate 98,867 downwards.
AACAAGTTTCCTATCCATTTTAAAATGAAATATGTTTAGAACAGGGTATCAAGGATCCACAATGATTCAAGCATATCTTTTCTAAAGTAACAGTTACAACTGGGGGGAGAGAGCAGAATTCAGAAAGTAATGCTGAAGAGCACTGAATCATATGTTTCAACTACACAGCAGACTTGAACAGTCTTACAAACTTGTACAAGACAGTACAGGTTTAGGTGAGCAACATCAACTAACCAATGTAAATTCCAATTCTATTGATTTCTATGTCTTGTTCTTTTCTCTATAGACCTCATCAAAACATCACCAGTAGACATGAATAAATCCTGTTCACTCTACTTTTATAAGGACATCTATGCTTTGACTATTGTGGAACTGAGTGCCACCTCTTAGCCAAAATTCATGAAATATCATTGTTTTAGAAACAAGAACACAGAGTTAGGAGTTGCCTGAAACAGGTTATTTATAAGCAGAAGTCAGCATAGTGAAAATGCGTTCCACTGGTGGCCCACTTGTTTCCTGCTTCAAAAGGGGATAAAATGTACCCTTTATAATGAAATATACCTCCAGCTTCAGCTGTAATCAGCAAAATCATAATAGGGTAAATGGCAGTCAGCACCTCCTTCTTTGACTCAGTAGTCCTTGGTTGTTTTCATACTTAGATATGAAATGATTAAACATGTATTTTAAATTCCAATGTATCAGAATACTGATTGTAGCTAAAGAAGCCCCGAAAAACAAACTGATGTTTGTCTGAGTAGTTGAATTTGTATCAGAAGTGTTCCAAATACAAGCCAACAGCTTTAACAAAGTCAAGATTCTTGAAAATAATTAAATTTAGACAAAGATTTATTTGTATCAATGGGGAAAAAGGTCATTACTGTAATTGTTTACACCAAAAATCTCATTTGAAAGTAGACTTCAAAAAAGTAGTAGAAATATTGTGAAAGAGTTTAAATAGCGTAAACACTACTTTTTTAAGTCCCATCAACAAAATGCCAGATCAAAATGGCATGCAAATGGATTTATGTACAGGTTACTATAGATTGATGGAACCAGAAGAAGTCACAAGACTGGTATCTAATTTTATTTTCCCATCTGTAGCACCGAGGTACTGATACATATTTTTGTAAAAAAAAAAAAAAGAGATATGCTGATGGAAAGTATAAGTGTCTACTATAGTTCAGTTGATGGGTTTTATAAAAGCTTTAGTCACGCAAACGTAATACTGAAATGAATCATTATGCAGAAAATAAATAAATCTTAGGCCAATTACAGACAAATCTGAAGCATGGTCTGGTAGCGTAGCCCTTTGAGCAGAAGGCACTTAAAATATGAAGCTTTATATGGCCCAGTTACAAAGAAGATGAACCTCTCAGCCCTTACATGTAAACTTAAGAGCTCATATTAGAAGTCATTATTGAAAATTTACAGAAGTGCAATGAAAAGCATGGACAACATAGATGTATGAGATCAGAATGTGTGAGCATTTTGCTTTCTATGTAGCACCTATAAATCTGTGTCTGCATTCCTGCAATACTCAGAGGTTACGATCTAAACAGTAGACCACGTTGTACATTATTTCTTTAAACTTATTATGAAATAATAGTTTGATCAGTAGCACGATATCTTCACATTGAATCCTAACATAAAAGTTACTATTTCGTGACTTAACTCTAGTGGCGAGGGTTTATTTTATTTTGCACTTGGAAGAGGCACAAGGATAATTTCCATATTTAATATTTAATATTGAATTGGGTAAGTCTGGCTATCAGGAAAAAAATGAGGGAAGGTGAAGTGTGAAAAATTGCCATCTTTCACAGCTTTAAAACGTTGGCTCTGTTGTCTGGCATAATTAAGTCAACAGTCTGCTGGTCTGCTTCCAGGCACTTTGACAACTGTTCTCTCACTGCCACCAGTAAATTAATAGGACTGTGCTTTTCCCAAGGGGCACTGTATGCAGAATGAGAATATTCTTGTCCCTTGGTCTGCTGCTGGTGAAGTGGTGATGGGCGGTAATGCTCAGCAAGCAGGAGCTGTCAGGTCATTTGCTCTATTATAGTTGGACCATTCACACTATTATAGTTAGATGTGATAACACTTACACTCTTTATCATCAGGGGTTTATTGTATCCCAACTGTTAGCACTGTCTCCAAGGTAATAGACAACAGCTGTGAAGTGAATTTTTTGCCACAAAGCAAGAAGAGAAGACGGTCTTTTTAGGCATTTTCAAGTTGTTGGGAGAGTTAGAGCTGCTTGATATTCATCAGGGTTTTATACAGGCTCATAAGATTTAATAAAATTCTTTAGCTTTTAATCCCTGGAGTTTAGCTTTGCTTTTCTTTTCTTTTCTTTTTTCTTTTCTTTTCCTTTCTTTTCCTTTCTTTTTTCTTTTCTTTTCCTTTCCTTTCCTCTCTTCTCTTCTCTTCTTTTTCCCACCCCCTTTCCTTTCCTTTCCTTTCCTTTCCTTTCCTTTCCTTTCCTTTCCTTTCCCATTTCCTTTCCTGTTTCCTTTTCCTTTTCGTTTAAATTAATCTGAATACTACTGGCTTTCACCTGTTTATTTTGGACTCCAAATCATACAAACACTGATGTTTGTGATCAGTTCACTGGAAAACTATAGAAGAGTTTAAATTTATTTTTCTTAGAAATGCAATAGTAGCTGCAGGACTCCATAGGTTCTGGCCTTACCCTGCACCAGGAAAATAACCTTCTGTCACTAACATGACTGGGGTCAGGATTAGTACTTTTGTTGTCCAAGGTTTTGTTACACTTGAAGTAAACAAATCCTTAGCAGAGATGGATCAAGTAGAAGATGAGGACTGCCTACCTAGAAAGAAACCTGGCAGAAAAATTGCAGGAAGTCCAGATTGTACTGAAAGTAGTACTACTGAACTGGATAAAAGTCTTTGCCCAGCTACTTGTGGCAGAACTCAAGACAATGAAGAGTTTTATAGCTGGGGCATGACAAATGTTGAAAATTGATTTGGAAGATTTACAAATTCCTTGATCCATGCAGGAGCGTCATTTTCATTTAAGAAACAAATCATTAGCTGAAACTGTTGTCTAATTTTGTTGCAAGTTTTTATTTTAAAAGTAGATGATGTGTACTTGAAGAACTAACAATGAGCAAATTAGGAGATAATTTTATTTTTAAAAACTGGCAATCAGGTCAGTGCCAGGGTTGTGAAAGAAATAGCAAAAGGCAGGGCAAAGAAACAAAAAGAAAAGAGACATTAATTTTCTTTCCTAAATGTCACTGTTAGTTAGCAGTGAACGTTAGCAATGTCAGCTGATCTTTATTGTTTGTACAGGACTCCATTCACCACTTGGAACAACACTAATAACAGTACAAATCACTCGAAAAAGACTGGTACTTCTCCTACACCTTCTGACAAAGAAGTCGGAAGAAAATGGAACAAAATGGTGTCACTTAAGAAAAAGGGTTTTAACTCACACACAGTTTCTGTTACTCTTTTTTTTGCTTATTTTATATCTATTACTCCCCAATATTAAAATAATCCTCAAAAACCTTTAATCAGGGAAGCAAAATACCATATATTTACCAAAGCATAATTCGATATATATGCCCACCTAAACAACAACAAAAATAAAAGCACAAAACAAATAAATTGATCAAATTCTCACACTTACTTGGAGTTTTATTTTTTCATTTTTCCTTGTTATATGCAAGTATGATGTTGCGCCTTAAGAGTCAACATAATCAAATCTTTAAATTTTCCATTCACGTTTATTACATTTTGGACTCCATTTGTCAGAAGGCCAAGTTAAGAAAATAATACAAATCCTACTGGTTTTTTTTGTATGGTGAATGGGAACAAACTGTAAATAATTAATCCATTTGTGTTGGTTTTCCTAAACAGCATATATTAACAACTCTTGCTTTTACAATTCTTACTAATTTGTAGAGGAATTTTGAATATGTTTCAGTAAGTTTTTAAATTTCAATTAAGTTTTCTCTGATAATGTGAAATAGAGATAAAAACACAAGCATGAACATAGAGATGGTTAACCTTCTATGAACACTCACACATACCTCCATTCATTGTTATCATCTGTTTCTCTGGTCATTGTCCACTAACTCTGCTCTACCTTGAAATATTGCTTTAAATCTAGAAAATATTGTCATATCAGAAACAATGCGGCAAAAATTTACAATTCCAGCTGAAAATGCTCTCTAGATTTATGTAACACTTCATGTCTTCTTCTGAGTACAAGTATGCTGGCATGCCACTTTTTTATTTATGCCTCTGTTGAATTTGACCAAAACACTTGTTTCTTGGGAGGTTTGTTCAAAGGTGTATTAATGCTGGCAAAAAAGCCACTTTTTTTTTTCTTTAGAAGCATACTGTAAAACCAAGCACCAATAATAATGACAATGCTGCCTATGAAATGGCAAGTTTAGAATTATTCAAATCATTGTGTCTTGGATTTGGTTTATGAGAAGACAGAGACCAATTCCAGTGAGGTTCAGAAAGCCCAAGGTTCACATCTACTAAACTTCAAGCGGATTCCCTGTGATCAATTTGAGGGTTTTTCTTCCAGTTTTATGCACTTAAAGACAGAAAAAGAAAGGTCATTCTGCTTCCTAGAATACTCTCAGAAATCTCAGTTTATCCCTGCTAGTCCTCTAGAGTACCGACTTTGAAACATTCCCCTTTTCCTGTGTAATCAGAAGCAGAGCTTTTGACATATTGGAGAAGTTCTGATGTAGATGCAGGGAAAAAATCAGGGAAAATTCACTACTCCTACTGGAAATAGTTATGACTTTGGACCAAGAATGGATTAAAACAGGCCAAAACGTCTAACTATGACAAAAAAAAACAAGAGGCCAGCTAGGTCCATGTAGATGCTACAAATTATTGCTGCAATAGAATAGAATTATAAACAACCAGAGTGGATCTATAGAGTAAAATTGATACTGAGGATCCAACATCCATGTTGTACTCAGCATTTCAGGGATTTTTCTCTAGAGCAGCACTAGTCCAGCTGGTTCCACAGAATGCATGTCCATTTGTGCCTGCAGTAGATTAAGTGCACTTCTGGAATGCATTTTTCAGATGAATTTTATTCTAAAAGAATATAGTTTATGAGCTCCAAGACCTATTCATGATATAAACACAGTAAGTAGAGATAATCAGGTGTTTTGCTACCTAAGCATACACCTGAGCTAAACCAAACCACTAGTGTGTACATACTGTAATGTAGAACTCCACTGACTCACATCCATGCTGGCTGAACCAGAAGCTCAGATCCAAACTTGCAAGGGTGAAACAATAAGGTTTGTTCAGCAGTGCCTAAGGATGAGTCGTGAAGGAGCTGTGCACTGTAAAGAGGAACAGATGGGCTTGATTAGCAATCAAATGCGTTTGAAAGCAGAGGGATAGTTGACACCCTTTAAATACTCCAGTACTTAAGTACTTGTGGAAGTACTTAATCATGTAAAAGACCCATGGTTAATTTAAAGTCAAAGACCAAAATGTCCTGGTGATTACCCTAGCAATCTGAAGTTATGTGGGGAGTGGGAGAGAAGGTGAAGAAGACCTCCATTCTTCCTTGAAGGTCTTCCATTCTTCATAGATCGCATCTCCCAGAATACTCTGAAAGGTCACACCTACACATTTCCAGAGGAGTGTATCTCATATTTTTGAGTATACCTGAGATGTGTTCAGATTCAACCCCCAAGCTCCCTTCCGAACATACACATAAGACTGTAGCTAGATGAAAGACGGAGGATCAACATGCAGATTCCTCCACATTCCCATGAAACTAGCCTTACTCACTCTACAGAAAGATCTACAAGATTTTTATTGTTTCATAATTTTAGGCAGCTTAATATTACCTTATTCTGAATTTCATATGACCCTTCATGATTTTTTTCTAGTAGAAAACAACTGTGCTATGTTCTGTCCGTTTGGACAGAGATACAGACAAATAGGGAAGTTCTCAGGTCCTGTAATCACCAACAGTCCTACGTATACAATAAAAATGCACTAACACATCTTGGGTTCTATCAGCTAATTGTAATGAGCTACTTATGAGGGATTTATGGCTAGAAATTATTTGCTGGCATCACTCAGTAGATAATTAGGAAAACAATCTCAAATATGCCAAGCCACTCAATTTGTGAAGCAACAGAAAGTCAATATTTCTTAACTATTTTCTTTGATAAAATTTATTGCCCTAGTTTGACTTACAGGCTTCCATATTCTGATCTACAAAATCCATGGCAGTTTTTAGACTGGACTATTGGAAACTTGTATTTATGCTTCCCCCTCCACTCCCCGACATATACACACTAGGATAGGATATTTTTGCCATTTCAAGCCCTTTTAGCATGGTTATAGATAATATAGCCACAATTTTTCAATATAGATAACCATTTTAATTTCAGATAACCCCATTTCTAACCAGCTCTCCCCTAACCACCAACATCGCTTTTTAAAAAAAAGCTTAGGACTACCTTTAATGTCTCATTTTCACCCAGTTATTTTTCTAAAAACTATGCCTGTGTTCTCATTACCATGGTGAATGTTAGAATTCAGAGCCTAAACTAAACACCAGTAAAGTCAGCTATTGCCTTCTTTGGCTGAAAGGTTGTGTTCGATTCTGAAAAGACTGGGAAAACTTTAAAATATGTTACAAGGTCTGGTTATAAATAATAAAAAAAAATCTGCAACACAACAGAGCGAGATAAAGAAAACAGTTACCTATTTGCTGATTACAAACTTTTATCATTCTCAGACATATCTGTATTTAAACATAGATTCAGTTTTCATTTAGCTTAATGGGTCTATCAGCACTTTTGTTACAAACCCAAGTATTAGTGGGTTTGTCATGAGATTGTTATAATTGGCTATTGTTCCAGCCTACATGGAATATGTTTAGATATTATGGAACAATTTATGTATTCTAAAAAATCCTAAGGAGCAGGGACTATTGTGGAGTTCACTCACCTAGGAGTGAAATTTTAGGACTAGGGAAGGACTGGAAACAGACACTATTTGCAAAGGGTTAAATCTAGAGCACCAAAAAATCTTTTTGATTTTCAAGTGCAGCATACTGATGTTTGGAGATTGGTATGGGTCTTCAAATATCATATGGAAGATTAGAAGCCCATTACATAAAAAATGAAAAATAATGGCTGTTGTTCCAAAGCACTAATAAGCTATATATGTCCATTCATTTGACTTCATTGCCATTAGATGGGAAATAACTTTAAGGAAGACATTGCACCAACTGGATTAGGGGTGAGGGGTTTAACAGTAGCAGCCTACCATAAAGACAGTAAGAAAATATCCTCATTTCAAACAACCAAAGGAACAGTAAGCTATCATGCTTGAGATCCAGGAGGTGGGTGAAATGTGAGTGATAAATCCATCCACTTCATGTGGTACAATAAAATATAATCTGGAGTAAGAGAGGGATAAATTCATGCCCATGTTTTACATGCTCTTTTTTTTTTTCCCTGCAACTTATTTTAAATCTTTTATAACTTGCTTAAATGGAGTAAACTCATATCGTGGTTTAAATTTATAGTGGTTAAGGATTTCGCAAGGAGATTATCATATTATTATCCTGTTTCCGAAATACTCATTGAAATTTCTCTTTCTGTCCAAAAAATATTAGCTCTGTGTCAGTCTTTTCTTAGTATCCGTATTAACTTCAAAGGTTATGCTACATCTTCAAAAAATCTAGGCCAAAACCATGGTCTTTGTAAACATTTTAATGGGTTTTAAAAGCAAACTAATTGAAATCAGAGAGCTTCTTGCGAAGAAATAAGAAGTCACCTTTGGGAATTCCTTCTGTCCAGTCAGCACTCATTCTGGTTTTAATCTCTATTTTAACCCTTTGAATTATTAATATTATGCTTCTTTGCTTGTTTGCTTTCTTTTTGTATGAACACCTCTTTAATATAAATCTGTTATTGCTGCTGATTTTCATGAAACCCCTCTTTCAGATACTCTTTATGTTGTGTGAAAACAGTATGACTAACAATTCACGCAAAAATCTGAATCTTTTGGAGATTCATGCTAATAATATGAAAATAAAATTCAAGATATTTAGTCCAGAACTGTATTTCTTAAAGGAGGATTAAATGCTATGTTGACATTGCCTTCTTTTTATTCCCATAAAAGTACAGAGCCAAGAATGCATTGACTTTCACTGAGCTTGGTTATGAGTGAGTCTAGAATTATTTACTTTCAGCTCTTCAGGACCGAGCAGGATCCTGTTTTCCCTCTCTCACTTCTGAAGCAAGATTTGCAAGGGGGAACTAGATCATGATCACATCTCAAAAGTTTACCTTAAAATCAGGAGTCATAGACCAAGGGTGGACACAGCAGATAATTGCTGTTTTGTTGTTTTCTTTTGCTCAAAATTCTATGGCAAGCTGACTGGTGTGCAGGTGATTTGAGTGAACAGCATGTCACAGGACTCAAGATACAGCTAAAACTGAATACTGAGCACAACAGATCCACAGCATTGGTCTCAGAAAATGAGGCATGATTGATATTGTAGCTGCAGGGAATTACACCTGAACTGCTCAAAGACAAAGTTTAGTATTTTCCTCTCTTTTGACCTTAGTCTAGATTTCAGAGCTGAGGTGATTTTCAGTGTTGGCAAGAAGATAGAGATGGTAGCATCATTGAAATTTATCTCCTGACTTAACTCTCCAAAGAGGTCAAGGAATTGAATGACAGACTCTGCCAGTGTCCAGTGGCATTCTGTGAGAAAAATTGGTATTTAAGTCCTCAAAGCAGAATCTTGTCAGAGGCTCTTAATTCTCCTGCAGGCACTTCAGCATTAACAAGCAGCTCACAACAACTTGGGTTATAGCTGGTTCATGGTGATGTGCCGTTCTATTTATGAGCTGTTCATTTTGGCCAACACAGAGAAACATTTGCTGAATGGAGAAGTATTTGCTACCAGACACACTTATTTTAGCAGAACGCTAATAATGAAAAATCGCAGGAGCTTGGAGCCACACTCCTTAAGCATACTGACATTATGTAATGCTAATAACATTATTTTCCAGGCTAATGCTATTATGTCAGAGCATATCTAATATGTGCTATAGGAAACCTGCTATTTATTTATCATTTGCATCAAACCCTAAAGAAAATCTAAAAACATCTACAAGATTAATTCAGGTTCACCACAGAAGAAACAAACTACACATTTGCATTCTTTACCAAATCAAAGGAAGACATTTTCTGAGCTGTTCAAACTTACGTATGAAGATGTTACGAGAACTGGTAATGGAAAATGTTACACTGATTCAGAAAAGGCTTTTACATTATTTCCAAAAAATACTATTTGAAATCTTCATAATAGATAACCGCCATAGCCGTGATGTGCTGTCTCTTAGCTGCTAGAATATGTGATAAGCTCCCTGTTTATCCATGGACTCTTTTCATCTGTCTTCTCTGTGAGTCCTCCTGGGGCAGCTGCCTGTAAGAGAAGTATGCTCTGTGGTATCACTAACATCCCCTTCCACTACACAGGTATAGAAGTAGCTGGGCCCCAGCAGAGGACACTGGCAGAAGCTGGATGGCTACATAGCTCTTATGGGCTCAGACCACAGCAACATTCTCCTCTCAGTGTCAGCGACCATCAGGCTCGACCTTGTATGCACCTTTTGAGAAGAAACACCGAAAACTTAATTTGACCATGCATGAAGAAATAATATCAGAATTTTCATCAAGTTGTTAAAGCATGTCCAAAAAGACTTTCCAGTCTAGCAAACTCAGATTTGAAATGGAAGCACTGGACTAAGAGAAGGGCTATTTTTCTCACTAGATTGTCAATAAAATACACAGCACTAGAGTTCCTATAAAATCTTAAACTGACAGTAAAATTCTGCTTCCACTGTTCTGGTAGTGTAGCCACTTAGGCCACAAAGGCCACGACAGTTTCTATATTTGAATGTAAGTTCCAGTGAACAAAGTAAAATAAATAAATCTTTTATAATCAAAAAGGGCCATGGGGAATGGAGGAAAGTAATTTTCTTCCTTTTCTATTTACTATATATATTATATATTCTATTTATATAACACTTTTTTGAAATTAGACTATGGCAACCGTATCCTTATATAGTGATTGTTTACGTATCATGAATAGTACCAATATTATATCTACAACAGCATCATGCTTTTTCTAATGCCTTCTGTGCTATTTCTTAAGTTTGCATTTGAGTGGGCTTTGAGAATATAGAACAGCTGGTGATGTCTAATAATTTTAAAGATACCCACATGCTTATTTATTTTGTGCCCTCTTGGTAATTTAGGAAGATACTAGCTACAAAGAAAAGAGTAATCTGGAACCAAGGTATTTGGAAAACGATTGAGAAAATACCATTTTCTAAAATTTGCATAGGATTGCAAAGCAGACAGACAGACAGACAGACAAACTATTACTTTTGAAAGAAAATAGCTTTAATCTGAATTTAAATGCTCAGAGTTGATTTAATTACATGTACATGATATAATTGAAGTATGTTACACAGCCTCTTGTTATTCATTATTGTAATAAGCAAAAGTGTTTTAAGTATGCAAATTAAATGTAGTTCAATATAATCAATTTAAAATATAACAAAAGAGTCAGTGTTGCTTTATTTTTCATAACAACTGCGCTCTCTTATCTTTTGAAAATAGAAATTATACAAACCACCCATTTTTATAATGCTTCATGAAACTCTTAAGCAAATCAAAAGGAGGAAGATGGTATAAAAATCAAACAAAGACTACATGAGATTTAGTACTAATTCTGCTAAATCGTCTTTAAGAGAAGTCTGTTTTATTCAGAAAAAGGTAACCTAAGCTATTAGTGATAAACTCTAGGTTTATGCTGGTTCCTAAATTTATAAGAAAAATGAACATTTTTCTAAATTACACTATTTATAACTTATAAGAATAAAAAATACAGAGTACACATGATGTTAATTTAGTGATAGCTGTAAAATTTAAATATAAATGGTCCCTTCCAATCTAAAACATTCTATGATTCTACAATTCCATGATAATTGTTGTTATTGTCATCACACATTTTTTCAGTGTTGTTACTTGTAGCAAATGAAATCTGCCACCCCCTCCAAAGAAACAAGCAAATGAAAAAACAAACAAAATCCTCAACACCAAAGCCATAAGCCAGATTCTACAAATGGGAGCTAGACATTTATAAACTTAAATGCAAGTTTATGGGAAAATATTTTTGTTTTCATTTGAATGGAATTACAGTTCTTCATTATCTGAGAATGCAATTCTTTTGTTTTCATTTTAGGAGGATGTTCTTTGTTTTCCTACATATAAAGTAGGAAGCACTTATTAAACTATATTCTTTAAGTCTTCAGTTTAATGGAAATAATCAAATAAGTGAGAGGTTTTTATGTATTTTCTTTTTTCCCATTGTTATCCACCATGCATCTGTTTATTTTCACACCTTTTCCATCTCTTCTAATCTACCTTTAAATTAATTTCTTATTCCTTCAGCCTGTCCCAGCAAGGTGAGAAATCAACAGCATGGCTGATGTATTAGATAAAATTACCCAAACCCATTGACGAATCTTATTTGTATTTTAAACACTTTGGCGCTCACTACATTGATCTTATTCTTAGTATATCTTGTACTACTTATTAAGTTACCTCGCAAAAAGGGCTTCACTTAGCCAGGCAGTAATGTTAACTCTGCGGTCTGTCTCCACAGTAACACCTACAGGTTGGTCTCTATTTCACTGGCTGAGTTCTTGCCATTGTCTCGTTGCTAGGCCTGTGCTTATTGCTTCACTTAAGTAATTATTTATTTAACCAGTTTGGATTCTTGCTATCCCCCATTGATTCCTCAGATAATAACAAGAAAACAGTAAGTTTTAATTCCAAGCAAGTAAACATATTTTTGAAGGCTTGAATGTGTTTTCTTCGGACAAAGAAAGTGCGTCTTAAGATTTGGGGTACTTCCCGCTACATTTTGGCTACAATATGGCAAAAGGCAGCCAAGATTTTTCATATAGGATATTATAATTAGATGCCAATTACATTTCACTAATTATATTTGAGTAGGCACCCAAGGATGATTCATGTTTAATGATTCTGCAGGCAACCTCCCTGTGACACATTTTTCCAGGTTCTTTAAAACCGTTGTCACTGTCATTAATATGTACACCTATGTTGAACATGAGTCTTTATAATTAAGACTCGAATCTTAGACAGTTTTATCATTGTTGTTTAGAAAAACATAGGTATATATGATCTCTAATAATAGGACAACACATGCTAGGAGCAAAGTTAGTTCGTTCACATACCAGAAAAAACAGATCTGCAGTGTATGAGAAAAAAACTAAAATTCAACTGGCAAGTTAAACAGGTAAAAGACTTCCTGTCTGGATTATAAAAAATAGAAGTTTTTCTACTCACTTGAAGGTTTATGTTGTTTTATTTTTCATTCTACACTTTGCGAAATTTCTCTATCGGCACCTCCCCTTTCAACTTATCTCTTGAAGCCTATATTGACATGAAGTCTCATTAACTCCATTTAGACTTGCTAGCGAGAAATGACTCATTACACACTTACGGTGCACTGCAGAAGATCTGGGAGGCATCCTGCCTTTCTTGAAACTCCTCCTGAAGCTTCCAGGAGAGCTCAGACAGACACTGACTGTGTATGATGCTGTTGGTCACCTCTGCTATCCAGGGATCAATTGTGATGGATGGGACCTTGAACTGCAGGTCATTTAGTGAATGCAAACTCCTCCCTCACTAAAGAAAATGCCATAATTAACTTGGTTTGTCAAGCTTATGCTTCTGTTTTTCTGTTTTTTCTCTCTCTGTCTCTTTCTCTTCAAATTATTCTCACATTCCTCTCTACAAAGTAGGAAAATTTTTACAGTCAGCTAATTTGCCTTTCACTCTGACCACTACACCCCAAAGAACACATACAGAGCGGATTAACGCATTCTTTCATGAGGTAAAAGAGATGGATGTGAAAACTGTCAGAGTAAGAAGGGAACTGACCTTAGATTGCTTTCCTACCCAAGTAGTCTGACTGATGGGAACAGAAGACCAGTTGCCTTTGTTTCTTTGCCTATTTGTAAAGAAGTCAGTGAATTTTACATCAGTTATGAAATATGAATTTTAAAGAATCTGCCTTTGCCTCCTCTTGGTAGCATGACTTGAGCAACTGCAGACAAGAGAAAGCCCAAACACTGTCCATTCTGAGAGGCTATTTGCCCTCCTGATAAGGTGGTGAAGGTTGCTTAGGGTGGCAATCAATGAGGGAAAATGTGCAGTTGCAGGGAGAGGCCTTGTAATGAGAAGAGGTCAGCCATCCCAGCCTGGCACAAGGTCCTTAAATAGCCAACTTGTCACAGCCTGTGGGAACAGGGACACCGTGGGTGTGCAAGGGGCCTGGCAGGGGATTTCTTGCTTCTGCACAGGGTCAATTTAAACCACGCAAATTGAGAGTGTTTTTTCCCCAAAAATTTTCGAGTGAGTGAAGTTAATGCTAATAGCACTATGACTATGCCTTGGTCAAAGTCTGGATTTCACTTTTTTCAGCTGTTTCCTGATGAACAACCAAGAAGATTCTTGTTTTCCTTCTGATCCCTCTCTGAGGGTGTCGCACTCAACTCATGCTTGGGAGCAAGAATTTAGTTACCTGACTGCTGTGGCTGGAGCCAGGGCCTCTCAGCACCCCAGAGCAAGCGCACGGGGATTGCTGCTGCACATCACCGTTTCCTCTGGGAATCTGCACCTCTTCCCTGAAAACTTTGTGAAACCTGTGCTCTTTCATCTGTATTGTTATCCCAGGTTTTGTGGGAGAGACAATACCATCCTCCTTCTTTGTACAGATAATGAAATTTTTGACATTTGCTATTGACTCAATAGGGTTTTAAATAATCTGTAATACTGTATACGAATACTGTATATAATATCATCAGCAGTAATAACAATAGGCAGCCATTTGTTTGATACATAGCCCTTTGCTTTCACAAAATGTCGCATCCAACTCTACATTATCAGCACAGTAAACAACATACATTCTCATCACTTTAAAAAGAAGAGATACATATATCAAATTCAAGCACAACCGCTTTCTATTAAAATTCAGTAAATATAAATAACACATTTTTTTAATGTTATGTTTTGTTTTGTTTCCTTTCCCTCTCTGCCTTACTCCCAGCTTTAAGGTGGATAAAGCTATTACATTTATTCTAACAAATTTGAATTCCCCTTAAGGCTTTTAGTGACTAAGAACTGTTACAGTATTCTGGCAGTGTTCAAGTCAGATTAATAGCTTGGAGTCTCTGGGAAGAAGACCAAAAATATAAATTGTAATCAATTAACATTTATTACAGACAGCTTGTGACTGAATAAATTTCTACTACATATTAGACAAGTTCATATTTTTTCATCTCTTTTTACTGCTTTATCATAATCTTGATAAAATCAGCTTCAAACCTGATTTTATTTAAAGATATGGTGCTAAACTTACCATAATCTAAATATTATATTAATTATTTCAAATAAACATAGAGTGCAAGATGCTGGGGGGGGGAAGTGCATATATCGTGGTTCTCAAATCTCATGAAGTTTTACGATCTCTTATAAATAGAAATAATCCCAAATATGAACCTATACGATACCATCTGAAGCGTAGATGAAAACGCCTGTTTTCTTTTATGTTCATATGCAGTTAATTATCTATTGACCTAAGTATTGCATTTATTTGTCTGTAATTTGGTGTGCAAATACGTTTTTAAACTGATGAATCAAATTGTTGATCAACTGCAAATGTAAATAACAAACCAGGAACATATAAATAATTATAACTGAGTATAATGGGGATCTTGATACCACACTATGAGCTCAAATAAGATTGGATTAATCAACTAAGATCTGATTCTGGATTCCTAAATTGGAGGTATTCCTCTGACTACAATATTTACTTAACTTTCACAGATAAGATTTCATTGACTAATTGCTTTCAGATATGACATCACACAAATTAAAAAAAATGAAAAAGAGGAAGTCTGTTATTGAAAACAAAAACCCTGCTAGGTCTGCAAAGCATAATGTATAAAATGCCTTTTAGGTGTTAGAAAACAATTATATCCTTGCTTGAAATAGGCATTTCATTCTTTTGGTTACAGTTCAGTAAGGAAGTTACATGCCTGCTTTAAAGCAAAATTAATGTATAAATTTTATGTTCAATTGGCTATCAAACATGCAGTAGGCTTTGAAGGTGCTTTGCACTCAAGAAAACACTAAATAAGTTTGGGTTTTTTTGTTTGGTGTTGGTTTGGTTTGGTTTGGTTTTTTTTTTAATGAATTCATTACAAGACTCTTTTTCCTTACTTTGAAGGGTTTCTTTTATCAAAAAAATGAAAAAACAAACGGGATGAAATCCCATGCTTGTATAATATGCTTAACATCCATTGACTTTAACTGAGCTACAACTATTTATACAAGCGGAAGACATGACCCTTTCTGTTTTATTTTGGCAAAGAAAAGTCTCTCCATTTTTTGGCACTAATGATGTTCTGCAATCACCACTTACTAAATCTCTAGCAGTATTAAGAAGGTACCCTGAACATACACTTGTAGTTGACAGCCCAAATAATTCAAAACTAACTTCATTAGGAATTTCTAACTTTCTAACTTTCATTTAAGTAAAAGGTTAACAGTTACATTTAGAGATGGATCTGTAGTGATACAGATCAGTGGTAAGTTCTTTCTCATTATTTATTTATTTTTAAATGTGGTCCAAAAAGATAAGCGTATTTGGCAAGAAATTTAAAGAAATACACTCTTCTTTTTTTCCTCCTAATTGCAATGTATTTTATTTTGCCACAGAATAAAACTGTTTTTGTTTTCACCTTTTTACTGCAAAAGGAAAAAGAAGTGTAAAAAATGTTCAATTTGCCTTTCATAGAATGCAGCTTAGAACACTTGCCATATATATTTGGACTGCAGAGATGTGATTGAGACTCACACACTGCTTTTTGGGTGTTGAGATTTGAAGTCCCTCAGGATTAGGTGTCTCCTTATGTATGTCTCATAACTCTTGAGGGTCCATAATAGTCAGGGATAGCTCAGGCCATCCCCTGCAGATTTTTATGTAGTTTGAATAGGAGACAGGTCACAGCCAGCAAGTCTTCTGGAATTCTTCCCAGTATACTCTTTATGATTAGTTGCCTCTACAGAGTTCATCCCTGAGTCTGTTTTCCAAGAATGAAAAAGAGGAAGAGAAGTTCCCATTAGACTCCAGTTTTAGTTGGGGTGAGGTGCTTTTGCTTACTACCTCTTACATGAAAACTGCATTCAATTTAAAATGTAACAACAGTAAATTAGAAGCCCTTATGGACTTCATATAGCAAATGAATATGACTGAAGTGTTTTCTTGAAATGTCAAGGTCTTTTTTGTAAAAAGATGGTCAGAAAATATTTAGATACATAAAAGGTCTGTTTCCCTAGGACATAAGTTTGAAGTCATTTTACACAGATAAAAAAAAACATCACTACAACTTTCTTAAGCTATGTCTATACCGTAAACTAAACAGAAGCAAGGATTAGCATTGACCAGCATGCTTACTGGCACAGTTTTGGCCTAGGCCAGTTAGCAATTATTTGCCAGACATCATCAGTGTACAGAATGGGAAAGAGAACGGGCCAGAGATTACTCTGAATAGGATTCCCTATTAATTTCTGGTGCATCTAAGGAGCTAAGCGAAGACTCTGAAGAGCTTTATTTGAACTTAAGAGCCCAAAGAGCACTTCAGTATGTAAACTTTATCACAGCTTGCAAGTATAGACACAACATTTACAAATACTGAATAGTAAATAACATAAGTCTCATACTAACTAGACATCTCATTCTGGCTGTTCATTTTGTATCTTCATTTCTAGCTCTCACCTTTCTGTTCAATACTCAGGACCCTAAGTGCTGCCATAGAACATATGGAGTCTTGCTACCAGTTAAGACCAGCTTTGGAAACATAAAAGGTCATTCTAACCAAGTAAGCTGTCAAAGATTACTTCATCATTTATACTGGATAGTCAAAATAGGTGGAGCCCAAAGCTGTCAATGTTATTCTTTGACATGCCACTGACTATAGAAACTATTATGCTTTACGTAAATGAAGTTTATTTGAACTTGACTGTATTAGAGACATCTTTGTCCTTCCAAATCACTGTGTCACTTTCTATTCATAAAAAAAATTAAAGACCCATAAGTATTTCTTTTCATTTTGTTACATTAATTCAATCCAATGTAGTATTCTGTGTTACAAAAGGACTGTATTAAAATAGCATTAAAATATTAAATTTTTAGATTAAAATTGAGGACTCTATGCTCAAAGCTGAGATGCTCTATATGCTTTAAAAAGTTATTTAGGTATGAACAGCTGGTATGGACACAGTACAAGCCATCATTTTGGTCTTTTGAAGTGTTTTTACATTAAAGTCTATATTTATTTCTTCTAAGTGAGAAGAAAATTTGCACTTTGGAATATGTTGGCAAAGGTCATAGAGGTTTTTGCTTAATGCAGTTGCCATTTTCAGTAGAAGTTTTCTAAATATTTTTTTCCTTTCTTAAATGTGTTTTAATACACTTGAAAGGTGATAGATTAACAGCAATAGAAATTGCTCAGTATCGACTAAGGATGTGGGAATGGTTCTCTTTTGATGAACAGAAGTGACCAGTGCCTCCTCATGTTTATTCTTGCTAATAATGTCTTCAGCACATATACTTTCCTGCAAGATTTTTGTAAGATAATCACATTGGTGCCAGTTAAAGGCACAAATGTGTGTAAGTAATTGCAAGATATGTATTTAGTTTATTTTATTCTTTCTTACTTCCAATATATTTGTAATGAAAAAATTGGCTTTGATAAGGAAGAATTCAGCTCACCTGTTCCATTCTTCTAGATAAAAAAGACCTCAGCTAGAAACCATATTAAACTAATGAACAAATTATCCAAAATACGAACACATAGATATTTATGATCTGTTTATCTGGCTGTTTTTGTTTGGTTTTTTGTTTTTGTTTTTTTTTTTAAATTAAGTGGAATGTGGGCAAGGGATGGAAGGAAGGCCAGGAACAAACTGTAGAACAGACATTTTCTAAATGAAAACATAGTACCTACAATGGTGAAAGAAAATCAAAATGTCTTTATTGTTTACGGGTAAGAATAACTGATTCATTGACTACATTCTGGTATCTACTGGCAATTATCTTATCTTAAAAATATGCGTTGTTTGAACAGGTATATCTGTTTTGTAGATGGAAAGAGCATAGACTACACACAAGTTCGTAATGTCATAGAAGCTTCCTAAAACCTTTCAAAGGATGTTTGTTCTTTTTTTTCACACTTAAAATAGCCCTGTTATAAAAATAAAAGTGCTGAAAGTTAAAATGATTTGACCACTTATTTTTAACTGTCCCTGGATATAGGGCAAAGGCATACGGGTCCGATTTCCCCAACCTGCTTATTCAGAGAGGCCTATGTTTGAAAGCACAATTCTTCAGTCAATAACTTTTAATCAATAACTCTTTCATAATCTCCTTTGATATTTAATTGCTATTTATACAACACAATCTTTTAAAGCTAACCTGAATAGGGATGTGAGACCAAGTAGTGCTGGCAGGTCCACGTTGCATAAGGCTAACTCCTTTTATATACATTTTCCTGGCAAAGATCGAATGGATGCAGTATTTAATGTACCAGGTAAACAGTAGCGACAATACATGTCAGGTGATAAAAAGCACTCTCTGGCCTACTTTGTTATTAATGTTGTGCATGTCCTTTGATAAATACAACTTGAAATATGGAGTGAGATATAGGAAGAATCCTTGACTACAGAGAGCAGGAAGACGTGTATTACAAAGTAGCTGGATACATGCAGAGGAATGTATATTTTAGATAAGATATTTGTTTAAGTACACTAGGTAAGGTTTTATTTCATTTACTCATGTACGCCTTTCATAAATATATGAACCTTCTTTGTGTATTTGAGATATTTATAATAAAAAGATTTCTCTGCATTTTACCTTTTCATAGCAGAGACAGATAGCATCAAGGCACTCCATAATCAGAGACGTTATTCCTGATGAGTACGCTAGGACTCCTTAAAAAGTCAGCTATTATCTAGAACAATGCACAAAGATACTTAAAGAGGAAAGTAGGTCTGAGATTTGATTTTTTTAGGCAGAGAAGAAAGTTTCCTATGGTTAGGGACAGCTAAGAAAGCTTCTTTGGATCTTGGGTGTGGGGGTATCTCTGTATCTCAGAGGTCTAGAGATTATTAGTAAGAATTTTATTTGTTATTTCTGCCAGCATTCAGAAGGGCATTACAATTCTCCAAAAGCCAGACAGGGCATTGCCTCACCCAAGATGCTTTTGGGCTAGCTACCCTGGAGGTGATGAAATGAGGGGGAAACAAGAAAGTTGTGTGAGAGCTGTAGGAGGAAAAATGGCAATAACATCAATAAGATTATGCCGCATGATGTAGTAAAGAAGAGAGTGTTTTTATGACTAAATGTGTGTGTGACTTACATGTTTTATAACTCTTAATTACTCAATAAATTACCATATGCTCTATTTATACAGAGAGGAAGCAGAAGAAAAAATAGTTGGAGATCCAAAACCAAGCAGTCAAGATTGCATAAAAAACACATTCAGGATTTTGACTATAGTCTGGCCAGAAAATGTCAGGACATGGAAATATTTGGGAATAATGATATAGTTAAAAAATCAAAACATTATACTTTTTTAGGCAGTTTTAAATTAGGTGAGGGTGCAATTAAGGATATATGTGTGCTTGTGGGCTAGCAAGATCCAGGCACATGTTTTTAACTTGGATTTGACCTCATTGAAATTATTATCTTTTTAAAATTATTATACTGACACTGGCTAGTGTTGAAATTAAAGGTCTGTCAACCCTGCCATTATAAATGCCGATATTTAGGAGTTTATAACTCAGCTGTAAAAATTTCCTTCAGGCTCAAAGTTGGCAGTGAAGGTTATAAACCAGAGCTGATTTTTCCTCCCCCAAAACCCATTATAGAGTATGTTTGGACTAAATCTGAGGATATTGGAGCAAACAAAATACAGACATTAAGTACTTTTCAATCCTTTTTATGTCTTGCATAAAACTCAGGAACACCTTTTATCACTTTGTTTTAATTGCTATTTTTTTTCCTTTCTCTTTAGTTGAGTTTAATGCTCATAAGAGATGCCAAATTCTTATATCTGAGAAGCGAACTCTTCCATTTACTTGCAGAGTAATTCTTTTATAGGCAATGGCGATTTGTATACCTCTACAAACATGTCTTCTTCTTCCAGTAGCTTCAGGGATCATGAATTTTTAGTGACACAGAAGCAGACCAACAGCAGATTATTTGTAGCAACAGCAATAACAATATTATTAATGCAGATTATATCAAATTAACATAGCAAAATAGTCCCCAAATTGAAATATTTAGATGACTGCAATGTAGAGCTAGAATATTTTGACTCCTCTCTTACTTTAGGCACTACATCATATTATCCCTTTCACAACCATATTGATTTTAATTTTAAAAAGTGTTCGGGGGTTTTTTTTTTGGGGTTTTTTTTTTTTTTTGTGGGTTTGTTGTGGTTTTTTTTGTTATTTGTGCCTGATCTGGTTGGAAGAGCCTTTCAGAAAGCTGTCATGGTAAGAAATATTTTTACTTTTTACAGCTATTCATGTTCATAGCTCATATCCATTCTTTTATGTAGATCTTTCTAGAAAGAAATCTATCTTTCACTGGAATTTAAATTCCTAGTACAGTTATAGAGATTGACCATACATCTTTCACACTGAAGTTTGGGTGGGCTAATCGTTCCGGGATCTTAACTGTTTCACTTAGTTTCACTTGTCCATGATCATCATTGCAAAAAAGAATAAATAAAAAGGCTTTAAATTAGGGAATAGGAAAGGACACAACTGAGAGAGTAAATAATGGGATTCTTTAGTGTCATTGTTGTGTGTTAAAGGTAAGCTGGCACATTTTATCAATTCAAGAGCAAGGGGGAAATAAATTCAATAACAACAAGGCAAGTCCAAAATGAGTGAAAGAAGTACTTCTTGTTGTGGAACTTACTGCTAGAGGAGACTGCAGAGTAAAAATGTACATGAAATGAAAAAGTAACAGGAAAATTCCTGAAAATAATTGACTGAGGTCTCTTATATCAAAAATATAGTATCTTGACCCAGGAAATTCCTAACCTGTAAATTGTGAGGGGGGGGAGAGAATTTCGGTAAGTATTACTACATAACTGTCCACTTTGTATACTCTTTCCTAGAAAACATAAAAATCTAGAAGTGTGTGTGAGAGAGAAGATAGGGGACACTGGGTGAGTGATTAGTAATATGTAGAGGTATACACAGTGTTCATTAATGTTGCTGCCATTTGAAATAGAATTTTCAATTGTTGTTTCCATATCTAGAATAGTTCAGGTTATAGTATGTGACGGTCCATGCTGCACTGAAGTGATTTTCAGGGTATTTACTTTGTTTCATCTGTATTTACAAAAAACACATTTCCCTCAAATTTACAGCAATAAATCTTTGTACCATACAGTCACAATTTCGTGCTTTCTCACATACCGATAATAGTCCACAGGGCATTCAAAGAGCTTAAACATTATTATTGAATATCCAGACAATAGTGCATGTTAGTTTTGTATTTCTATTTCATCTACTCTTTATTTAAAAATTTAAATAAAATAAAAAGAAATATTCTATAGTATCATAGAATGGTTTGGGTTAGAAGAGACTTTAAAGATCATCTTGTTCCAACCCCACTGCCATGGTCAAGGATACTTTCCACTAGATCAGGTTGCTCAAAGCCCCATTCAGCCTGGTCTTGAGCACTTCCAGGGATGGGGCATCCACAACTTCTCTGGGCAACCTGTTCCAGTGCCTCACCACCCTCACAGTAAAGAATTTCTTCCTAGTATCTAATCTAAATCCACCCTCTTTCAGTTGAAAACAATCCCGCCTCATCCTATTGCTACACTCCCTCCCCATCTCTCCTGTAGTCCCCCTTCAGGTACTGGAAGACCATTTGGAGCCTTCTCTTCTCCAGGCAGTACAACCCCAACTCACGCAGTATTCTGAACTGGAATATTACGACAGAAGTAAGAAAACCAAATATTAGTGCTAGAGATGTACATATATTTCACCTCATTACAGCGAGATCTTACGTCTTTCATACATAAGATAGAATGGGATAAGTTAAAAATAATCCTTGTGCTTTAATTCTGAATTTCTTTTTCATTCCAAACAGGATTTTGTTCAAATGGCTTCTGGGATGCTCAATTTTATTATAGCTAGTCTGTATTCAATGCTAGATAGATGGGAAAAAGGAAAGAAAGATACTTCCAAAACTATTCCAAATGGAATAACTCTTAGATAATTAGAGTCATAGAATTATAGAATATTCCAGGTTGGAATGGAACCCTGAAAGATCATCTGTTCCAACAATTTGTGGGAAAGGGAGCCTAGATGAGATTATGTAGCATCCTGTCCAATGATGTCTTTAAAACCTCCAGTGACGGAGACTCCACCATGTCCCTGGGGAGGTTGCTCCAGTGAATGATTATTCTTACTGTAAAAAAATTCTCTCTTATGTCAAAATTAAGCCTCTCCCAGTGTAACTTGGACCCATTGTCCCTTTTCTTCTCCATGTGGCTCCTTGTGAAGAGAGACCCTCCATACTTTTTGCAGCCACTTTTTAAGGACTGAAACACCGTGATGAGGTTCCCCCCAAATCTTCTCTTCTCCAGGAAGAAAAGATTTAAGTCCTTCAGTCTTTCCTCATAGGGCAGGGCTTTAGTCTCCAGCACTTTGACCATCTTCCTGGCCCACCTTTAGACCCTCTACAGTCTGTCCACATCTTTCTTGAATTGTGGGGGGCAGAACTAGGCAGTGCTCCAGGTACAGCCTGACAAGCACTCAGTAGAGTGAGATGATCTCATCTTTGTCTCTGCTAGTAATGGCCCAGGATCCAATTTGCCTTTGTTGCTGCAGCAGCACACTGCTGACTCACATTCAGCTTGTTGTGTGTTGACAACTCGTGTTGTGACATATGCACCAGCCTTGACAAAGATCTGACAAAGACATAACAAAGACCCGACAAAAGCCCACAAAAACTTCCTGACACAGCTTTTGTCACACCCACACAGTGGTGGTCAGCACATACACATGTGCTTCCCCACAAAAAGTGGGGGAGTTGTGGCCCTCAGCCATTAAGAGCCAGCATGACCATATATGACCACAGATCAGATTTGATTAAGGTATAAATGGAGCACCACTGGAGGGCAAAATCTGAGTTGTCCTCCTCTGAAGCAGCAGGTCTCTAGTTGGGGACTCTCCCCATGAGCTGGGACACCACCTATAGTTCATCTGCTGTACAGGATGAGAGCCCTCATCTTATAGGTATGTGCACATATAGGATTGTGCACATTTTTGATCATAGTTTCTAAAGCTTAAGAATTCTTGAGTCAGTCATATAGTATTAATTCTTCATACATTCTGAACCTGTAGTTTACTAATCCTGTTGCAGTGTTAAAATGATTTTCATATACCTCATTTCTAGGTAGTTCTCTACTAAACAATTTTTTTGTTAGAATAAAGTTCATTTTGAATTTATCACTGGTCTAAATTTGATTTTGTAAGCCTCCATGACAGTTGTCTACCAGGACCCCCAGGTTCCTTTCAGCAAGGCTGCCCCCCAGCTACCTGGATCCTAGCCTGTACTGGGCTCTTTGGTTATTCTGTTGGAGATGCAGGACTTTGCACTTGTCTTTGTTAAACTGCATGCTGTTCTTGCTAGTCCACTCTTCCAGCCTGTCCGGGTCTCTCTGTACGATGGCTCTCACTTCTGATCTGCACACCTCAACGACCCAGTTTGGTGTCATCATCAAATTTGGTGAGGGTGCTTTCAATCCCACCATCCAGACAATTTATGAAGAAGTTGAACAAAGTGGGCCCAGTATTGATCCCTGAGGCACCCCACTTGTGACAGGCCACCAGCGTGAGTGAAAGCCTTGGTCATCACCATCTGAATGTGACCCATTAGGCAATTTCCTGCCCACCTCACAGGCCAGCCATCCAATCTACATCTTGTCAGTTTGTCCAGGAGAAGGCTGTGGGAAACTGTCAAACACTTTGCTGAAGTCCAACTAAACAACATGCACTGCTCTCCCCATGTCAACAGGACATTTTATTTTGTTGTAAAAGGTCATCAGTTTAGTCTGGTATGATTTGCCCTTGGTAAATCTGTGCTGGCTTTTCCCAATTGTCTGCTTCATTTGGTTAGTAATAGTTTCTAGGAGGACTCATTCCATTACTTTCTCAGTTATTGAAGTAAGAACTCCTGAACTAGTATTGTCAAATTCTAAGAAGAGAAGAGAAAAAAAAAGCAAATACATATTCTTATAAGCATTTAAGCTCAATTTCTTAAAATACATATTTGAAGTAGCAAACTAAATTAGGTGTAACTTACTGGCAGTCTCCATCTTAAAACACTTATCTTAAAACACTGAGTTTAAAATAGAAATAAACAAGACTAAAACATTACCTGATTTATAGAGAAACTTACTCAAGAAATGTGTTTGAGAGAAAGTTTTTAAAAAACCTTATTTTGTATTTGGTAAGTTAACAAGAGAAAAGGTATTGCAACAAATATTGACATTCTAATTGAAATAGACTTCAGCCCAAGTTTTCTCTTGATTTCTGAAAACATCAATGCAAGAGTGCAAAGTTATAATGTCAGGGAAGAATTATCTCACAAGTAATTCTCAGTGTCTCTAGAGATGGAATCACTGATCGTTGCACCTCAAAGCATCCAGACAAAGGTAGTAGTGAGATGGTGCTCTGTGAAGTGGTATATTAAGAGACCTGCTCCCCTGCTTTCCTTGCACCTCTGGGAACAGATCTTGCTATCTGAGGAAACAGTCAAGTATCTTGTTGCATTAAAAGTTGAAGTAGCCTTCTAACTTGTATTTTAGTGGTTTACCCTATATATTACAGAAATATGCTTTGTAAATCACATTGTCATGTAATGATCTGAATTTGAAAGTAAATTATTCTAAATGGATAGGTAGGTTTTGTTGGTCTTGTAAAATTACTCAGTAATTTAGCGATGTTTAATGTCTTCAGGTCTTCTTCAGTGCAGGTATGAATATATGTGTATGATGAAATGCTACTGGTTTGATTTTATTTGCATATAAAACTATTTTCAATAAAGTGATAAATATTATTTCCTAGAATTTTCAAATGCAGCTGACTACTTTAGGACCTATGACAACCAATATGCATCTCTGATAGGCTTTTAGGTAGGCACAAAATGAGCTTTTAAACTGAATCACCCAGTCATCTCTTTGATTTAGAGCAATTTTTGACTTACATGATGGAAATGTCTTGGAGTGCAGGAACTAAATTTCTTAAGAAGAGAACAAAGCCAGAAAATGCATCTATGCACACCAGGCCCTATTAAGTATTCATCCCACAAGATCAGATTAGAAGTAATAAGTAATTCAAAGTAGCTGCCTTTGATATTATGGTGTGGGATCCTCAGCAGAAACTGTTTCACTGCACAAATCCTCTCCTATTGGTACTAACTAAATACAAAGTCATAGTTAGAAAAGATGTTGAGCACCATGCAAGACTTGATGGTACATTACTTGCCTTCGATTTGCTCGAAAACTACTGTTCAGCCACAGAGATTAGGGTTTGTCAGAAGCAAGAATTCCCCTTTTATGATTCTAAATGTTATGGAAAACTATTAAGAAGCTTGAACACCTTCACATTGAGCCTAGAACTTCCAGGATTGACTGGTTTTTGGTGGAGCAACTGTTTTACAACCCTCAGAACAGTGGAGCTGTCCAAGACTTTCAAAGTATCAAGGTCTCCAGTGAAACAGCAAGAAGGCTTGAGTTCAGTTATGTTCTGGAGGTCTCACCAGTTTCAGAATAGTCAAGCTGGCAGGAAAACCTTCACTTTACAAAGTTTCTGATGGAAGATTTAATAAGCATCAATATCTGCCATGCCCCCCTAATATCCTCCAGTTTTAACCAGTTATCATCTATAATAGAAAATTGTTCAGTCTGGACCTTGCTAATCATCTTCGTTGCACAGGAACTGTGAATGGAGCTAACAGAAGTCAACAGCTTCCATGGTTTTGACAGTTGTTTTTGTTCTTTTTTGGAATGAAGACAAAACCTTTTACAGGGTTTTGTAAAGCAACAGAGTGTTGGAAGATGATTTCTTCCACTTGTAACAGAAAACAATTTCTTTCAGTCTTACTTTACCAATCTGATTTTCTTATTCTCCTCTTCTGGTGTCTCTGACTAGGACCTATTCTGTCATTTCTCAGGACAAAGAAACCATAACATTGCAATAGTCGACAGAACCAACAATAAAAATGTTCCCATTCTGTTGAAGCATTATTCTTTGAAATAAATTCTGTTTAAGTTTCCAGCCAAGTGTAATAGTGAACATCATAACCTCATAGGATAGATTTTATGTTGGCACTTTACATGAGGGGTTATGCAGCTATAACTTAAGTATTATATGATGGAATTGAATTAGGTCAGATATGAAGTGATAATATTAGAATAGTAAGTTGTACTCATTGTGAAGAAAAGTTCCTTGCTTTATAGCTGAAAAATTTATGGGTGCTCTTGGAAACTTTAATGTCAGCAAGCATTTCTTAAAGAAAACTATATAATTCAAACTATATAAAAGAAGGATTTATATTCATTGGCTGTGAATTTCAGCTGACATCTCAGAAAAAGATCAACAAAACTTAGGAGGAGTCTGATACATTGTCTGCTAAAGACAAAAAGTTGATTTAGAGGTTGATTTCGCAAGGAATATAATGATTTTCCTTCATGAAAATCATGTATATATATCAGCGTGATCTTTTGCAAAGGAAAAAAAAATGTACGGTAAGGTCCCTTCCTTCTCAAAAGACTGCACAATATCTAAGCCATCTGAATCTGACTCTTGAGTTAATTTTATCTATCTGAAAGTTACTTATATAGCTTGATCCCTGGGCCTTGGCCTAGTGTGAACTTTAAGGCTTTGAAAAATATTGGGCTATTGCAAGGTGTGCAGGTTGTACCAGTCAGTGATCACCAGACAGTGTCTTTCTTTCCTTTCCTATGGAGTAGCCGCTGGTCATGTATGAACAATGGATACTAATTCTAGAGTTGATCAGAAGGGACCTGAAGTAAAAGATAAATCTGGAAATACATATGTTTATTCTTCCTAAATTTTCTACCCATCTTAATTATTCTGAAAACTCACCATCTGGAAGTGTTAGTGAAAATATTTTCTGTTTTTCCAAAAGTTTATAATTCTCATATCCATTCACAATTACCAAAATTACTGCTTGCTCAAAAATTTGCTTAGTCAAAATCCTCTGCAAAAATTGAAATTTCTGCTTTTACTTTCACTGTGTTGATTATATTTCTCTGTCCAAGGGTCTAATCTATCCATGGCATATTTAACAGATTAATTTATCCAGACGTGGTAGGAAAGGCTGTATTATCTTTCTTTAAAAAAACACCTAAAACTTAGACTACCTCTTCTAATGTCGAAGTGCTTAACTTTAATAATATACTTAATTTGTAACATGGGTTCACCCGTTCTAACGTCAGATTTTTTTCATTCTTACTTACACCAGTAGTAACAATGATCTAGTTTTGTATACCACTGACAACTGAAATTAGTTGACAACTAAAATTAGTTGTCAGTCATATTAGTTGAATACAGAAATATATTCAAGTGCCCTATTGTAAATTATAGGTTGGAAAAGCCATCAGCACCAGGCTTCCAAAACATAGATAGCCATCCTATAATCTGATGTACACTACAATAAGTGCTATTTGTTAAAGAATATGTTTATTCAGAACAATTACGTTTGGTAGCCTAACTACATACGGAGCACATGGAAATTTTGGAAGTGCTTTCTGAGATGACTTTAGGGACTCTAGATATTAGAAATAATTATTTTCCTTTATCTTCTGTCATTCTTTAATTTCATTTAAATTTTATTCAAAAATTATGCCTTAAAACAGAATGTATAGACATATCCATTCTTTCTAATGCACTATGTTGTTTCCTCTCAAGAAATAGTGAAGGAGTTCTTCCATATACTCCTTAAACCACCCGGAAAAGCACCCAGAATCTAACAGAGATCTAACAGTGCCAGAAGCACTGTGTCATACTTGCATTAGTAGAGTAAATATTGAGTATCTATCTCTATTAAAAGTCTGATTTTAAATTCCCAGGTATCCTTTCAGTGGCTATGGCTCCATACCCCAAGAAGGCTGCAGGCAGATTCCTCACACACTGTGACCCTGAGAAATTTGGTGTACCCATCTTCAGTGAATTGTATGGATCCCGCAATGAAGACACAAGCTCCCCCAGCTTTCTAGATAGCAGTCTGTTCCCCAGTATTTAACTTGAGGGACATACCCAGACCTACTCAGGCAGAAGAATCACATCTCACCAGGGAGGACGAAGCTAAAAATACAAATGAAGGAACAAGGTCAGCCTTGAGCTCCATCTGTCTCCTCACTTTCTGTCCTGGGTACCTTGTCATCTGCCTTGCCTTTCCCTCCGAGGACAAAAAAGTGAACATAACAAAGGAATGACTACCTGTGACATTAGCCTGGAAACCTACTTAGTCCTGCTCACTGAACTATCTATAAATATAGCCACAGCCATTTCTCTAGGATCTTTCTTTTCCACTTAAAACAGTGCATTTGCTGTTCTGCTCTAGGCTGCTCATTCGTCCTTCTTTCTCTTCCTTTTCTTCCTCTTTCTCTTCTTTTCTTTGTTGTTGTTGTTGTTGTTGTTGTTGTTGTGGTCTGTTGCTCAAGTGCTAAGGCTGGCTTGACTTTAAAAAGACCATGTGATTACTTCATCTCTTTTATTCTGTGATTTGTGCAAAATCTATGAGAATTATTGCTTCTGAAAATAAACACTGATTACAGTTGTACTGGAATAGTACTAAAGTTAGTTATGCTGTAACTTCTTACCTACCATAGTTACTAAAGAATAGGGAAATGAAACAAGTAGAACTCAGCAAAACTGCCTATTGCCTTAAAAGTTAGCCAGAACTCAGAAAACCGGTTTAATTTGTTCTTACAATAAAAGTTAATTGCATTTTTCCTTTTAGTAAAAAAGTCATGCTTACATAGCACAATGTTTGTGTGTATTTAATTTCAGTTACTCTAATATCTTTCATAGTACTGTTATCTTTTTCTTTTTTTTTTAATTTGCATACTTTTTTCTTTATTACATTTTAAAAAGAGTGTTCTTAATTGTATGTGCAAAGGTTCATTTGCAGTCAGAATAGAAGGAAATTTTTATATCTGAAGAATTAGCTTAATAGAACAGTTTTAAAGAAGTGGTAAAGTAGACTTAATGGTTTGGCTTGAAGCATTGTAATTGTATTTTATTTATTTATTGACTCTTGGCAATCTTCCTCTTCAGCATCTGATTCCTACTCCCAGGTCCTTCTTACAGCTCTCTCTGTGGCTTTATCATGTCACTATTTCTTTATTTTATTACTTCCCACAGTTGCCTGACTTGTTTGACAAATAAGAAAAACAAAAAAAATGAAAAAAAAGAGGAACCCGTTGTACTGAACGTTTTTCCAGAGCTTGAACTCTAAGAACTCTGAGTTTTAATGGGGTGAACCCATAAAACTGCTGCTGTTTTGTCCACATCAGGACAAATCCTGCAACAGTTCTCAGCCGAGAGGTAGCAGGCTCATAGCATTACCACATACTCAGTGTAGGTGTTACACAGGGTGAATATTGGCTGAGATTACGTTATTGTAAAATAAATATTTTATACATTCTATGAAGTTTGGGGGGAAAAAAACCAAGAGAGCCACCAACATCCTCCTCTGCAAAAAAAATCCAACCCAAATAACACCCCCACTCCTGCCATTTATTCCCTAATCTAGTTGTTTAAGTTGGGGACTTTTAAAGAATCTTTGTAGGCTACATCTATCTTTCCTTCTTCAAGCCACCTCAGAAGGAGAACAAGCACGGGAAAAGCTTGGGTAACAACAGAATCAAACTTTTTTGTGCTTCAGAAACAGAACAAGACAAACACCTTCTCTCATAACCACATCCTGGCTATTTGTATTGGGTTTACGTGGCAAGGTTTTGGTAGAGGCAGGGCTGCAGGTTTCTGTGAGAAGAGACTAGAAGCTGCCCCCATGTTGGACAATTTCAGCCAGCTCCAAGACAGACTTGCTGCTGGCCAAAGCTGGGCCAGTGAGCCCCATTGGTAGCACTCCTGTGATACCATACTTCAGAAAGGGTAAAAAATGCTGCACAGCATCTGGGAGAGAGGAATGAGAAAATACGAGAGAAAGGCCCACAGACATCAAGGTCAGTGAAGAAGGAGGGAGAGGAGGTACTCCAGGCACCAGAGCAGAGGTTCTCTCTAAAGCCCGTGGTGAAGAACATGCTGATGCAGGTTGTCCCCCTGCAACCCATGGAAGCTAATGGTGGAGCAGATATACATCCTGCAGCTTGATGAGGATCTTGTGATGGAGCAAGTGGATGTGCCCTGAAGGAAGAGCAGGGTCCTGGTAGGAACTGGGACCCATGGAGAGGAGCCCACATAGGAGCAGGTTTGCCAGCAGGACTTGTGACCCTGTGGGGGACCCACGCTGGAGCAGTTTGTGAAGAACTGCAGCCTGTGGGAAGGATCCACGCTGGAGAAATTTATGAGGGACTGTCTCCCATGGGAGGGACTCCCTGCTGGAGCAGAGGAAGAGTGGGAGGAGGAAGGAGCAACAGAGGCAAAACATTATCAACTGACCATAACCCCCATTCCCCATTCCTCTGCGCTTCTTGGGGGAGAGAGGTAGAAGAGTCGAGAATGTGGCTGAGTCTGGGAAGGAAGGGGTGGGGGGAAGGTGTTTTTAGATCTGTTCTTATTTCTTGCTATCCACATCTGCTATTAATTGGCAATAAATTAAAATTAATTTTCTCCGAGTTTAGTCTGTTTTGCCCATGATGGTAACTGGTAAGTGATCTCCTTGTCTTTATCTCAACCCATGAGCTTTTCATCATATTTTCTCCCCCTGTTCTGTTGAAGAGAGGGAGTGACAGAGCAACTTGGTGGGCACCTGGCAGCCAGCCAAGGGCAACCCACCACACCATTAACCAGATGGAAAAAGGAAACGCACTTAATGCATAGATAAATTACATCGAAAATACGCTTCCAAAAACTTTAACTATAAGTCATTTCCCCTCTGTTTTTCTCCCTTATATCTGTGGTGGTTTGTTAACATATTTATAAATGAGTTGTTGTTGGCTTCTATTTTATAGAAGCAAAGCACCATATTTGGTAGACACAAGAAAAATAAAAATTAGACGTATATTATAAAAAAAAATTAGGCAAATACAAAATTTATTAGGTTTTTTTTTTAAGTAGAAATTTCAAAATGTAAGGATGCTAGTTACACAAAATCAACATGCAATTATGGCAAAACAATATATCTTTTTTTTTTTCTGCATCTTAATCGCCACTTAAGTGTTCGGTTATGACTGAACTTAAAATTATCCAAAAAAAGTTTTGTAAAGTGAAATACTAATAATGACCCTAAGTAGCAGGGAAACTGTTACTTCCCTATTAAAATAAGTAGTATAATAAAAATGTCAGGAAAAATCTTTTTCTGGCAGAACAAATCTACTTGCTTATTAAAAGGAAGTATTCATGTTCATGTTAAAACAAATTATTTGTGAATTAATATATCCCTGTGGAGATCTTATTGATTTAATTAAGGTGTAGACTACTTCTGCAGATACTCATATTGGAAGCTCAAACTTAGACAACATAAATACTTCTTACAAATGAAAACAGAATTATTGAAAATAGTAGGATATATATTTCATGCAGTTACATGTGAAAGTATTGGTAAATTGTATAGATTAACAGATTAACAAATTAAAACAGTCACATCAGTAATAATTTTACAGTAGTAGATGAAGGCCTTTTGCTATAGCAAAATCTGGTTCTTGCTTATTCGCACATGCTATAAGAAACCTTCTGGCAAGCTTGTTCTTTTATTAAATTTTATAAAATTTAGCAACATACCCACATAAAATACATCTTACCACATAAAGTGAAAAAGTGACTATTTAGATATTTTGATAGCTTTATAGAAAAGAATGGTTTAGGATTATTTGCAAAGGGACTCGAGCACTGAAGTATATGATGTTCAGATGCCCAGTGATCTGTCAAATATGTAGATTTTGGGTAGCCTAGGAATGCCGTGCTCAGTAAGCTTAGTTATTTAAGGTACTGGAAGCAGGTTAACTGTACCATGTGCAAAGCATAAAATACATATGGAAAATCCAACACTTTAGACCAGGTTTCACATCAGGCAGCAAACTGGCTGGACTATAATGCCAATAAGTTTTTTTCTTCCTCTGCAGCCCAGAGCAGATCAGTTTTTAGGTTAGGAAAACCTAAAACACTTCAATTTTTTTTGGCCACCGAACTAATGGTGAGAGATCCCTACAGAGTCTTGAGCTCAAATCCTTTCTTCAAACTGAAGTAGAAAGAGGCTTTAGAAAAGCAAGCAAGCAAGTAAACAACAGCCCCCTAACCCTTTCAATGATAGAAAATGGCCCATAAACATATCCAATTAGAAAAAAAAGAAGAAAAGGAAAGAAAAAAGAAGAAAAGGAAAATAAAAAGAAGAAAAGGAAAAAAAGTAATAAAAAAACCCCAACATTTTTGCTGGGTTCAGACATTTAGCTATATGTGATACTTTTGAGTATCATAGTTGGTGAATAATGTTATGTACCTGATCTGTAAAATCAAAACCTTGAAAGTGCTGGGTTTTTATCCACAATGCAGTCTCATACTGAGTAAACTCAGATAGCTAAGGTACTAAAAAGCAAATTATGTTGTTAGCTAAGCACCAAGCAGGACAAATGGGTCCAGACCTAAGGTTTTCTTTATTTTGTTTTAGTGTCATTGATCCTTAACTCTGTAAACTGCCTCCAAGATTAGGCATCAACCAAAGCTTCTAAGCGCCACTTATATATTAAACCAACAGTGTTGAGAATCTGTGACAACCCATTGAAGGATGCTAAAACCAAAAAAGTTAGATCGAGGTCTTAGAAGTGTCAGTGTACATGAGATCTTGAATTTTGTTTACACACGAATTTATGAATTAACTGCTAGAGGCCACAAGACTGATGGTGATCAAATCATGTGCTGTAACCCTAGGAAAAACTCTTTTAGTTCTTTTTTTTTTTTTTCTCTTTTAACCTATGTTCTTGTTTTACTTCCTTCTTTTTCCCCTCACCTTTTGGAAATATCTGTCAAATGTCCAGAATTTATTTGAAACTCTTTTTTATGAAATTCATCTAAGATTGCTAACTAAACAATTCACAAATATTATAGGTTTAAAAAATTATACTTACAAAATTTATATATATCTCTATGCTTCTGTGGGATATTTCAGAGCTCTTCTAAATATATTTCAGTTATGGAATTCTTCTTTCTTCCTTGAGAGCTTTGAAAAAGATTGTAAAAATCCGAGAAGTCTGTTATTCTGGTACATTTGTAATGGTACAGTTAATGATAATATATCCAGTGAAATGCTAGGAAGTCATTGAACTTCAAAAGTTTTATTCAGAAACATTAAAAAGATTTATGTTAATGCTTGAAGATTGAATTCAGAATCTGCAGAGATAAACATATACTTTGCTGCATCATAACCATGATATGATTTGAAACACTTTCGGTTTATTTATTCTTATTTCTGTCACAGTAGTCTGAACTGTGTAAGAAGGCTGATACCTTAATTCAGACTACTACCTTTAATAAATAAACAAGATACAGTACACTGTTGTATGAATTCTTTGCCTTATTATTCCTAGAGATGGATTAACTTATAAGTGAGGATCAGAAATAATTCTTTTTTTAATGGCTCCCGATCCAAGCTATAAGATTGAGAAAATACAGTTTTGTTTAAAAGTTAAACACATGGCTGCCTGGAGAGAGTCATGTTTGTCGCTATCTGTCTTCTTTCCAGGGTAAAACTGGACAATACATCTTCCATGAAGATTTCAGCATGTAAAAGTAACGTATACAAAGAAGTGAGAAAGATTGCTCCCACAAGAAAATGCACTGAGTGTAACTGTAGCTCAGTGTTAAAGAGATGGCGTTACAAAGGAAGACATTCATTCACAGAGCTGATCCCACAAGAACTACAAAGCCTCATGTAGAAGCTTAGCTGAAACAGTAATTGGCAAATAATTTCACAGGGTTTTTATCAGTCTTCTTTGTCCTGTATGCATGTTTGTGTATACTCTTTTGAGTAGGAGTATCAGGAAAGGGCTAACAAATTAAGGAATTCATCAGTTCAATACAAAGGGGTGCTGAGAGAGACACAAATTTGATTTCTTTGCTTTTCTGTATACATTAATCCATATATAGGGAGTGTAATGTTTACTATAAAATTTACTTATTTGAAGTTATTTGATGTTACACAGGATTTCTGATTTAGCAGAGTGATACAAAGTATACTGCAAACACAATACAAACATAAGTTACACTTCACAAAATAAAGCAATGGCAATACACAGTCCAGTCACAACGTGATTGCCGTTACCTGTCTCTATAATATGCTCACCACCATGGGCACCCCCAATTGCCAGGAAATATGTGTGTTGAAGCCAGCTCAAACCCACTGATGTCTGAAATTATTTTGTTAGTTGCTTTGTTGTCATCCTGTGTCGGGCTGAGCCATGTATTCACTCTGCCCATGCTGACCTAGCAAACTCAGGGAGACATTCACTCTGTTTGAATGAATTGAGGGAGAAACGTTTACACCACCAGCTGATCCACTCAACTGATAATAGTTATTTATCTGAAGAAAAGGCCACTCTGGTCCCCTGTGTGTCGAGATGAAGTCAGCTTCTTTTCAACAGCTTGGGTCAGTCAAAACCTTCCTGATTCCCTGAGCTTCATGGGCACATCATCTTTGCCCATCTCTTCTATTGTACGGCTTTATTGGTCAGTCACAGATCAGAAATTAGAGGAGAATGACTTGCTATTTACAGTGGTCCCCTCCAATAGTCTTTTGGTAGATTTTCAGAAGGCATTGGACTTTTTCCATTGTTGTACAAATCAAATAATTAACCTTTTGCATGTAAATGGCAAAATATAACTTTAATGGCAAAAATTAACTGTCATTTTGCCTGTAAATGTTCATATTCCTGGTAAATGAAATCATATTTATAGTAGCTATTTGTCTACCATCTTATTCCAGGCATCTAAAAGTGCCTATTACTTTCCACTGATGATAAAAAAGATCAGCTAGAACAACTATCTGAAATGTAGTCCTCTATGTTTTAGCTGACTACATGTGCCCACACGACTAACAAAAGTCTACAACCAAAGCACAGCTTCCAATAATGAGAGGAAACGTAACAAAAGATGTTGTTCCTCCCTCTTTTCAGTCATTTCTTCTATACTCTAAAAACGAACTTTTAAATGACATACTAAGTAACAAATATTTCATTTTTAATATGGAAACACCAGGTCCCATTACTAAAGCTTTCAGTCATTTCATCCACTAGATCCTGATGAAAAAACAAGGAACCACAACACTAGTAACACTTGTGACTGGTACTACGTGCTGGAAAAACATTTAATTTACAAGGACTAAGTCAGGGCCAATCAAGAGATTTTGCATCACAAATATAACACAAGGCATGGTCTAGTCCATATAATGCAGGCACCCAAATTTTAGGTGCATAATGTCATTGAGTCAGTGTATAAACTACAAG
This sequence comes from Stercorarius parasiticus, assembly GCA_013396915.1. Taxonomy (NCBI): domain Eukaryota; kingdom Metazoa; phylum Chordata; class Aves; order Charadriiformes; family Stercorariidae; genus Stercorarius; species Stercorarius parasiticus. Next base: position 62,976 of record VWZL01003074.1, on the reverse strand, counting down.
TATTTGAGGATATCTAAAGGAATATCACAGTTCTCCAAGTTGTGTGGAAGACTGGAGGAACAATAAGACTAATCACACAACATGGACATATTAAGTCTAGAAATTATTTGAAAACCAAAAATAGTTGAATTTTAGGTGCATAATGTCATTGAGTCAGTGTATAAACTACAAGTATTTGAGGATATCTAAAGGAATATCACAGTTCTCCAAGTTGTGTGGAAGACTGGAGGAACAATAAGACTAATCACACAACATGGACATATTAAGTCTAGAAATTATTTGAAAACCAAAAATAGTTGAATTTGGCTAACAGGTTGCTTTTTATTTTTGTCTTAAACATTATTTTTACCAATTCATTATCAAAATGAAGGAATATTATTTATTTTACAAGTATAAGATTAAAAAAAAACAAACAAATAACCGACAATTCATGTTCTTAATTTGCTGATTGTCAGAAAGAAATCAAACTAAAAAAAAACTTTTGATGCTTTCCATTAAGTATGTCTCTGCTAGTATCCTATCTGACCTTTCAATTAAGCCCGACCATGTTGTCTATTCAAGGAGCTTTGAACAAGGATTTGGAAAGTCTTAGCTGTTTTCCCAAATGACATAGCAGATTGCTTCAAAATCAATTATGTTACCTTTAGAAATTTTAATGTAAACCTTTTGCAAAATTGGACTTTTTGAGTTCTATATTCATGAGACACAAGAAGTACTGAGCGTAGAGACTTAAAGCTTATTTTCTTTCACTTTACATACACTTTCTATGATTTCTTATTTCCTGTACAGGCCAGAATGCCTCATGACATCCTAAAATTAAAGAAAGGCAATCTTATTGTCAACCTTACATTCTCCTAGAACATGGAGTCTTATTTTTTTCATAGCAGGTTAGAATTAAATTAGGAGATATATTTATCATTTCTTCTTCTAGTTTTCCCTTGCACATACCACCATCACTTCTTGCAATATTCTTGTTTGCATTATTAAAACCATATTACCTATGCCTGTGGATTTCTTTGAATGTGGCTTGATACATGGAGAAAAAAGGAGTCATATCAAGACCTGAGTTAATCCTTCTTAATATCATGTGTTTAACAGGTCCATGAGGTAGGGGATTACGTACTTTACCTACTTTAATCAGGGAAAGCGACACTTACAGAGAACATTTCAGTCTCTGGGGCCTAATCTGCCTTCTGTGTAATCTACAGCGCTAGAGGCTTGGGGAAGAGTGGCTGGAGAGCTGCCTGGCAGAAAGGACCTGGGGTTACTGGTCAACTGACAGCTGAATATGAGCCAGCAGTGTGCCCAGGTGGCCAAGAAGGCCAAGAGGATCCTGGCCTGTATCAGGAACAGTGTGGTGAGTAGGACTAGCGAAGTGATCGTCCTCCTGTACTCAGCACTGGTGAGGCCCCATCTCAAGTACTGTATCCAGTTTTGGGCCTCTCACTACAAGAAAGACATTGAGGTGCTGGAGCATGTCCAGAGAAGGGCAACAAAGCTGAGGGGTCTGGAGAACAAGTCTATGAGGAGCAGCTGAGGGAGCTGGGGTTGTTTAGCCTGGAGAAAAGGAGGCTGAGAGGAGATCTCATTGGTCTCTACAACTACCTGAAAGGAGGTTGTAGCGAGGTGGATGTCAGTCTCTTCTCCCAAGTAACAGGAGATAAGACAAGAGGAAATGTCCTCAAGTTGTGCCAGGGGAGGTTTAGATTGGATATTAGGAAAAATTTTTACACTGAAAGGGTTGTCGAGCATCATAACAGGCTACCCAGGGAAGTGGTGGATTCGTCATCCCTGGAGGTATTTGAAAGATGGGTAGACGTAGTGCTTAGAGATATGATTTAGTGATGTTTTTTGTCGGTGTTAGGCTGATGGTTGGACTCAATGATCTGAAAGGTCCCTTGCAACCTAGACAATTCTATGATTCTATGAGTCTATGATTCTATGATTTTGGTGCAGCTCAGCTTAGCATTAATGAGAAAAAGTGTTGAACTGTAAGAGACTATGCAAGCTAAGACCTTGCAAGATAAAGGAAGCAAAAATATAGACAAGTGAAACTGTTGAGACTAACAGTATTTCAGGACTTAAAAGAAAAATGCTGACAGGAAAGAGTGTAAAAGCCCAAGAAAAAAAGCAGAGTCAGAAGGTTTCAGCAGAAACAAGGATCAGACCAGACCTTTTCAAGAAGTACTGGAGGAAAATATTCCCCATTTGGCTGATAACTGTCTGGACAGTAAAAACTCAGAAGGAGTCTCTACTGATACTGCAAGTCTGATTATCTCAGTAGCATAATAATCTAATACTCCTATCTACTATGTGTTCTAGCAGTACATAGTTCCTGTATATTCTTTTATATATTCTTAACAGAGTCTTTTTTCAGATAGTCAAAGATGCCTGAAAAGTAGAGGGGTGCACCTGGAGTTCCCAGTCTCTCTTCACTTATTACACAGAGAAGTTAGATAGCTGGTTGGTGTCAAAACTCAGATAAACCTCATATATAATGGACTTATGCAGGACTTTATGATGGGTTAGTAGTCTATGATCACTCAGATTTGCAGTGACAAGTACAAATTCACAGACCACAACTGAGGAACTGCTGTCCTTGAGATTTCTGCATTGTATAAAAACTTAGAAACTGATCATATATGATCAAGCCATATGATGAACATTTTATATTGAATATTTCCCATATTTTCATGAGCTTTGAGCCTGAAAGTGTGGGTTTGTGGCTTTTTTTTTTTTAATAACAGGAAAAAAAACCTGAAAAAACAACTATCTGATGGATATTTATTTGACTTTTAAAATAACTTCTGAACTATAAAACGTAGATGCAAATTGTATTCATATTTTCTTGTGCTCACTGGCTCACAGGTCTCAGCCATCGAAGCTGGTAGTATTGCTTAATGCAGAAACTGTTTTCAGAGGGCTTGGGGTTTTTTTTGTTTGTTTGTGGTTTGTGTTTTGTTTTTGTTTTTTTTTTTTCTTCCCTCTCCTATTATCCAGCTTACTGGTAATCTTAAATCCTTTTCTTTCTTTCCTTTCCTTTCTTTTTCTTTTTTTTCATGTAAGTATTTAGAAACATTTGTTTACTTTTTCTGTTTTGTATTTTATCTTTATTTGCATTCTCTGCATGCCCTGAAAAAAAATTTACAGAGAATAGACATCTAAAATAATAGCAGTAAAATTTATGTTAAAAGAATTGCATGCTAGTCATCCTTGCAGAAACTGACACACTGACACTAATTTAGTTTGTAGAGAAATATAAATTCTAGAATGAATTGATGTATCTGGTTTTATTTCATTATTTTAAAGCATGTTCTTCTTGTGTTTTGAGAAATTGTAAGGATAATGTTCCCTAACTTCAATATAAATTCAAACAGTCTGAAAAATGCACCACTACAAATTAAAAAAAACCCTAAACACTAGTAAAATATAAAGCTAATCTGAAATTTTAAAATTTTATCCAAATATCATCTTGATATATTCTGAACAAAATTTTGATGAAATTTCACCCATTGTCCTACAGAAAATAGTGCAAGACATTTTATTTCTGAAATCATATCTGTCGGAAATGTTGGGGCCTATGCAGTTAGAAGTCAAACTGTGCACTTTGAATTGCAACAAGGCAGAAGTCTAAAATACTTCTGTAATGAACCAGTATTTATAAGAAGTAAACTGATGTTTTTGTGACTTTCTTCAACCACAGCTGGAGTTAATTCTAGATACAGACACAAGGCAAAAAACTTTGAGAATAAATGGTGGAACTTGGTCGCATCTTAGAAGAAACATTTTTGTTCCTGAGGAAGATGAGAAAATATTTGTGTCTATTGCTGTTAGCTAAAACATCTAGGATTATTTAGGACTTCAACAGTTTAAAATGACTAAATCAAAGGTTAAATGATTTTCCTATGAAGTAGATTGCTCATGTTTTCTTTTTTTTTTTTTTTTTCCAAAATCTGTTAGGCTACCTCTTATTGGCCTAAACTATGAGGATGGGCTATCTGAGATTTTACCGTAAGTGGACATGCTAAAAGACACCAAAGACATGTTATCTCTGAAGACAGGCTTTATTAGAACCCAAAATAATAAATTAGAGCAGATAAGGGCTTTCTTTGAAATGGAATCTGTACATGCCCGAGCTATCAGCACAGCTTAAAGCCCTGCCTGATGTGTTCACAAGAGAGACTTGTGTTTCAGATAAGTGCAGATTAACCTCAGGGGAGACATCCCCCAGCCAGAGCTATTGCAAAGCAGGCTATATGTCATCATAACAGCCTTATTTAGCCAAAAGTTCTGTATTAATTTTCAGAAAGACCACAGAAAAATTAGGGTTTGATGATGTTTACTTACACTGTGAGACTGATATAAAGCACAGAGGTATCAGCAAATGCAGCTGCTGAAGGCATATGGACCACATGAACACCACTCCCTTCACCACAGCTCATGGGGACAGAGAGTACATGGTGCCTGCACAGTGGCTCTCAGAGAGGATTTTACTGGCCATCCTTCAAATCAGGGATAGTCCTCCTGTTCCTGTTTTCTATCACATACTCTTCAACCTCCTTCGTGTTATACATTCACAAGGACACATGCAAACAAACACACTCACATCTAATACAAAATTATTCCTCGAGAACCTGAACACCATTAGAACTGCCATTAGGATTACAGAAAGGAACACTTCTTGATATTAAAATGGTGGTACCAGGATGCTAATACTGGCTTGAGAAGCAGCTAGCTCTTCAGCCCTTTCAACTTGCCTCTCATTATTACGACAATCACCATGTTCATCCACTGGGCCCACAGACAGTTGGAATCAACTATCATTTCTGTGATTATGAAGTGCATGTGCGGAGCAAATTCCTAATACCACATCTCCTGCACACCTTGGCATGGGTGCAAGTAAATATATCAAAGTACGTGACTAAGGCCTTCAGAACACGGCCATGTATAAACAAGTGTTACTTTGTGTTAATGACTGCAGCGATGACAGAAAGTTACAGAGTAGTAAATGCAGTGCACTTGGTATATTTTACTTGGAATGGGATACTACTTGACATGACATTCCACAAACTTCTGGCTTAGCCCTGGCACAGAGGCAAATACATGGTGGGCCAGATGAGAATCTGACCTCACCTTTTCAAAGCCACTATTACCTCCACAATTACGTTGTGTGATTGTGACAAGAAAAAAAAAAAAATTAACTGTGCACCCAGCCAGTAAATCTTGCAGTAGCCTGTTTTCTCTAGCAATAACACCTCACCCAAGACATGACTTGCTCAGAAAGAAAAATCCTTATAATGTTCCAAAAGTCACTAATCTTCCACGAGTCTTAAACTGCTCTTTTTCCTTCTTGGAGTTTCGGAGTCTCTGTAACTTCTTTGAAGGTTCCCATTTGTAAGCTTGCTCATCCGATCGAAGTATAGGAAGAACATCATAACTTTCACCACATGATACTGTAACACTCACCAAAATGATGTTTTAGTTTCAAAACCATGAGTATCAAATCCTTTGTGATCAATATTTTCCAGGGAAAACTTGAGAAAGCAAGCTGGATAGTGAGGAAATTCAGAGCAGTGATGGCATGCTTGAAGTCTTCCAGTGAGCAGAAAAAAGAAGTAAATTACTTAGCAGTGTATCAGAGTGAATCGACATTACAGATTGTCTTAAGGTAGAAGAGGAGCTTTTGTCTGTAGGCAGACTGAAGAGAAACAGAACCAAGAAACTTCAAAACTGGAGTAGTTCAGCTGTAAAGGAAGAGCAATGTGCAAACCACCTAAAATAATAAGTAGTCCTGCAGTTAGTGTGGTTGCTTAATTGTTAGCAACAGTCAAAATTTGTTCTCTATGTTAAAAATGAGTCAACGTGCACCCTCATCACTAACAATATTTTCCAAACCTGTAGGAAAATAAATGTTTAGTTCCATCAGGCTCCTTCTCATTAACATAGTATGAAGGTCTTGTTCCCTTTTGAAATGTCTGAAATTACAGCAATTAATAATATCATGAGGCTGGAATGATCCTGCCATCATTGCTAGCTTTGAAGGGTAATATTAAAAATGTGTGAGCTTCAGGAACATGGCATTTTTAATTCTCACTTCAGCCACCTACTGTGTCTCCTCAAGGCTTCATGTAGTTCGTTTAACAATGTTTCAGACTGCTTTTTCCACACTTAGTAGAATAATTGGCATGCATGTTTTGAAAAGTGATCAGGGGATTGTGGGGGATGGGTAAGAACAAGTGTCACCTTTCTTGCTCAATAATTCCATTAAAAGAAAAACAAACTTGCACGGAATTAATGAAAACTTTACACAATTTCACAGATTATTTGTTAGCATCTGATTAAAAATAAAAAGCATTAGAGGTTTCCTATTCCACATTCTTTTTGGAAATGTGACAATATTGCTACTGGTTTATGTTTGTCAGCGATGTTCTGCATGAAAGAGAGGGTGGGAGGATAAGTTAGTTTTTTGTTCGCTTTTTGCTTTCACAAGATATTCTCTCATTTAAATTTGCTGTCCATGTACCAGGTACTGTCTGCTGATTTTACTATTTACTTCAGTATTCTTAATTTAATTATTTTATTCATGCAAATACTGGGGGCGGGAGGGAGGAGGGAGGGGAAGCAAAAAAAAAAAAAAAAAGCTTTGCAAAGCTCCAGGTGTTGTTGGCACAAGTTCTAGGAGCAAGACAAAACTAAATAGCAGTTTTAACTCCTCCCTCACCACTGTCATCCTCTTTCCGATGTTATAGCCAGTGAAATTGAATGCTCTGTTGTGCTTGGGGCATGACAGTCAGCCCCCTTCTTTTTTCAAGGTTCTTCACAAATGAACTTCCAAAGTCAAAACTGAAGCCTCAGTTTATTCCAAGTGAATCTTTCACAAAGAACCTTCTACAGATAATTCCACCTCTTTAGATGGAAGAAATCCCAATCTGATCTATTTGTCTGATTTCAGTAGTAGAATTACAGAGAAGGTAACAACCAAGGAGAGTTTCTAAGGTCAGATTTGATTATTTGATTTTTTAATTTACATTTCATCAAAAACTGTACTGACATTTATTTGCATTATGGCATCATCTGCAGGTTATAGTCAAAGATACTGTCACCATTGTACTATGTGCCCTTCAAATGAATACAAAATCTTACTCCATTCATCTCATAGTTTTAAAAAAAGAATACACTTCTCTAAAGGAGTTACTCATTTTCTATCTGACTTTCATCTGAAGATGATACTGGAAGTCCTAACACTAGTGACAAGAAGCAGCAGTTTTTAAAGCTTAACCTTTGAATCTAAAGAAGATGGGACTGCAAATATGCTGAGATTCAATGTTTATGAGCAAGTAACTTTCCCAGTCATCCCAATAATAACTAAGTTATTATTTTTGAGACCTTTTCTCCTGCTAAGGGCTTCAAAAGGAGTTATCCTTCTATTTTTCAGATGTAAAAATAATTTATCCTTATATCTTGTAATATTTCATCAGGAAAAAGCTATCAATGAATAGTAAGGTTTACTGCAGGGAGAGTTTTTGCATTTGTTCTTTTTTATTTATTTTTGTTTTTCATTTAATAATAACTACTACCTTAAATTTGTGATAGACAGTGGCACTGTATCATTTTGAAATCTTTGTAATGCAGTGTATATCACAGATACTTGTTTCTATCTATGACACAATATTATAACACAGTTTAATAATAAAAATCAATACACTGAATTATATTAAACTGTTAAGAACTGATGTGCATTTAGCAAAGTTGCTCTCAATCCATGTTCTCTCAGCTAAGAAAAGCATTTCAGTAGCATCAAAACTATTTTTTCAGAGCATTCTATCTGAAACAGTGCAGAAAGGGAAACCTACCTGCTTTTAAGACACGTACACACACACAAACACATTATTCTTCTTTTAATCCACTTCTATTACTGTGCTCATTCTGTTTTACTTCTATAGCTTTGACAGAAAATATCTAGAGAGTCTAGCTACAGCATGGAATTTTCTATACAGCATTTCTTTTTCTATACATCTATATTATTACTCAGCTCCTCAAAATGTGTATGTACATGAACTGACTCCTCTGATAGAAAGAGAGTGATATAGAACACATACAACAATTAGAAGACTGGGAAAACAAATGTCTTAATGGGTATAAGGCATGATGACAGTAATTATGTGAGAAAAAAATAGTGATCGCACTGGGCAAGAACAATTTCAAAAATGTTCCATATTTTGCAGATACAATGTATATTTTTTGCTTTATATTTCGTTTTGCCCCATGTTTCAAGAGCACGTTGGTAAAGAACTGAAATGTGCTGGACTGATTCTATTCACTATTACCAATCTTTAGTGCTCCTTGCAGAAAACTGAAGAATCTGTAACCTATTGAATCTACCTTCCAGAGGTACTTGAATGGCTATGAACAGGTACCTAAACAGGAGCTATGCAACGTCAGTTATTCAGAGAAAGCAAGGTCTTCTCTTGATGTTCCACAACATATGGAGACAACCATATACTTGTTGACTATCACCCAAGATGCTCACTAAACGATGTACATCAGCAAAACATGGTGCTGTTTTAAATGTCACTGAATCCCCAGGAAGGTAAGAAAGCAGGAAGATAAGATAACATCCCCTTCCTAACCGCTTCAGCACATTCAGATGTGAACTCAATGTCATTAAGACTGTGTTTCTAAAATGTCTTTTGAAAATTAGACTGAAATGATTACTGGTTTGTTCACTTGTTTGTTAGAGGAGAGAGAAGAGGACTTTCTGTTCACAAAATAACAAGTTTTCAGGGTCTTCTGTACACCTGCAGGCTCTGCAACCTCTTCCTAGAAGTTTGAAGTTTGACTGCTCACTACCAGCTCTGATGTGGTCCAGCTCTGCTATCTAGTACATGCCCATGACTCCCAGATAGTCACCACATCTGCATCCCACAGGAGTTAACCAAGATCTCCTTTCGATGTCACATAGTATCTTGAGACACTACTTCCCCCAGTGTTCTTTCTCGTCTCCATTCAAAAATCGGGGGGGGGAGGGGGGAAGAGAAGTGCCCACATCACTGCTTACTGGAACAGTGTTTATTGTACTTTATTGTACTTTTTGTGGTCTGTTCCTGTCCTCCATCTTTTTCTTTCCTCTTTTCAGTTACACAGTTTGCTCTTTGAAGCATTTCACTTACATCATTCACATCTTTGCAGCAGGTTCAGTGATACTGAGGCAATGACACAGGTAAAACAGCCAAAAAATTTATTATGTCAAGATAGAACTATATATATATATTCTTACTGTTAAATATTCATACTGTTAAAATAAAACTAACCTTATTAATTTCACACCCAGACAAAAAACAAGGAAAGTCCCTAGATTAAAAGTTGTTTCAAAAACTGGATATAAAGCATGTCAGCAGAAAGGAGTGGTTATGTTTTTTAAAAAAATGCTAATTGTGATAAAATAAAATAATGTAAAACAAGTTTTCTCGTGCATTATCAATTTCTGCACATATTTTTCAGATAAAAGAAAGCTGCATATTGGACTGTCTGGGGGTGGAGGGAGGAAATGGGTTGAGGGTGTCGCATAGATTTTTTATCTGTGTGTATGCCTAATGGACTTTATGACTAACATAAGAGGAGAATTAAGAGGGGGTCTTTGAGAGCCAGAGGCTGTAAATATCTACTGAATCCTACAAGTACTGAATGACATGGATGCAGGCTATAAACTTCTATTTTTTTCAATTACATATTTTTCCGTTGCATAGGCAGGACAAGCCCAGCAGCAACAGTCTTCAAGATATAGCTAGTGGTTGGTTCATTTCCAGCAGCTGTTTGGAACAGAACAGTTCTGAGTGAGCCATTTCAGCAACTAGAAATTGCAGCCATCTACTGGTAACTGCCAAAATGTCAGTCAGTCACAGACTTTAGGGCTTGGCATCTATTTATATTATCTCCCCAGACACATTCAGGCTTGTACAAGTAGCTGCTGAACACCACTTGAAGAAAGTGATATCTACAGTGTGACATCTGGCCCCTTCAAACCTCTGTTATTTCACTACTGTATTTTTTACACTGTTTGTGCATATGCACACCGATACCATTTAAACACTTAAGACATTTAACATGGTTTATAAAAATAAAAAGGAATTTAATAATATAACCTTTTATGTTTTCCTTGCATTTTGTCTTTTTTTTTTTTTTCAGTAGTAGGCACAAGTAGAAACATTAACTGATAAATCTTGCCCAGTAGTTGCAGAAAACCAAATGTACTTGCTGTTTGAAAGAACAGCTTAGTGGTGGTGGTCTGATTGCTTGAAACTGTGCAGAGAGTGCATAATAAAGTATTATCTAAGTTACTTATTTGCCCAAATTATTGACTTTTGCTATACTATTCAAATTTTTATTTATTTGCTTTCTATTAGACATGGGAGAATCTCAAGGTCTGAAGGTAGGAGAATCCTCATTGTTATGATCTCCAGTACAATTCCTCTCTGGTTGCTCGGTTACATTGCTTATTAACCGTGCCAGGAATGCAGAAAGATTCTCTCCGTTGCTTTGGGAATACCAAGTTTTTGTATTTTAACAAGGGGTAGACTGCTCTGGAGGGGCTCCTAGACAAGGGAAATCTCAAGGGGAGCATGAGAGACAGAGAAAATATTTGGACCAGGTACAGGATATGAAGGAGTTTTCCTTCCTTAAATCTTGTAATTGAATGACTGTTTTATCTCAACATTAGTCATGGCTGTCTGGGTTATTTCACTTCTTTGCAGGCAAGATCCATACCTTCTCCTCCTTTTCACCAGTCCCTGGATGGCAATTTCTTCTGAAGTTATATGCATGTGCAGTTTAGATTTTAATGCCCCAGAACTTCTGGTGCCTTGAATGATATCCTAGCATTCAATATTGATTTTTTTTTCCTTGTGCTTATATCCTTTGATAAGAGGTAAGAAGTACCTGTTTTAGCAGGTAAGGAAAGGTGATGAAAAAAAAAAAGCTTTTTCATGGCAGTTGTATTGGCTCAGTGCCAAATAAGTATGTGTGTTACTGTGCCTTGCCAGTAAATTCTGACATAAGTCACAGGGTACACTAACAATTTAGTACATTCGACTTTGGTAGAAAGTTCTGTGTATTTTAACTAACAAGCTAACTCTGTCAAATGAATGATGCTAAGTGAGGCTCAAGATGTGGACATGTGCCAATTCGAAGTTTTCTTTTCAATTAGGTGTACAGTGAGTTTTTGTGTCTGAAAATCAGCAGAGTTCAATGGCTGTGACAGTTGCATCACATCAAGTAAGAGAAGGACACTGTGACATAATTAAGGTGCCTGCTGTGGCAAAGATGTGCTGTTAATTCTGCTTGTGTCAAGAACAGGATATTCAGCTCTCCTGGACAGAATGCCACTCATCCATGTTTATAATACAATTTCCAAGAGGAAAAATATAGTTTAGTTTTATATGAACAACATTTTCATTGGCTTCACTGACATAGGATCCATGTCTGTGTGTAAATGAAGAAAGAAAGTATACTTTTCCAGCTTAAAAATAATTCAAAGTTATCTTGTAAATTGTAATATTTCTCTGAAAAAATATGGAAATTGCCCACATTTATTCTTTTGAAGTTAAGAGTTCAAGATGAAATAAAACTAAGATGCAAAACATCTGGCTTATATTTTTCCTCTCTCTTGAGTGCTTGTTGCACTTAAACACTCCAATTCTATGTATATAGTCACACATTTTTCTTTGAAATTCTTCTTTGTTTGTAAGCATGTTTTTGCAGTAATATAACTATTAAGGTCTTACTGTTGTCCTACTCAGCGCTATACTGCTGCTGACATGCCTGTTGAAATAGCATTCAGTTAATTGTTTACAATGATACAGTACACTGTAACCACCCCTCTCTTGTCCAAAATAATAATTTTAAATGTCATATACCACTACAATCTACTGAATGCAGCAGAATTATGGTATCTCATAGGACTGCCTAATGGAAGGGAAATCAAATATAATGAAATATTCAAAGTATATGCTGCTTTATTTATATAGGTGCACCAATCAAGTAGGCTAGTAGTTCCAAAACAGTATAAGATCAATACTTCAGTCCAGAAACTTCATCAATTTCCAGTTCGATTTCTGAAAAAAGAAATAGGTTTCCAGCACAGACTGAATTTAAAATCTGCCTATGCCACGCAATGAAGTGCAGTGTGGGCATGAAAGTTGTCGTCTACAAAATAGATAGTCCCCTCTGCTTAGTCTTTCCCTGAACTTTCTGGTGATGAAAATGGAGACTGCTTTTCAAAACTTCTGTGGATGTGCTTCCTCGAGTGTTGATGGCATTTCTGAATGATTACTTGAGAAAAATATTATAGCAACCAAGCCGTTCCAGCTTAATTTTAAATTTATAGTAAACAAGTGAAAAAATAGAAATCACGTCAACAGATAGGCTGACAAAAAGCAAAGCAGACCAGGTTTATGATTTCTCAGATGGATTTTTCTCATTGCGTGCTACATAATCACATAATTTGTAGTTGTTAATAGATGACTGCATGTTTTTTTTCTTTGATTCCCTCACAAAACACCAGTTCTCCTGGTTATATATCTCATTAATTCATTTTCCATGAGACCTGAGTTTGTCTCACTTTACGTTAATTTGTGCCGTGAAGACAGCATAATCCATTTAGAGACGGCTCAGGGCTATCACACCAAGGCATTGCATCGCATTGCACAGCATACATTGGATATACTAAGCTTGTCTGCCTGACTCTTCTTCTGGACTGCATCATCTCTTGTTGAACAGTGAATTCATGTAATTATTTTGTAAAACTGCATATATCTGTGTTTCAGGTGTTTTGGTATCTGAGTTTCCATTTTGTGTCCACACAGTTACTTCATCTTAAACTGTGATAACAGTTAAAAGCCTACTTAAAGTCAAATAAAAGATCCAAAAGTGGCACATGTGAAAGCAGGAAAGATGAAGCATGCCACAAATCTAATAGAAAGAAAAAGTTTAACAGAAAATAAAAGAAAAACAGAAAACAGTCTGTGCATATAAACCATGATCCAAAACCTGTGCACTGAATGGGAGGACTTGCCATGACCGGTACTGAATCAAACCTACATGTGGTTCTACTGGTGACAACTGTAAATATTGTTGGAGTCAATGTAAACACAGACAGCTAACATTAGAGAACATTTCACTGTGAAATTCTCAGTGAACCAAAGAAACTTTCTGATTATTTAGAACTTTAAAATGTTGACTGTCCACCTTATTCTGATCAAAGCTTAACAGAGGTAACCAGCATAAATGCTTACTCTTTGCATAGACATTTCTCTTCAACTAGAATATATTTAATTTATGAACATATAGAAAAAAAAATGTACATGTACAAATGTAATTCTCAGCTGAGAGAACTCTCAGGAAAGGCTTGGATTTGCTTTTCATGTCTGGATTTCTCTTCTTATACTTACATTTAACTTTTCCCAGACATCATTCTTCTTCTTTAGGCTGCTCTCTGCTTCACTTTGTGGTCTCTATCTGCTCTGTTATTCTAGCACTGTACCTAATCCAGGATCTATCTGTGCAATGCTGAGTAACTGATCTCCCTTTAAATAACTTCTCAGTCTTCTGGTACTGTACTTTTTTGATTGAGAAATCAACTAGAAAGTATCTGTTTAAATGAATGTGTGTGTACATGTACTGTAAGCCTGATAAGTCTTACATAATTAAGAAAATATGTGCCCATTTCTTATGCAGCATCTTTATACAGTTATTGTAATAAAAAGGACAAGAGAAACAACACTCCATTTTATTTTATTTTGGTTTGGTTTATTTATTTTATTTGATTTGATTTTACCTTCTGTTATACAGTTTCAACTTCATCTTATTTTTCACACTGCACTCAAAGGAAGTATATTTGGCAGTGCCCTTGAAAAATCTTCAGAAAACAGACATAACTTAAGTTATTAACCCCCAAATAACAGAGTTTTAACCAAAAGTTTTCAAACAACACAGGAACTTTCCAAGCATATCTTGCTGGACCCATATGTGTTAGCAGCAAGGAAGTCTGAGATGCCTAGTGTGTCTAAATTCCTTAAATGTGTTTTTGAATGGGCTTAAGTGTGTTTTATTTTGTTTTCATTTTTTGGGAGGTAAAATGGTACTGAACACCATTCTTTTTTGCTTTTGATTAACTCTCTTACTGAAATGGTTTGTAAGAATTAATAGTTTGGAGACCTCAGCTGCCACACAGAGGAACACAGCAGAAGAAAGAGAAGTTTCAACTAAGTTTCTAGTGAGTTCATTCAGTTTTGTCAGAAAGCTAACAAGCAAAACCACCTTTCTTTGAGATTTAATGATTAAACCCATTGCAACCAATGAAACGAGATAAATGAAAAATGAAGCTTCAGTCTAGCTAAAAGCTGTCGCTGTAATGATCTGCTGAAACAGCCTTCCTAGGTCCACACACCCACATGCAAACAGTCTAAGGCCACCCACACCTCACACCTATGACAGCAAGAAGACTCCTACACGTAACACATGTGGTGGTGCAAAGTAGAAAGCTGAATCTATTTTTAAAGATTTTTTCCAGGATTACGGTCTGCATCTGTAAATGCCGGTCTGCATCTGCTGTAAATATCTTTTCATTAGTCAGCCACCTGCTAGATAGAAAGTGTTGCACTAACAACAGAGCATCTGAGAATATACATGCAAAGTTTGAGATCAGAAAGTGGCATTGAAGGAGATGGAGTTTGCCATGCAGAGAAGTTGTTATTTTGACATACACACAAGTTGAAGTAATTCTTTATGCAAATGTTCCTTGATGAACTTTTATTACTATTCATTATCTTCTCTTGCTTGAGTACAGAGTGCAGACTTTCAGGCCAATGTCATTGGATTTACGAGGACTCTTCAGTACCACGGATCATAGTGTTCTGCCAGATCATCATCCGGCCCTGGCAGAAATAAAAGGCCAATGGCTAAAGCAATTACTCTCAGAGAGAACAGACCGAACCCAAAACTGAGTTGTAGGCATTTTCATGCAGACACTTTCCTAACCGGGAGGAGTGTCATCTATAACCTTTTCTGTACTAAATGCTAAACAGTCATTGCTGATTAGCCGTGGGATATCCAATAGGACATCAGAGTTTGTTATTATGAAAAGGAGACCAGGGCAAAATACTTTTAGTTCAGTTACATAAACTTTGAAAAACAGCTTACATTTTGGAATGAATTAGTTCTCAGCAGCCAGACAGTAAGAGTGGTTCAGAGAAGACAGGAATTTATAAATCCAAATTACTGAAAATTCTCCAGTTTTATGAGTTTGTATATGTTTGAAAGAGAGTAAGGTTGCTACATCACACTTTGCTATGCCACCTTTAAAGGCTGGAAGAGGGCGGATTGATTCCACATGCCACTGAAATCCCTGAATCTTGAAATGCCACATCCATACTGTGGGTAGTAAAAGTAATGGAGAGAAACACTCAACTTCGCTGGAGCCAGGTCTGTCTTCAGATAAGAATACAAATACAGCCTGTGCAGGTTCCTTTTGAACCACATTGGGAAGATACTTTAGGATGAAAAAATCTGACCCTAATAATACAAGCCATAAGCTTTGCAGAAAATCTAGCTATTGAAATTGGCACTGCGTGTCTATATAGGTCTGGAACCAAAATAGAAAGCACTGTCAATTTTGAAGATTAAATTTAATCTGATGTCAACGACAGAATTGTAAGATTAGTGTGCATGTTAAAACTGACATGAATGAAAGATCATAAGTGAAAACCTCTGTGTTCAGAGAGCAGAGCTGTCTTCATTCAATCATACTATTCAAGAAGTCAGTGTGATATCTCACTGTCCTATTGCTACACTTTGGATATCTTCTTTTGATGTTCCATTCCAGTAAAGTTTTGTGTTCACATAACACTACAGGTTTTGCCTGGAGCTTCAGTGCTATTGGAACAATTTATTTATAACTTCTCAGTCTGTGCTCTGATCTGTTGAAAATAGTTTTTTCGATTTCTCATGAAATTTTCAGTGGATTTATGATGCCCATACTTTTTGCTAGTATATCTTTCATACAAATAGCACTATAGCTTCTCAGATCTATACAGTGATTTGAAAATTCTTACCTTTGCACACACTCCTTTTTGACACTGTTCACAAAGAAAAAATATTAGAATACAGATTAAAAAATCACTTTCTCCATGCAGTTACTCTCAATGGCTTATAATAGCTCTTGGTAATTCCTATCTTAGTAAAAAAAAATAAATATCCAATTTAGATGAAAATAGGAGGAATGCAGAAGCATTTTACAGGCTGGTAAGATCTTACCTTTGGAATCTCTTCGCTTACCAATCTGCCAAGCTGAAAAATTAATAAAAAATTGCCATGCAGTTAATCTTCTTCAGGGCTATACAGAACAGAGAACTTTTTTGCTGTTATTTAAACAAGAAAAGTATGAAAGGGTTTTGCTGTTGTTGCAGTTCAATAGCAAACCTCTAAAAGTCAGCAGTGTCTCCATCACCGGCATAAAGGCTGATATCACAACCCAGCAAGCACGATTGGGCCATCCAGATCATAGGAGCAGAAGGTCCGACAGAGGCAAAAGATGCGCCATTCAGCTGTGGCTGAGTGCAGGTGACATCTACAGCAATAAGTTAGACAGCATCAGGAAACTTTCCAGGTATAGTCCTTCTTGTGCCTAGTATTATACAGTTAGAACAACCCTAGGACAATTTTGGTCCTTCACAACTAGCACAATCCCAAGCAACACCAAGGCTTAGCTCAAGAGTCATCACAGGCCAGATCCCACCTTCAAGATCCAGTTCACATCCAGAGGCTCTGTTTTGGAGGGAGACTGAGCAATCCAGCAGGGTATGGAAAGGTCCATGCCTGCTGGCCTCGAGGGCAGGGATCAGTCCTGGTATATTTAATAGTACAGATGTAGCCACAGTCTTTCTTCCTGTCTTGTTTCAGGAGCATTTAACAAAATAGAAATTCCTAAAATGGTGATTCAAAGAGGCGAAGGAAGATCTTCAGGATAGAAAAAAATGGAAAATACATTGCATCTTTCCTAGTCCCAGAGGAACTGTAATCTGAGTCACCATAAAAATCTAATTTGACAAACGTCCTTTGTCTTGAGAGAGAAGAAACCAAATGGTGTTGATGAAACTGAATGGAAACTCTTTAGAAATTCAGAGTACTTCAGTGAAGTACATGCCTACAGTGGGTTGCTTGCAAATTGCATGAATGTATAGAAATGGAGACCTAGGAACTTATTTAGAAGATTCAAATAAAATCTGTTGATCAGGAGTTTAAAGCTGCTTTTTGTTTCAGGAAAAATGACAAAAAAAAAGATACACAAAAGGCTTAAAAGAAATAGAAAGACAGAAAATCCCCAAATGGTGGGAGATGATTTCAAGATCCAAATGGTGACCACCTCTCCTACAAAGACAGGCTGAGAGAGTTGGGGTTGTTCAGCCTGGAGAAAAGAAGGCTCTGGGGAGGTCCTATAGCAGTCTTCCAGTACCTAAAGGGGCCTAAAGGAAAGATGGTGAGGGACTTTTTATCAGGGAGTGCAGCAATAGGACAAGGCGTAACAAATTTAAACTGAAAGAGGGGAGATTTAGATTAGACATCAGGAAGAAATTCTTTACTGTGAGGGTGGTGAGGCACTGGAACAGGTTGCGCAGGGAAGCATCCCTGGAGGTGTTCAAGGCCAGGCTGGATGGGGCTGTGATCAACCTGGTCTAGTGGGAGGTGTCCCTGTCCGTGGCAGGGGGGTTGGAACTAGATGATCTTGAAGATACCTTCTAACTCTAACCATTCTATGATTCTATGATATCAGTAAAAACTAGTAAGAAAGGACCAAAAAACCAGAGAATTAGCTTCATCTGTAGTGAAATGCCTTCAGCAGATTCTTATAAAAGCAGTTAGGCCTGGCAGCCTCAGTCATACACAAGTTTGTGTTTCACTGTATTGAATAAGAAAAAATGGTAAATAAAATAAAATGACTAAATTAAGAAAACATAGAGTGGGTCTGCCCAAGTCAATTGATACACATCTTAGATATATTACCAGAAAATCTAATTAATATATGATTCCAGCTGTAACATTATTTAGTTGAATCAATGAATGACACTATAGAAACCAAAATTGTCTTATGCTATTCCAAAACATCATAGTACTACATCTCTTTTGATCGTATATATCCATAATAACACTATGGCCATAATTCAGTTTAAACAGTCTAAATAAGGGTCTGCAGATGTGTGATGATCCTTAGCAGTTGGAGGTTGAATAGACAGTGTATTTAACATAAATGGTTGGCTTTACAGGGAACAAATGTAGTAGTACAAATGAGATAAATGCAGTTTGCTCTCTTTCAACACATTACATGTCCCATAACAGAAATTATCATCCGTGCTTCATCTATACTAATGTAACTATGAAATTTATTCAACACCACTAGATAAGATTATAGAAAACAAAAATTAACTTGTCTTATAATGTCACTATGTAAAATGGACAGAACGTTTTCATACCAGAGCCACCACAAATTTGAATTTTTTGATTAATTGAAAGCTATAGTAAAAGGGTTGTTAAGAGCCAGAACACGCTTGGTCTCATGGTAGTTCAGGAAAATGAATCACATGTTTTAAGAAACTGGGGGTTGTCGTAGCTACAACATTCAATTACTGACTTGCCATTTCCAGATCAATGGCCTTGAGGGAAAGTAAGGTTAATTAAGCCTTAATTCACTCAAGATAAATTGACATTTTTGTCTCACTGCAGTAACTGTCTAAACAGAAAGCTTACTAGTAGTGGTGGGAGTTAATAAAAAAAAAAAAAAAAATTATCAACTTTATTCCTTGTATCACTATTTAATAAAAGCTTCCCTATGTCCTACAAGTTTAAAATCCTGTAGGTATAACAGCAGTCATAATACTTGCTTACAATAGTCATCTATAAAATATTCAGAAACATGTAACGATTCATTGTAAAATCATTCTAAAATGACTTAGAAATTAATATAAAGTTTAGATATAATTTCCATAGTTTGAGAGCACAAGAGAAAGACTAGCTTCAACTTTACCCCTACAACTTAACTGTTTGCTAATGAATACAAATTTTATGTGATACAAAGACAAAGTTGGATCATCACAGAAAGAAGTAGAAAGAACTCTGAAATCATATTTGAGACCAAACACTAGTAAAAGAAGTTTCAGTGCAGTTTGATTTTTGTGTTTAGTCAGAAAATTAGCTCCTTAATTTTTTAAAAACTGACACCATTCTAGCAAATTGTTGGATATTCCAACAAGTAGAGTATTATAGTAAGCAATCTCTGTAAAAAAAACCAAAGCAAAACAAGAAAGCATGAATTAAGTGCTTTACACCAATAGCATTCAAATAGTTATGTTAGCAATATTCCTTTGCTTTAGAAAAAAATCTTTTCTGCAGTATATGTAAACGGTCATGGACATAATTTAAATTAATACATCTGGTTCTCTACTCTCCCTACTTTGTCACTGGCATCTGAAAAATGTGGGTGAAAAATTCTAGGAGTCTGATTTAGCTGCAGTTCCACTTTTCATCATACAAATTTCAGGGCAAAGGCAAATCAGCTCCATTTTGCTTTACAGTCCGAGAAGAGAAAAAGATATCTCAATTTTTCTGACAATTTGTACCTTGCACCATTACAATAGTCCAAATTTTATTATTGATCCTCTTCTGACCAATGATGTCATAAATACCACACAGCCTATTAAAATTTCACACAGGATATATGAATCTTTAAGAACTGAATTCCATTTAGTGGTCTTAATTGCAGCATCTGTTCCCTTGCTGTAATGACATCAAAATTCATTACAACAGAGCATCATTACAATGCAAAAGAACATAATAACATCATTGCCATATAAAAGCCTTATAGCAAGCTAGATTTCCAACAAAGATGTGAAAGGAAAAATGATTGTTTTTTCAAGAATATCAATTTGATAGCAGTAATCTTTTTTTCCCCTTTTAACGAGCCTTTAACTATAATAGTATTTTTGTGTGTAGAAAGAAAATGTTTTGGGGTTTTGTTTGCTTGTTTGTTTTGTTTTGTTTTGTTTTAATTCTAAAACTATTCTAGACAAAGTTTTCTTTAGTATGTGGAAGTATCTGGTGATCTTTAATTTACTTGATTTGAATTTAGGATCTTCTTGACTAATCTGGCATTCCAAATTTCTAAAACCATGTGATGCTATTTTTTGTAACAGTCTCTTCCTTGAATCACACATGCATTAGACATCAATCTTAACTGGCCTCTGCTTCTGAATCGAGTCTTTCATATAATTGAGAAGCAAGAAAGTCACATCTTGAATTTGCTAGAACTGTGACTTCCAGTTCTCAGCGGCAGTGTGGACAACAGTGGGAAGCAAGAAATGTGCTGCAGGCATCATTCTTTATTTGCATGTCAGCCTGGACCATAGCAGTGGTGACAGTGACAGTTTCCTGAGGCTGAAAGTAATATCAGAGGATCTTGGAACAGTATGTTGCCAGTGAGCCACATGTTAGAGATTAGAGCTTTAAAATCAACACTTAAAGGAAACCATATTCATTTTTGTTGTCTGTCTTTCCAAGATTGTTCTTTGTTTAAGAAAAACTGAGAAAAATATACGCAAATGGTTGAAATGTTAGCCATTATGCATTTATTCAGATCTTTCTTTCTCACAGTCTGAAGATGTTCACTGAAATGGTTTTGAGACCAATCTTTAGTCTTAGTGAGACGTCCACTTCCTCCGTCGTTATGTTCTCCCTTTATTGGAGTGAAATGAAAATTGAACCATGAAAATATTTGCTAACCTCTGTCACAGCCTCAGCCTGACAGAACTTCTGCCGCATTCAAAATCATCACCACATGTCTGCATATGTACATAGAAGGGAGGTTGGAGAGAAGTGGTTATTAAAATAAAAGGGTAGAAGGGTAGTACAAGAGAATTTGTATTTAAAACTGAGAACATTGGAGAAACTAAAAAAGAGGTGTTTCAGTAGGTTTAAGTGTTTCAAAAGAGACTGATGGTTTACACTTACCCCAAATCCATAGTTTTCATAAGTTTTTTCGTTAGTATTATAACTATTTATCCAGACGCATGCTAAAGCTTCTTAGGATCAGCTAATTATTAGTGTTTCTAGGCAATAGTTGTCTTTATATTTATGCTCTACTTCCCTATATTCAGCTATGCTCCAGAAAGGACCTCCATATTAAAATCATGGTCCTCCTAAATTTCAGTAGTGCAGGGTTTCATCCTCATTCCTGAAAATAAAAAGGAGAAAATTTATCACTAGGTTATTTTCTACTGACTGCCTCATATTTATCCTGAGACTAGCAAGCGTTTCCTTTATTTAACTTTTGCTGAAGTGGAGGAGTCTGGACTGTGAGGATGGAAGAGTGCCAGGGTTGACAGAGTGTCCCTGGCAGGTGGTAATAGCCTGTTGTCATATGGAGGACTACTGTTCAGCCCCAGTCCAAATTGGTGATCTAAAATGATGCATGAAAGTCACGGAAAATCCTAACATTGTGAATGAGATGCATATCCTTCATGACAGATAAATGTAATTATTTAAAGCTTAAAGAATAAAAACTATATTTAATTGTACATTGTACACTCAGTCTCACTTCAGGAGCAAAACTGAGAGTCCTGATCCTGACACTTGAACTTTTTTAAACCAAAAAAGAAAAAAAAAGAAAAAAAAACCAGAATACTGCCCCTCCAAGGAAAAAAAAAAAAAAGAAAAAGAAGAAAGTGTCCAAAAAAGAAAATAAATAATGGAGAAGTCTTGGTCTCTCTTTCCTTTGTTTCCTTGTCAAGATCTCACATGCCCTTCCTTATAATTAGTTTTCAGTTGGGTTAAATCCCACCCTCCAAGTGGCTTTAAAATGCTAGTGTTAATGAAAAATTAAAAATGCGAGGCTGAAAATTGGGTGGAAGCACCACCCTGGGGCCAGCATTATCTCTCAAGCCCTGAATGAGTACAGGGATTGCAACATCTCTGAGGCTGACCACAGATTTCTAGCCTGAATTGGGCAATTCATGTAATCTCTCTGGCTCAGACACAGAAGGAGAAGGCCTCTGAATAACTCTGGGACATAGGCCTTTGTGCCCCAGGGTACACTCTCATGACAATTTAAAATGGAATAGAACAAGGTCATTGCAGTCCTGCTCTAACTTGCTCTCCCAACCTTCCATTTGCCTTAACCATGGTTTGACAATGAGTTGAAGACTGCAGTAGTGACTGAACTGGATGAAACAATCTGTCTGTAAACTGAGTCTACAAAACTGTGATTTGTTTTCTGTCTGGGTATCTTTCTGAACCAGCTCATTTAGTGTCTGACATATATCTAGTTAAGGCACAAGGGAATGATGTTGCCAGGTAGAGCTGGAGGAGGAACGTGACTGCAGAAGGCACAACTTAGACTGGTTTATAGAAGAATGTGGTTTTAATGCTTTTGTATATAAAATAGGATGGTGCCTGCTTATCAAGATTGCTGTAAGAACCAGTTCATGCATCACCAGTGATGCACTTTGAGACCTCAAGATGGAAAGCAACATATCTGGAAAGCATTCTTTCCAATTTTATTTTATTGAAGTTGTTACTTTATCACAAAACCCTGAGATTCTCAAACCTTTGTTCACAGTTATAGCAATCCATTTTAGGGAAAATAACAGACAGACAACAAATCACTACAAAACCAAACAGAATAAATCACATTCTGAAGGAGCCTGCACTGAAATGATCTTATTTTGAACCTTGTTCCTTGATTTTTGCAGCTCTGTTAGCTCCAGCATGCAGAGCAGTTTGAATTTCCCTGTGGCTCAGTGGTGCCTTTTAGCAGTTTTTTTTTTTTTTAGGTTCTGTCTTCATTGAAAGCCTAATGGGTGAACAGCAGTTAGCACAGGACCTAAATATCACAAGCCCACAGGGGCAAATGACTCACTACAACTATAGTAAAAAGGTACTTAGGGAAAGAACGACAGGCTCTTGGTAAAGAATGTCAATAATGCTTATTACAGCCACACTATCTCACTGAACTTTTTCTTTATTTGTTTTGCTTGCATTCTGGGATGTAGAAAAGGTTAAGGGAGAGACTGCAAGCTTCAGTCATTTAATGTTATATTAAATAAATAAATGTTAAGAGTCTAAGATATTCCTGAGAGTCCAGATGGCCTACTGTGGCCTGTGCCTGCATGTTTCAGTGTCTATTGTTTTTAATACTCCCATTATTTTATGTGCAGCTTCATCCATTTTTAAGCACTTTGATTTCTGAAGCAGTGGAAACACCTTCAAGGTGTCTTTAGATGAGCAACGAAAGCCCCAAAGAATTCATGATTCTTACTGACATGAAAAAAATGAGAGTTTCTGACTAGTCTCTGTAGCAGATGGGAACTGGATTCCGGGTCTAGCTTCACAAATGCACGGAGTGGGATCAAAGGCAGATGAACTGACAGGACCCTCCTTGGACATCAGTCACTGAAGAAAGCAAGCTGCTGAAGAAGCAGCAAACAAAGAAGAAGCCCTTGGAAAAGAGAGATGACCCTTTGCTCCCTCAGCTTTTATACTGAGCGCGGCAGATAGGGATGGAATACCCTATTGGTCAGTTTGATGTCACTTGACCTGTTCACCCCTCCCCACAGGTGTGACCCCTCCATGGGTCAAACAACCAAGTCAGATGACCCTTGTTGCCACAGCAACAAGAGCAAGAGGCTCTCTCACCACAGGAAGTTGGCTCTGTTCCACCCCAAGCCAGAACAGGACTTTATGCACAAAATTTATGTTCTTCTCATAATCAATTTTTTTCTTACTCATAATGTTCATATATTCATGTAGAAGTTCAAAAGTAAAGCTTACATAGTTCACATGCATAACAGAATATCTAGATACTATTCCTTGAACATCCACAGACATGGTTTAGAAGAACCACAAGTTGTTTCAGCTGGAAATTAAATGTTAATTGGATTTAACCAATTGTTTGACACTACCTTCCACTCAGCCAATGTCCTGGTTCACTGAAAGTGGAGTTCGGTCATTACTCTCTACCAAAGAACGTGAAATTAATGACCAAAATGGAACACAATTTAATATGAAAAAACTTTATCAAAGAAATTCTGTGTAGAAGGAAGTGCCTAAAAAGGAAGACAGCAAAAGTTCTTTTCCAACCTTATAGCTACTAACTGGGATGAACCGAGAGGCAGTGTGAGAAAAAATTTGCTTTGTAACATTTACATGTACCTCCTTATATCCTGATTAGTAAGAAATTGCTGGGACACTGTTCCTTATAGAAGATTCTATTTGTTACGACAATATTGGAAATGAATATTACAAACATGACTCTAAGAGTAATGTTACTGATTTCATGTAATGGCCAAATCAGTTCAGTATTTCATGTGATGTCTGAGCAGAGCAGTCAAATAGTACAATGCCTAAGCTTCCAAGTATTTCACATGATGTCTGAAACTTTTAATTAGTTTGTGAAGAC
Source organism: Stercorarius parasiticus (assembly GCA_013396915.1). NCBI lineage: Eukaryota > Metazoa > Chordata > Aves > Charadriiformes > Stercorariidae > Stercorarius > Stercorarius parasiticus. The sequence continues at coordinate 38,480 of VWZL01003074.1, read as the reverse complement.
AATCACGAAAGTAATTTTATGAATCAAATAAGAATTTTCAAATAATGTTTTCATGGTATGATCTATCATATACACAAAATGCTTGTGAGCTCACAATAAAGAAATGATAACAAAATTGCAAGATAAATGAACAATGCTATGAAAATAAATAAATTTAAAAATCATGGGAAAAATAGTGCAATTGAATACAATGAAATAATTGCTGCTCTTTTGCCCTGTTTTGGAATATCTATGCATGAGCTTAATTGAACTATTTGATTTCAATTTACAATATTAGAGCTTAGAATTCACATATCATATTTGAAAAATACCTGGAAACAGGGACTGTGTAGGTATTAAGGCAACAGCTATTACCATTTCTTGTCTATCGCAGGATGACCAATAGCATTGGGAGTCTTGTTGGACTGGCTTAGAACAAAACACCACCCCCAACATGCACGCAATTCAGTCTTTTTTTTTTTTTTAATATCTGTAAATAAATTTGACAATCATGAAGATAAAAGAGAGACCTGCCATATAAATAACTGTTATGCAATCTAAATATTATTTCCACCTTTTCTTAATGGTGGTCATTTTACAGTAGACTGGAGTGGTGGTTGAAAATAGCATTCCAATATTCCAATGTGTAGTAAATAGTGTAATTCATTTATGTTGAAGCTTGCTTTATCTTATGGAAAGCCAGAGTGACAGTAAAGAAATATGTTGAAGTAACCCAGATACTCTGCTAAAGCATTTTCAGTCTCAGAAGGCTGTTAGTATAACTGGGATTGTTATTCTCTACTTGATCATGACTCTCAGCTTGCAGATACTCCTTTAGCAATGAGAGAGCAGAGATTTAATTGGCAGAGAAATAGGAAAAAAAACAATCAATGAATTAAAAAAAAAACTTGTGCTTTTTAATACTTGTGCTAAAAACAGTGCCACTGAAACTTCAGAAATGGAAAGGCTGTATCTAATTACTTTGAGTGGGTGAGCTGAAGAACGGAGAAAAAAATTACAGAATGCATTTTGCATTCAGGTAAAATCATTGATGTTTATGTGCTTAACGGCACTTTGAATTTCCTCTGTCAATTTTTGTTACTAAAAGTTTAACTATTTGAGTCTGTATAAAAATGAAGTAGAACTTGGTCTTTTAAGGTTGCTTTAACATATTTTTGATGTTTAAGTGTTGGACTACAGAGAATTAGCATGGTAACAGCTGAGATTTGGAAATAAGATAATGAGTGCTTTGATACCAAATAGAATAAACTTTGGGGAACGATGAGTGAAAAGAAGTGAAAGAAACCAGAAGGCATGAGAACTGGACTCTGAATGCAGAAAGTCTATTATTGTACAGGCTGTCTTCAGAGACTGTAGGGTGCTTTTAAAAAGGTCCATGAGAGGCAAGTAACAAAACCCGAGTCTATTGTTACAGGCTTCAAATTACCTTTGGAGTTCGCATTGCTGTAAGAAAATAAATTAGGGGTTTACAAGCTAAAGTTATACATAAAAGTCTTACCCTGCCCAGGGAGGTGGTTGAGTCACCATCCCTAGAGGTATTTAAGAAACATCTAGATTTGGCACTTCAGGGCATGCTCTAGTGGCAGAGATTGTAGGGGGTTTTTTGTGTGTGTATGGTTGGACTCGATGATCTCAAAGGTCCTTTCCAACCATGAAGATTCTATGATTCTATGATTCTATGATTTTGCAAACAACCAAATGATATGGTTGGTTCTTGTGCTTTTTTGACAGGTGATATTGAAGACCTAAGGAAAAAAATGCAGTAAATTTATTAAAATGCTGGTATTTTTACTACTCCCTTCTCCACTGGAAAGCACTTTTAATACTTCTAGCATAGAGTATAATTGCTTTGCATTAAACTGTCACAGTCCTGCTTTTCAGATATACCATAACTGTAATAGCAAGATGCATTTGCTTAAAATACTGGTAAATTATGCTAAAGTTTTCCACAAAATGTGTTTATTTCTTCAGTGCTCCACTATTGCAAATCACTTCAAAAAAATAGTTAATACCTTTACTTCTTTTGAAGTATATTTCTGAACGAGTGTGTTCTAATGCAGACCTACTACTGCAAGTGAATAGGTAATACAGGTCTATGATTCTGTCAGTAAAATCATAGCACAAAGGAGATGTGATGTTTCTTGTTGATTTAACTCTGCTAGCTTTAGCAGAATTATGCTAGAAAATTGGACTGTGTAAATATGCCAAGACATCAGTTATACAGAAAAGGCAAGAATACAGTTGAAGACTCTGGGTAGATGACCGATATTTCAGCAAATTTATAGATAAAATGTACTTAAATTGGTAATGTAGTTTCAAAAAATCAAGAGGAACCCTCTACTGCTCTGTCTTTCGACAGTGTGGCAAGATCATTTCTGTGCTCTTGTCTCTTAAGCACTTTCTTTGGGGGCCTTAGGACTTTAATTTTCCAGGATTATTATTCTAAACTGCATGAAATTCTATCTGTGAGCTAACCATCAAGTCAAATTGTCTTTGTGTCCTTCTTCTTTCCCCCAGTTCCTCCAGCAAATCCACTATCGTATGGATCCATCTCTGAAGTATTTGGTAACTGGTAAACAGACCTGAATCACTTTCAAAGCTTCGGACGGACTCTTTACCAGTAAGTACTCAGCAATTCAAGAGTTATGAGGTCAGTTACACCCACAAGCATTTAATCATCAAATTTGTAAAAAATTAAGCATTGTGAGACCGTTCTGACCCTGTGGAGAAGAAGTATGAATCTTGTAGCTATGCAGTACCACCTGCCACACAATTCCTACAGTAGCTTTCAAAGTGGGAGGGAGGTGACTGTGGCCCTGTTTTGCTTTTTGTTGGCCTAAGCATGCCTGTTGAAGTACTTTTGATTTCTCAGGTGCTAAACTCAAGTGCTAAACCACAATATGCTTTATAGCTATGTTGTCTGTCTTCCTCTGAGGAATCTGCCCCTAAACCACAGCCTGAAGAAGGCTTCGTTTAATATGAATGGGTTTTGAGAAGTTCCAGATGGCCCCAGAAAGCAAGAGTGGCTTTTCTCCCAGTGCTGTGAAACATGACTGTACCTAATCTCAGCTAATGTTGTTAAGAAAGTTTCCTCAGGTATCGTGCTTTCACTATGCATACTATGCACATATAAGAAGAATTTGGCCTGAAAGAAGAATTGTCCTTCATTTGAAAGTATTTTCTTTCTCTGACTTCAATCTTCCTGGAATTCTCTTAAGTGTGAGTTGGTTTTCAGAATTTATGCCTTGCTGACAGCCTTTCTAGGTGAGACAGTATTGTTTGTTTGCATGTGATAACCAATAAAAGGTTATATACCTGAGAACAATAAAGCATAAAGGGGAAGGATATAGGTTTTTATTGAATAAGTCCTTTCATTTATATCAGATACATCCTCTGGAACCACACCCAACCTCCTCGAAGGTCCTCTGAAATTAATATTCCTCCTGCAAACATCTGTAGTTGGATAGGATCCTGCAGATTATGAACCATATAAAGTACAGAGGACTTTGATGGCTTTGTCCATTCTGGGTTAGAAACTCCTAGAGAGTACTATTATGCATCCTACTGCCTATATTTCAGGTGATAGATGAAAAACAAGAAGAGAATGTAAACGATCTCACTGAAATTGTCATGGCCATCATGATAATCCCATTTACCTAATGGTTAAAAAATAAATCACAAACTCGCAGTGCTGCTGAGTCCGTGTGTCCAAGATCTCTGGACTGTTTTCAATTTTATATGAAGGCTGTGGAAGTCTCATTAGCAAAATTAATCACAAATTTCTGCTTTGTCTAGGTGTTCTTCTGACAACAAGTCTATCTTCTCCCCACAAGTTTAGGTTTTTGGGCTCCTTTATCATAATGTCTTTAATGTGGACTACTTCTCACACACAAAAGAATATGTAAGGAAGTAGGAAATATCAAATAAATTAATATCAGAGGATGACAGAGAGCTGCAAAAAGTTCTGATTTCTCCTTATGTTTTTAAAGTAAACTCATCTGTGGTGAAGAAATAGGGAATGTTATTTAGTGTCAAAGGATATTGTTCAAGAAAATGCTGGATAGTGAAAGCAAGGCTTGTTACATTAGCTGGAACTGTGCCTGAATTAGAGCTTACCCTACATGACTAACTGAGTATCACAGAGCTGCAGGTAGATACTGCAATCTTTGAATATGTAAAAGGGCATCACTGTTACTCATATAGTAACATCCAAATTAGAGTGTCAGCAACCATCAGTTTTGCCACTAATGTCTTACTAATTGGCTGTACAAAACAAAGCAAAGCAAAGCAAAGCAAAACAACTAAGTTCAAAAAAAGTAAACTTTTTCCTTTATATAATGGTTTTATAGTTATCATTGTCTACATTTCTGGAGACATGACAGAAGTAATAAAAATGGAATATTTTTTTTAAATAAGCTCATTTAAAACTCTTGTTTACTTTGCTCTTAATCTATCATAATACTCTAAGAATCCTTATAAGACTACATAAAATATTTGGAGTCTTAAGGGAATAGTAGCTAAGTATGAGTTTTTCTCAAAGTTATTAGTTCAAATTTATCATAGGTTCATAATAAACTCTCTTTCCCAGGCTTTTTAGGTCTTTGTACGGCCTTTAGAAAAGAAATCATCAGTCCTACAATGGTTCCTACATATTCCTGCAGCATATGGATATGTCTTTAGTGTCTTGCACGGCACAAAGAGAGAGGGGCTGGGGTGGGATTTGCCATGTTCCATCATGGCTTTAGGACTGCTCAACCACATCACATATTTATCAGGAATGAACTTCATGCCAATTGTGAGTACGGCCATGAGGACACGCACAAGCTCCAATGACCCTGCCCAGCCTCACCTGGGACCCCCATCCATGGCTCAGAAACACTATTGCAGCTTAGCCTGGGGCACCCAGTCAAAGTCTGAGACACACCGTAGGCAGGTCAGCAACCAGCCTCGTCCCCTGCTGCTGCTGACTTGGATGGACAACCCGGCATAACCTGTGACCTAATCCCTACCCTTGCCTTTACCTGCTGGTTGTGGGCCTGTGGTGGGACCTGTTACCATCACTGTCACCATCCTGTCATTGCTTCCCCTGTGCAGGTGCTATGGGACTGTGCGCTGCCAGGGTGGGGTTGCTCTCCTGCTTAAGCATGGGTCAGCTTGTTTCAGCCCCCAGCTCATCACCCTTTGTGGAGCATCCCTACTCTGCCTCCTTCTTGACATGAGGCACTTACCACATGTCTATATCTACCAGGTGTTAAGACATAGATATTTTTTTCCAACTGTCCCACGTCATCTCGCCATTGCTAAAAAAGTCCTGAACATGTATGTGTAGAACACTACATGCTGGATGGATGTGCATCCTATTTGCCCTTGGGTGCTCTACCTGAAATTTTGGTATGAGACTTATGTTTGGTATTAGTGGGAGAGGAACAGCCTTGAACGCACCAGTCATCACCTCAGTGCATACCACATGACTAACTACAGATATGAGACAAAACCACCCCAAAAAGAACCTTTCTAATTTGCTAACATCGGCAGACTTGTGAGGTCCCATCATGAAGACAGTCCAAAATCATAACTGTCATCACTGTTAGAAATCACAGCAGTTAAGACAATGATGAAGAAGCACACATAACAAAGTGTGATCTGATTCTTTGACATAGGAGGTGAAGAACTTGTCAAGGAAAAATGCATGGCTTTAGATGTGAACAAATGTAGAAGTTAGATGTGCTAAGGTCCACCTTCCTGTAATTTAAATGAGACTATACCCTGTGCCCCATGATGGGATGCCCTATGATACTGCTTTTCCACCAGCATGCACTGTGAGGGATAAAATAAAGGGTATATTTTGCAGTCAAAACCTGTTCATTCAAACTACAAGTTATCAATGAAAATGCATACTGCTACTTAAGTATCTCTTATTCCTACAAAATGAATATCAAATTGCCCTGCTTGCTTGAATGGTCACAGCTCCACATAAATTCTAAGAGAGTTCAGTTACAAGGGACAAGGTCTTCCACTCTAATGTGCACATTCCTGCACACACTTACTTCATCATAACAGACTATGCAACACAGTACCCAGCTTAATAAAAGAGACCTTGAGATGAAGCAATAAAATGGTAAAATGGGTGTATGAATACTTTGGCAAATATGTGCACAGCCACCTGACTACATGATCTATGAGCACACTTCATATAATTCTGATAATGCGTCTGTCTTCAACCACCCATGGAGATTTTCTGAGGTGAGCTGCATTTTGTATCTTTTTGTTTAACAAAGATCACACAGTAGCCAACATACTATCACAATCATGAGACCAAATCAATGTGTGTCTGACCTCCCAATGCCTATCCTTTAGCTTATTATAAACAGCAATGAAAGATGTGAAGCTGGAGCAGTGTGAGATGGTCTATTCACACTGTAATCTTTTATACAGCATCTTCACCTGATGTTGTATGATTTTCCTTAGAGTGGTGATAGTGTTAGACATGTAGAAAAAAACTTAAACTATTTAGTCGCTTAATAAAAGCCTACAAAATTCTAGAACAGAGCAGTCTTGCAATGCAGACAAAACTTGTAAAAAAAAATACAGTATAAAAGAAGGCAAAGCACAAAGTCAGTCATCTGATCTGCCTTGCCAATCCTTTAAGTAACATATGGAAAAATTTATTAAAATCTAATATTGAAAGGGAATTGATGTTTTTACTGTGACATTTACAGATAGTTTCAACTTCATAGGTCTGGTTGTGAAAGGAATCTCTAGAGAAGGAGAGTCTTGATATGAGAGAAAAGCAGCCATTCCTTTATAAAGTATAAACCCTTTTAAGGTTTTTTGTTTGTGTCTAGACTTACCTGTCCAGGTACACTATGTAAAGCCTCAAGTAACCTTCCTCCTTCCCCTCTCTTTCCACCCACCCCTCTCCCACCCCCGACTAAGCATAACTGAGACTGTACCATCTAACCTCATAGAATCACAGAGTGTCTGAGTTTGGAAGGGATCTTTGGAGGTCATTTGATCTAACCTCCCTGTTCAAGTAGGGTGACCTAGAGTGTTTCCTGATGTTCTGATGGAACCTCCTGTGTTTCAGTTTGTGCCCATTGCCTTTTGTCCTGTCACTGGGCACCACTAAGAAGTGTCTGGCTCCATCCTCTCTGCACCCTCCCTTCAGGTATTTATATACATTAACAAGATCCCCTTGAGCCTTGCCTTCTCTTCTCTTCTTAGAGAGAAGGTAAGGTTAACCTTACCTCTGTGCCCAGTAAGAACATGGAACAGATTGTCCTGGAAGACATGTCAAAACATATGGAAGTCATGGAAGTGATTAGAGACAGTCAACATGGCTTCACCAAGGGAACATTGTGCCTGATTAATCTAGTGGTGTTCTACAATGGAGTGACTGCATCAGTGGACAAGTGGAGAGCTATGGATATCATCTACCTGGATTTCTGTAAGGCCTTTGATATGATCCTCTACAACATTCTTGCTGCTAAATTGGAAAGATATGTGTTTGATGGATGGACTGTTAGATGAATGAGGAATTGGATGCATGGTCGCATACAAAGAGTTACACTCAATGGTTGAATGTCCAGTTGGAAACCAGTGACAAGTGCTGCCCCTCAAGGGTTCATACTTAGACCAATACTATTTAATGTCTTCATCAATGAGACAGAATGGGACTGAGTGCACACTCAGCAAGTTTGAAGATGATACCAAGCTGAGTGGTGCAGTTAGATGTATAGAGTGAAGAGATGCCATTAAGAGGGATCTTGGCAGGTTTGAGGAGTAAATCTGTGTGAAAACATCATGATGTTCAACAAGGACAACTGCAAGGTCCTGCACCTTGGTTGGGGCAATCCCCAATAACACTACAGACTGGGGGATGAAGGCATTGAGAGCAGCCCTGCAGAGAAGGACTTGGGGATACTGGTGGATGAAAAATTGGACATGGCCAGCAATGTGTGCTTGCAGCCCAGAAAGCCAACCGTATTCTGGCCTGCATAAAAGGAAGTGTGGCCAGCAGGTTGAGGAAGGTGATTCCTCCTCTCTACTCAATTCTCATAAGACCTCACCTGGCATACTGTGTCCAGCGCTGGGGTCCCCAGTACAAGACAGACATGGACCTGTTAAAGCAGGTCCACAGGAGAGCCGTGAAAATGGTTAGAGGGTTGAAACATCTCTCCTGTGAAGAAAGGCTGAGTGATCTGGGAGTTGTTCAGCCTTGAGAAGAGAAGGCTCTGGGGAGGCCTTATTGCTGTATTTCAATACTTAAAGCTGGCTTGTAAGAAAGATGGAAAGAGACATTTTACCAGGGCCTTTAGTGACAGGGCAAGGGGCAGTGGTGAGACAGGTTGCCCAGAGAAGTTGTGGATGCCCTATCATTGGAAATGTTCAAAGTCAGGTTAGACATGGATTTGAGCACTCTGTTCTAGTGCAAGTTGTCCCTGTCCATGGCAGGGGAGTTGGATTAGATCATCTTTAAAGGCCCCTTCCAACTCAAACCATTCTACGATTCTGTGATTCTGTGATTCTATGATTCTATAATTCTATGTTAAACATGATTGGACCCAGTATCGACCTTTGGAGTACACTGAAATAGTACATACTTAAACATCTTGTCTATGAGTATCTTATGGGAGATGGTGTCAAAGACCTTACTGAAGTCCAGGTAGATATATCCATTGCTCCTCCTTCATCTACTAGGCCAGTCATTTCATCATAGAAGTTTCTCTATGGTAGGGTGCTGACTACTTCTGATTAATTTTGTCCTTGGTGTGCCTGTAAATGGTTTCCAGGATTCGTTGCTTTGCCACGTTCCCTAGGATCAAGTTTTGGCTAGCTGGCCTGTAGTTCCCTGGGTCCTCCTTCTTGCCCTTTTTGAAGATAGGAGTGACATTTGCTTTCCTCCAGTCTTCAGGAACTTCTTCCAATTGCCATGATTGATCAAAGATTATCAAGAGTGGCCTCACAATTACATCTGTGAGTGAACTCAGCACTCATGGGTGCATCCCATCAAGGCCCATGGACTCATGTATGTCCAGTTTGCTTAACTGTTCCCTGACCTGATCCTCTTCCACCAAGGGTACATCTTTGTTTCTCCAGATTTTCCCCCTGGTCTCTGGGACCAGGGATTCCTGAACTCTGGTCTTTCCAGTGAAGACTGAGGTCTCCAGAATTTCCTTTCTATGAGAATAATTGTAAGGGTGAGAAGGAGGCTGAACTCTCTCAGGTCTAATTCTCACACCAAGGCTGAGATTTGCCTAAAACACAAGCATAGGAAATGGGAAATACTCCTGGGTGCCCTAAATGGGATGTACAGCCTAAACTAGACATACAGCCATACTGATGCTACCCATTTTCTGTCTGTTGTTTTCATGATCATATCCATTCCTCTTTGAGTCATTTTGCACAAGTTGTGTCACTGGAAACAAAGGAACAAATTGAGGTGTTTTTTTTTTTTTTTCTGCATGATTATTTTGTTTTCAGTGACAAGAGAACTAAGCCAAGTCTTTAATATGTTAATTTCTTTTTTTCCCATGCTCTCTTAGCAGTGTTCCTCTAAACTTTGACAAATTCTCTCTAGTGTTCCTCTACATTTCCTGCTGTTTTCAGGACTCTCAGTATCTGTTTCTCAGCACTTTCATCACTCATGCTAATTGGATATTTTTTGTCTGCCTCTCTTACAATACTTTCTATGAATGGTCTTTTTGTGAACAAGATTCTTAGAAAAAGCTCTGAAGAATGGATGGCTTAATCTATATACTTAATATACTCCTCAGGAGAGGATAGTGGCATTGATAATCCGTTATCACCAGTACCTTTATGACAATTTTTATGAGATAGTCCAAAACATGATGATACTTAATCTCCCACAAACAGCTGGCAAGAAGGTAGCATGATGAGTTTGCACTGCCAAGGTGCAAAGGATATATTACTTTCCAGAAAAAGACAGAATTCACTTTTTGTTATTTTAAATAGTACTGTCAAAAGATTTGAGCAGGTAGCAGGCAATGTTTATGTCAGAAGGAATAAAAGAAAAAAATTCAGAACTTTTTTTTGGTTGTGTCTCAGACATAAGGCTTCAAACTTTTTTGTCAGCTTATTACCAGCTGTTAAAGGATAAACTTTTCATGATCCTCAGTTGTCATGCACTAGAAGTCAAATACTAATTTTGGTTTTTTCAGTGTTCAGTTTACATGTAGACTATTTATCAGTTTCACTAGAGGTGAATATGCTTTCTTTCTTTCTGCTTTTTTTGTTGCTTTTTTCTTTTTGGCTTTCTCTTTTTTGATAGATTTTTAGAAGGAAAGATGTTCAATGGTTTAAAATTTCATGAAGTAATACTAAAAAGTTTTAACTTCCATATAAACAAGTGCATATGTGTTGACTGTAATATCATGTTCCTCACTATATTGTGATTTTCATTGTCTTGTGGTAGGTTTGCCTTGTTTTGTTTTATTTACATTTGACATTCCAGTATTTTCTACGTTACTGGATAATCTCAAATTGTCTCAGAAATTCAACTTTTTTTTTAAGAAAGACATTTTGTTAAATTATTACAGCAAATATGAATGTCTTCATCTAAACAAAGGTTTCACACTGTATTAAAATATTAATTTACGGAATTATTGAATATATTTAATATTATCAACAAAAAGAAACACTTCAAACAGATTTAGAGTTTTATCATATACGTGGCAAGAAACTCCAATGAAATAATGACCTAGGGATACACTGATAAGAATTTATATTAGACTTTCAGTACCATTAAAGTGTTATGCAGTGAGTGCTACATGATTTTAATAGCTTTCTAATAGCGCCAATTTTTTGGTTTTGTTTTTTGGCACTGCAGTGCCAATTTCTNTGACCACCCTCTCGGTAAACAAGTACTTCCTAATGTACAGTCTAAACCTCGCCTGGAGTAGCTTTGAACCATTCCCATGTGTCCTGTCACTGAATACCAGGGAGAAGAGATCAGCATCTCTCTCTCCACTTCCCCTCCTCAGGTCACCCCTCAGCCTCCTTTTCTCCAAACTTGACAAGCCCAAAGTCCTTAGCTGCTCTTCATAGGACATTCCTTCCAGCCCTTTCACCAGCTTTGTTGCCCTCCTCTGGATGTATTTGAGTACTTTAACAGTCTTCTCAAATTGTGGGCCCCAGAACTGCACGCAGTACCCCAGGTAAGGCCACACTAATGCTGAATACAGCAGGATAATTATCTCTTTTGACTGTCTGGTTATCCTGTGTGTGATGCACCCCAGGATGTGTTTTGTCCTCTTGGCTGCCAGGTCACACTGCTGCCTCCTATTGAGCCTGCTGTCGACCAGCACCCCCAGAGCGGAGTAGGGAGGGAGAATCACCTCCCTTGGTATGCTGGCCACGTGGGGTACTCATGACAATGATGTACTCCAGGTGGGGTCTCATGAGAGTGGAGGGGCAGAATCACCTCCTGTGGGCTATGCTTCCTTTTATGCAGCCCAGGATACGGTTGGCTTTCTGGGCTGCAAGCACACATTGCTGGCTCATGCCCAATTTTTCATCCACCAGCATCCCCAAGTCCTTCTCTGTGGGGCTCTCTCAGCCCATTCATCCCCCATAAATGAGTTGGAATTCACTGGAACATCCAGTGACAACAGAGAAGAAAGGCATATTCACCAGATTTTTTGATGGTCTTAACTACTCCAGACTGCACTGCTTACTGTAGAGAAGTTGATAACATTACCATTGGTTGTTCTTTCTGTTATTCAGATGTCTGATGACAGTCACAATCCTCTATAACAGGGTACATAGTAAGTGAATATTTTCATCCTTAAGAGGTAACTGCATAAAAGACAAGTGGCAAAAGAGAGATAAGACTGCGCAACAATCAAAGATAAAGTTCACAAACAAAAGCCTATGAAATTGTTTTCTTTTTCTTTCTTTCTCTCTCTTATTTCCTCTTTCTTTCTCTCCTTTTCTTTGTTTCTCCTTTCTTCCTCCCTTCCCACCCCTTAGCTACACTATACGTATTTATGTATTAATACTCTAGGCCAGAGAACAAGTGATTTAGCTCCCTCAGGTGAAAACTCTATGTACAAATCTGGGTTTCCTATAATCAGTTCGAGCAGATAGTCTGTTTAAAACATCACTGTGTATATAAAACTAAGATAGCTATGTTTGTACAGTACTCTTTTAAAGTATAACTAAAAACTTTTTCACTGAAAATTAAAAGAGATTTTTACACTTGTTTCAGTCTGACTGTAAAGGTTTTAAGAGCTAGAGGTTCCAAAGTGGATAGCTTTTCATTAGTGCTACAAGATTATTTTCCGGAAGAAAACAAACAAAACAACCCCCACGTCTGCATACACATTCTCACTTACGTATTCATACACATCACATATCATTTACAAACTATAAATGATAGTTATCATGACAGAATCCTACATCAAAACTTTTTATATCTATTTTCTTTTATGAGAAAAGGCACAAAACTTTTAGAGATTATACTGTCTGTGACTACGTAGGAAAAAGTCTAGAATTCTATTTCTTCTATTTAGAAAGTGTTGTGTATAGCCTGTACCCTTGTAATGCATTTCTCTCTTACAATAAAAAGAAGGAAAAAAATAGAGAAATTGAATAACCTCACCTTGATAAGATCTGATCAGCCAGACGGGGCAGAAGTGTGACCATATCTAATATGTAATCTCAGCCATCTTGACAGTTAGATACAGTTTAGAAATAGGGGTACCTAGCGACTTTGAACCAGCCTGATCAAAATTCCTTATAGTGGAGAGTACATTGAAATGCTATACCTCCTGTCATTGCTTCAGAAGCAAGTTCAGTCTGACTTCCCTTCTAATAAGCCTTGGCACAGCACCATGAAAGAAGAAGGGGCCAGCTGTATTCTTGGTATAAAAATCCTGTGAAGCCAATAAAGATACACCAGGAAGACATTAGACTAGAAGGTGAAATCCTGTCTGTCGTTAATGCTGAGAAAATCCCACGAAAGACAGCTGGGTTACACAAATATTACTGAAGTAGACTAATTTTCCTTGTTTGTTATTTTAGTCAACAATATTAGAAAAACAATGAACAAGAAAGCAAAAAGTTCATTAACATGATACAAAAATCAAGTTCCTAAATAATATTTATTTTTGGATTATATATATCAGATGTGATCATTCTTACAGTAAAAATGAACTAAAATCAACCTGTATTATTCCAGTATTATTTAATAATATTTAGCAGTCACTAAGCCTAAATGTTTGCAGTGTAATAGAATGAGATCCTCTAGATTTGTATATACAGCAGTCATTTCTATAAATCATAGTTAACATTTTTCAATATAGTATATAAGGTTCAAATTTTGCACCACATTAAACACCTACATAAACAGGAATTATTCTGAAATCAGGTGATTACAGCATAACCACATCTAAGTCTGCAAAATTCTGTATTTTGATGGACAAGCCACGTGGTTAGACATTCATTACAACATGATAGGTAATAACTGAGAAATCAGTAAAACTGTTCTGGTTCTTAAAGTTTGTGGCATGTTTAAATATTCCACTGAATCATGAATCCATGAATCTTCTATCTGTCAAAGCATGTATTTCTGAATCCTAGTTGTAAAGATTTTAATAGCACAGGACTTATTCACACCCAAATACATATCTGAACACATGATTCTTTTAACTTCACAGTGGAGGATGAGGAAAAACTACTAGCAGAGACTGAAACAGAAAATCTATATTACTGTGTCACTCCAAACAACTATTAAGACGTATCATAGCTGCATGCGCAAGAGGAGAGAAAGCCATTTTACAGTGTAATCAAATTACAGGACTGCACAGCTGCTTCTATCAGGACCAAAAATTACAGTCTACAATCTGGATGTATTCTATTCATGACGTATACCACTGTTCCAGGGAATTTCCCAGTTGTTTTAATACGATGGATAACCAGAGATTAGCCTTTATCATTTAAAATTTTAATATGCTAGAGCAATAGCCAAAAATTCATGCAGATATAAACGTATGTTTCCAGCATTATCTCACATTAGAGGGTTAATTACTTACTTGTTCTTAATATAGAACTGCATTCAGTTGCTAAGGAAACCAATGATTTCTTCATGTCTACAAGTACTTGAATCATGTTTTGTTTTCTTTGTTTTCAGGGCTGTTTTCTGTGAGGTTTTGTTGTTGCTGCTGTTGTTTTTCACTGAAGTTAAATCAGAAAAGGAGAAAGAACACCAAGGCTTAAAAAAGGAAAATGCAGGCTGACCTAGTAATGGCCACATTTGTGGTGGTGAGGCAGAACAGTGTGTTGCCTGTGGGGAAACGAGTTGTAGGCTCTGCCTTTAATTGTTTCCTCACTGAAAGCAAAGTTAGAAGCAACGAACATGCACTGACTTCGGGCCCTGAAACGGGTGGTGACTCATCTTCAGCCAGCTCGAGCTAATCTGCCTGTTGACTATAGCTAATCACCTTTCCTCTAACATTCTTCTTTAGGTGTTAGATGTGCTAAAACTATGTATATCATGGTGGAAAAAATTCAAGTTAGCTCCAACTGCAGCACATCTGGAACCATGGAACCTGAATGTAGAGAATAATCCTGTGACACCCATTCTGGTAATGTACAAATTATCTGAACTCAGAAGTAGGTCATAAGAATGTCCTCTGCTGCATCCACCTAAATCCTCCCGAGACAGTGCACTGCAGGCTACTAACCAGAAAGATCTGTTTCAGCTGGGGAACTGTTTTAATATCGAGAGGAAAGTAAAAAGAAGGGACCCGGGAAAAGAAGGAAAATAGAGAATCCCTTTGAAGAACACTCCGTTGAATATTGATCCTGGAAATGGAAATTTAGAGTGAATATAATATTTCACATAATTTTGAGCTAAATTTAATTCTTTGATGTCTCTTATGTTCTGGTACTTAAAGTATTATATTGCCCACTTTTCCACAAGACAAAGAATATTATTCAACATCACAATGTATAATAAAATGCAATAACTTTAAGTTTACTATAATTTTGCATGGCAAGCTGCAACTAGTAGTTAGTGGAAAGCTACAACTGAAGGACTTCAGAATCTGTCCACAAGTGGTTCTAAAACAAGTATACTTATTTCTGTCTCTTACAAGGCATGTTATGAATATGTTTAACCACAGGAACATACATAGAATCATAAAGGGAGAAGCAGAATAAAAAAACCAGCTTATGTTTCTTCTGTGAAAGCATTCATAGAATTAGATTTAGATAGGCATGATTTGGCATTTAATTGCATTTTAAGTCCCTAAACCTATCCAAAAAGCATGTCTGTTTGTCTATCAGTACAACCCTTTGTGTGTATAAAGGTCTGTAGTGATGACCTTTTTATAGGCTTACAAGTATGTGCTAGCTCGCGGGTAAACCCATTCAAGACCTCCAGTCAACTATTCCTCTGCCTGTTTCTTCTGTTGACACCTTTTTCAACAGCAGTCGCAGCTCAGGTCTACTTACTGGCCTCCAGCCTGAAGATATTCAGGTAACACAAAGTGCTTTCCTAAGCACTTACTCTATGCACCTTAACTAGCACATCACGAGACAAGTAAATATCAAAATATAGCAAGAATAAATTGAGTTCTGTTTGTTGTTTAAATTAATACATTCAGTAACTAGATTATAGGATATTATGGCTGACACGGGACAATCTGAATGGCTACTACAGAAAGAGATCTGGGGGTCTGGTTTGATGGCAAGTTGAATAGGAGTCAACCACGTGCCCTGGCAGCCAAAAGGGCCAACCATGTCCTGGGATGCATTAAGTACAGCACAGCTAGCCAGTCAAGGGAGGTGATTGTCCCACTCTACACCACACTGGTGTGCCCCCACCTTGAGTACTGTGTGAAGTTTTGGGTGCCTCAGTACAAGAAGGACATGAAGATATTGGAGGGTGTTCAGAGGATGGAGACCAAGATAGTGAAAGGCCTTGAAAACAAGACTTACCAAGAGCAGCTAAGGTCACTTGGTTTGTTCAGCTTGGAGAAGGCTGAGGAGCGACCTCATCTTAGTCTACAACTTCCTCAAGGAGAGCAGTGGAGCGGGGGTGCTGATCTCTCTCTGGTGACCAGTGATAGGACATGAGAGAATGGAATGAAGTTGCATCAGGGGAAGTTCAGATTGGACATTAGGAAAAGGTTCTTCACTGAGAGGGTGATCGGTCACTGGAACAGGCTCCCCAAGGAAGTGGTCATGGCACCCAGCCTGTCAGAGTTCGAGGAGTGTCTGGGTGATGCTTTTAGTCATATGGTTTAGTTTTAGGTAGTCCTGTGAGGAGCAGGGAGTTGGACTCAATGGTCCTTATGAGTCCATTCCAACTAGAGATATTCTGTGTTTCTAAATAATTTCACTTTGCGGAATAGTTAAATATTTTCTGGGAAAATCAGAAAGATGGCAAATGTGAAACTGAGTCATTAAGCAGTTTTATCAATTGCAGCTGAAGGTATTTTTTTGAAGCTCGGGATCCATGGAAGTTACTAGAAGCCAAATAGTTTTAGAGGCGGGATTTTTCCAGTAACATGTGGGTACTTCTCAGAGCGTTGCTCAATAGATAGGCTTTTGTGAAACCCATTTTTAATCATCTAAGATTCATAATTTTTTTTATTTTTTTCAGAATTATATTCAGAGCTGTTACTTGTAATGAAAGGCTTGACTTTTAGGAAAATTCTTTGCAGAGCTGCTGCTGAGCTTGTCCAGACATCTTTGGGAACAAATTCCCTCTGGTCTCATGTGGGAGATTTTCTGGTAAGGAATGGACATCCTGTGAACACTCCAAGCACTGAAGATCTGTAATTAACTTGTATGTAGGCTTCTGTACTCGAAGGTTATGAGCGGATAACGATAAGGACTGAAAGGTTACATTCCGGCAGCATGAAAGGGAAAAAAGCATGATAAAGACAGAACTTCAGCCAGAATGTAAGTGGGAGCCACGTTCGCGTGAACAGCTAGCTTTAACCAATGGTAGAATACTTAGAGTTGCGTGTTTGCTTGCTGAAACCAATCATAAGGCTGACGGTGTGCGTAGTGAGATAACAGAATGTATATTAACTGAGCTATCTGAGCAATAAAGTGGCATCAACCTGATCATATTGATCGTCGTGTTGTGTCCGAGCCTTCCACGCCAACAGTCTCATCCATAGCTACTGTTTAAGGTGCCAGTGAGAATAATTCCACCTATCCATGATATGTATAGTATGCATTATAAAGGTTATCTTTCTTTTTTCCTCTGTTGTTCTTAAGCTTTATCTAACTTCCCTTTATATTTCAGTAACTTATTATGTCTCTTTGTAAATAATTACATATAAAATAATGCGTCTTTCATTATTAATCCTTCTAATGCATTAAAATGTTCTTCAGATTACACATCACAAATACTGGGAATGTACTTTCTTAGTATTTTCTAAACAGGCTTTTCAGTAACATGTGGTGATAGAATCCTAAGAAGGGAAAGGCAAAGGAGAAAAGCATGGATGTAAAAATGAGTCTTTAGTACCTTGCATATGTTACGGATATGTACCCCAAAATGACTTCGCACAGATAATAAACTTAAGCAACCTTTAATTCATAACTAAAGCGAAACATACAAAACCAAGGAGACAGCAGGGGTAGTTCCAATAAAATTTAGTAAACTATAGGTTCAGCGTACCAGTTGGGGAAGTTATTACTAGACAACAACACATAAGAACAACGACACTTCGGAATGACGATTCGAAAGTGGGCGCACACTCACTCACAAAGGAAGCCCTCTCACTCAAGGGTACTCAGAAGATGTAATCACTCACCCAAAAGAGGTGAGGGCTCACCCAGAAGAAGTATTCACTCACCAAGTGGGGTGTGTGTGAGGGCACTCACTCCTGGGAAGTTTCCTTGCGTGGAGTCCCAGTCCCAAAGGGAGGGCTTCTGATCATAGACCCACTGCTCCACAGAGAACTGCTCAAAGAGGGTCTCCGGCAGGGGCCCCATTTTATAGCCTGGTCAGATCTGAACTGTGGTCATGTATTGGTTATGGTCCCGAGGCTCCCCCTGGGTGAGGAGCCCTGTTGTCTGGGGACCCTGTCTGTTGACGAGGGGTCCCACTCCCTTTTCCTGCCACTGAGGCTGGGGGGTGTGTGCTGGTCTGCATCCAAGCAGGGTGCATACGTGTAGCAGCCACGGTGCACCACCAGTGGTGTGAAAACAAGGGCACGGAAGAGCTGGTGGCCAGTATGTTAACAGCCCTAACCCTTGTTGGGGGGCGGGAGTAAGGGGAGAAGGGTGTCAGAGAAAGGATGTTATCATTCACACTACATGGAAGTTGCTCAGATATTCAGCATAGGAAACAATATAAACATCTAAAATAGATTATTAAAACCAAAGGTCAGATTTACTGCTGTAGTCTGGCTGCTTTGTGTGGCTCCAGTGACACACAGCAGTCGTAAACCCAGCTTTAGTAGGTGTTCCAACCATGTTTGCATTTTTTTGCAAAATTGATTTGCAGAATGCTCACAATCTTCGTTTTAGCTGCAAAAATTCTTGAGCAACTAATTTTGACATTGCAGTCACCATTAAGTAATCAATATGAATCAGCAGCTACAATGCAACAGGAGATGGCGCATGTATTCTTTCTCATAATTAATGGGTAAATAGCTGCAGTAACTCAGCTACCATGGTAAAAACCATTGTAAATGTGATAATTTTTAGTGGTGAGCATAAATGGAACTGCTATAGCATCTCAAATAACTCTTATGTTTCTGCTTTTTCTTTTATGTGGCAAATGCAATGAGCTTTGCAACTGAGTATTTACTTGTCAAGCTGTACCTGTCAGGTAACCTCTGAGCTGTTTGTTGGTTTTGTCTTTTTTATTTTAATACTGAAATAAGAAACTGCAGTTACTGTAGTTCTGTTTTAAATACCTTCTTTTACTGGAAAACAAAACAAACAAAAAACTTTAATTAGCGTGAGTTGCTTCCAGTGTCAGGAATGATGGCACGTGACAAGTTAAGGAAACAGCTAAATAATATGCATGTTCCTGCTTTTATGCCTACCAGGACAGAGAAACATGGTTTTTAATCCTCCACAAGAAAAAAAAAAAAATCTTGAAACAACGGCATTCTGTTTACTGGCAAATAAAAAATATACACTAAAGCAAAATAAAAGTCTTCTAATTCCAAGTTGACAAACTGTGGGAGACTTAAATCTGACATACTGTTTTAACTCTACCATTAGTTCATTTTTCTCCATTTGTACTGCGAGCTAAATGAAGCGTCTAGCCCAGCTGTGAATTTCATTGGTCTTTTCTGTTCAGGGATAGAACAATCTTAATTTTATTTAACCTTCTTTTTTATTGGATTGACCACAGCCACAGTGGAGAATTGCACTTGCCATGTTACAGAAATATTGAAAGAAGAGAGTTCCTTAACTTGCACCCAATCTACTAATCCAGTCAATAACTCAGACTGTCCGATAGGCAAAGCAATTGCCTGCAGCTATTGCAGTCATGATTGAACAGGACAAGCAAGATCCTTACTTCAAATAACTGCACTCACTATTTCTAGAAAGTCTGTTACATATGGAATGTATTTTGAAAATTTAATAAACCATCATCCTTCATGTGTAGCTTGACACTTCTGAATTATGGACTCAAAGACTTCAGGCTTGAAAAGAGGAAAGGTGGAGTCTACAAGCAAAATAGGGTCAATGTAGACAATGCACGTATTCATTCAACTATACAGGAAGCGTTTGCAGCAGATTGCCTCTGCATTCTGAAGCAAGTAATATTTTTAAGCCAACCAAAGCCTGTATGTACTTTTGTTCACTCTGGTCATTCAAACAAACAAGCAAAACTCCCAAAAGCCCAATAGTAGAAAGCAATAGTGACACATAGCATTAAAACTTAAGATGCTTACAAATAAGGAATAAAAGCCAGTCCACTTAAACCGGGACCAAAGAATTTTCCAAGGATCTTCTAGGTTAATTCTTACTGATTTGGGTAGCTGAGGTGGAAGACATCCAAATCTTCATGCCTGCATGTAACATGCAGCTCCTATTGGAGCCAACAGAGCAGACACTGAGATCTAGCTGATGAGTCACAAGATTTCTGGCAGGATGAACTAAATCACTCAAAGAAAGGTGAGTCATGCAAATCAAACAATATTGTTATCCTTTCAGAAGGTTTCCTTTCTTCTCAGACCTCATGCCAAAATTAAGCACTTAAATAACCCACTCTTGCTTCTAAAACAGTTAATGGCTTTATTTCATGTATCATCTCCAGATAAAATGTCTCCAGATAAAATGTTCTCTTTTTTCAGGGCTCACTTTCAAACGTGGTGTCTTTACTTTTGCCTCTTTGAAAGATTATGCTTATCTCACTGGAGAGCTGTTTTATCCAGCTGGTGTGTTTTTTATGTCAGTGGGTGAAATTTTGATCCCACTGGCAGCATCTAGGTTTTTCTGATGTCATCAGCAGAAAGCATGATAGTCAAATGCTCTGGACTGGTTTACCTCTATCCTTTAAAGTCTGGGTCCCATCATGGACTGTGATCTGGTTCACAGCAGGAAATTCATGTTTTACTCCAGAAAGGTATGAATGAATGTATAAGCAATGTGCACAAGCAGGGCACCAGCAGACAAAAAAGGGAGGAAGGGAGTGAGGCAACTTGATAGTATTGGTGAACTTCTGCACAAATCAGTATTAGATTTATCTTCTCATAAATTGATTCATATAAGTAAAGTGCTCGTGACTGGAGTGTGATCTTTCCAGGTTATGCGTGCATTCAATGAGGAGAAGCTGACAATTCTCAGGGAGGATTTTGTCCGCTAAAGATCGTCTTAAGAGACTAATCTTTCCCTTCGGGCGACACAAGGAGCTAAGGCTGACAAGTCCTCTAACACTGGCATCTCAGTTTACTTCCTAAACTGTTTGGGGTATGAATACATGTTCTTCTCAGCACAAGGTGCTTTTTTAAAAATATGTTTCATAAAAAAACAAAGATACCTCTTTGTCCAGTGACTATTTCTACACACATAGTCCTATTTGTGGAATTACATTTTGACCATACTGAAGGCAAGGCTCAAAATTCTCAGGAATTCATCAGGACCAAAGTTTTGAATTTTATAATGAACAATATTAAAGCATATTCTGAAGCGTAGTAACATATCATGCCAGTATTTTATTCATTGTGATTATGTGATACATTTTTAAATTGAATTTGCATAAAAAGAGTAAAATTCTTAAAATATATACAGACTTGTCCCAAATAGAAAATCTCACCTTTCTACATTCCTAAGCCATGAAAAATAGCTGCTGGTTAATTCTGTCTTTCTGGCATGACTCAGTAATAGAGTAATGATGTGCTTGAGATATCATTAAAAGTCTGAACACTAGTTCTGGAAGTCATTCTATTTAAATAGCCTGAAAAACCTTTTTTCTTGTTTTACCTCTTTTATATTCTTCTGTAGAAATGGCCTGGGAAAAATAAACTAAACTGATTTTTTTTTTCAAGTAAAGAATTTCACAATATTTGAGAAGTCTTGGGCCATATTATATACATCATTATTTTGATTCATAGCTGCTATGTCATGACATAACATGCCATAAAGTGTGCTTTTCTATGTGAATTTTAAATAGAAATGGAAAACTGATGGAAAACAGCTATTAAATTTGTCTACCTGAAAGATGAAAGAATAAGAGGTTTAGAAAGGCATCCACAGATATTTTTAATTTCATATTTTGAAATCAGTTATCTGTAGAACTTTCAGTAAGAAAAAATACCTGGCTTATTGTATTAAGAAAGTAAATATAATACAATAATATTTATCATCCATTCTCAAAAGAACTGTTTCAAGATGGAACCTCTGTTGTATAACTATAAAGAGAAATACTGAAAATTAGATACATTCTTAGTAAATGTGGGTGTATTTTCCCTACCTTAAAAGGAGTCACAGTCGCTATTTGTAAATGGAGAACACAAGGGAAAAACAATGTTTTACTTTTTTATGTTAGTCCATTCAAAGGTAAATAGTTTCTTCTTCTTTCCCTAAAAACACACATAACAGAAAAAGTGCCCTGTTAAGCACTAAAAGTGTGTAGCAGTAACCTGAGACCTAGCAGAAAAATGACTTAACACAGGGCAGGAGAATGTGGCAGCATTTTGGTTTAAAGATTATGGAAAAATAAGAAGAAACATGGAAAAATAAGTACTTATTTTAAATTCAAACATGGAAAGAATGAAAATACTTCTTCCTTGCTTCTAGGAGGAAAGAGGAAAAAATGATGCAGATGCGGAGCACCACAGTTTTAGCAGTGAAAAACATGTTTCTCACAGCATGTGATCTGCTATAAAATTGAAACATAGTTTTTAAATGGATTCTAGATTTAACCTAACAATTTCACCTGTCTCCACTTCTTGATACTGAGTGGCCACCAAATATTTTTCGTTCCTTCAGACAATAATTCCCTCTTGCCTGCATTGTTTGGAATTACAAAAAATGTAAAAATGTGAGTCTTGGGAAAAAATAACAGCTGAATGCTTCTGGGATTTTAGTAACATTTGTGCAGACTTCACTGAATATAAGATGAGCTCAAGCTGTCATGTTCTGCATTAAGTTTAGTACCCACAAGACTCTCCACGTTGTTCAATTTTATTGCGATTAATAATCAGGAGAATTTATTCTAACACTGCTGAGTTTTTGGGTTGGTTTTGTGTTTTCGTTGTTTTTTTTTTTTTGTGTAGTATGTTCATTAGCTTTGTTCTGCTGTTAAAAAAGAAAAAAAAAGCAAGGTTAATATTGCTTAAGTGAAAGTGCACTATGAGGCAATAGTCAGAAATAACAACTGCAAAGGAAGTCTAAGCTGCATTGCAGGTATATTACTCACTTTTCCCTGGTAACAACTAGTAAATACCTGGACCTGTCCAGTTTGTATTTGGCCTGGATTCATGTTATCAAGTGTAACCTCAGTTCATTTGACTTTTGAACCTGTTTTGATTAAAAATTATTACAAAATTTTTTTGATTGCTCAGTATCTCTGAATACCCTTAATAATAAATGTGTTTTTGTCATGAAAGAGGAAGCAATCAATGTCCCAAAAGCTAAGGAATGTCCTAGCCTTCCTAGCCAAGTCTGATAATCCTAATATATACTATCAGCAAGTAAAGGCTCTTATCTCCTACTCAGCTCAGCTTGCCTAAATCGGCATACAGTCAGGAGGTTTCAGAGCTCACTCTAAACTGTCGTGTTTGTGTAACAAAGACACTGGGAGGGTTCTCCACTTGGAAGAATAACCAACTCAGGGGAGGAAAAGGTCTTTGAATATCATTTTCTGTTGGAGCCTCAAGCTACCAGCCAACCTGGTGGATAGATTCTAGACTCTCTTCATCAGCAGTTGCTGCAAATAAAACTTTATCTAAGGGGCCTATTAACTGATCCTCATGTAACATTCTGCTCTCCCACTGTTTTGTGTTATTGGGATTGAATAAAAATATGACCACACAGGATCATAAGTCACTGAAAATAACTTCATTATAATAGCAAAATTATGATATAGTTTCAGACGTACAGCTAAATATCTGCTCTATGTGAACCCACAAGGTAGCTGGGCAGATCTCTCATTAAGTGTAAGATTCCCTAAGATATTTTGTGAAGCATTATTCTCCCAGTTTTGGTGTCAAGGGCATATCAAGACTTTTGAAAAGCTGTTTGTAACCATGCAATTAACCCTAAATAAATGTTATGAGACAAAAGAAAAAAGTACACAGCTTCATTAAGTGATTATGACTAACACAAGCTCATTACAAATGTGTTTAGGCAACTGAACAGTACAAACATCAAAAAATGAGGAGACCCTCATTAAGTGGATACCAATCATGCTTAGAAAGACTAGTTCTAATAGTAAAAAGTACACTTTTGTCAATCTAGATGAAACCCTGTTAAAACATTCATTACGCACAATATTGTGCTGTTGACCTTTGTTCTGATAACTGTCTAAGCATTTACATTAGTTAATATACTCTTACCTTTGCCTCAGTGGTAATTACAATAAACTAATTATATTCACTAAGTACGTACCATTTCTATTCTGCTTGAGTTTTTTATTCTTGTAGTAAAAGATCAATGTTAAGAAAAAAAGAAAATAAAGTAAGATTTAGGCTAAATACAAGGAATCAAAAGCAACTGACCACAACTGTATAAATCTATGTATTGGAAGCTACAATACTATACCACATTTTAAAGACAAATAAACCTAACAGTCTGACTTTCAGGGGTGCTGCTGATCTATTAAATTTATAGTAGACAACAGTGCTTAAAGATTCTCAACACTTTTCAAAATCACTCTGCTTTTACTTGGGTGCCCAGATGAAGACTAAAGAACGCAACTTTAGGCATCCCACTGTGACAATTTTCACTTCTGTCCTTTTTGCTCTCTCTTGTTATGCCTAATGCCAGCAAAAACCTGATGGAAGTATAACAATTTAATAAAGATAAAGTACAGAAAAAAGAAATTGCTCAGAATTCCAGCTGGGTTTTCCACTTTGCTGGTAATTATCATAAGTGCCTCCCCATGACTGGAAATAAGAGAAACTGCTGTTACTGCCACTTCCCTGCTCTCTATGTTGCTTTTTTTATCCACAGTAGCCCCCTAAACAAGTTATCCAAAACCAACAAGCTGTGAGGTTCAGCTACTATGCACTCATTTCAAAAGCACTTTTGAATGCAACAGTACCCGCGCTCTGCTTTTCTTCTCAGCTATTAACTTCTCTGCCACCACATAACATGCCAAAAGAAAGATGGTCTTTCACAGAAATGGGGAAACCAAAAAAAAAAAAAAAGGACAAAGGAAACCATGAAGTATTGCTGTAGAAGTGTTTGGCGCTCTAGCTAATTGAACATTACATATGTGTCGGTTAATACATTACAGTTTCTCATCCTGAGCTTTGACATCTCTTGGTGACGAACTGACCAGGATCTGAAGAGCTCCTCACATGGCATGGGGGACCATAAAAATACCCTACTGACATCCAAGTACCGGGCATGTAAAAGAATTAAAATTAGAGAAAGGACAGAAACATAGCTTGAGAGGCCAAGTGGAGCAACCCCTGGAGAATAGTTATCTACCAGCCCGAATCGGAGGTGCTTTGAAGTCCCAAGCAGCCCAAGGTCAGAAGCAAAGGGGAAGGCCAGTACCCAGGAATCACTGTTCTGCCTTCACCGACTGCTGTCACTGTGCATGGACCCCAGGCATTCCTCTTAGAAGCCTGTTGATACATCAGAGTAAAAGACATTACAGACCACAAAATCTTCCTGCGTGGCTGCAGAAACTAACTGTGCAGCCTAGTCAGCTCAGACTCCCTTTCATGTCCACGGGGAGAGATAAGCACATTGAAGAAGCAGTTCAGATCTCACATGAGATAAAAGTACCTCCTCAAAAAGCCCTCTGTACCTATTTCCACTGACTAGAGAGGGAACTTAAGCTGACTAAGCTCCTTATTTAGGTATTAAATCTACTGCTGAGTAAGAAGAATAATTTGATCTCCATGTTTGTATTATATCATGTTTGAACTGACAAGTAGTAGTACCTCTGTTGCAATAAGATAATAAAATCATGTTCTTTTTTTTATAATTTATTTTTATTATATATATTATTTCCTCTTGTGGATTTCACAAAGAAAACAACTGTATCAGATTAAAATAAAACAACATCCACTCTTGTTTGAAAAACTAACACAAGGAGAGAAAACTAGAAGTTAGCATTGTATATAATGTTTGCTGTGCATTCAGTTTTAACAGTATTATGACCTTGAAACAAATCTTAGTTTCTACAAAACAAGTTAGTGCTGATTTTTGAGTAATATAAATGAAAAGAGATTATTATCTTGAAAGATCTTTCAAGTGGGACGTATAGAAAAATGCAGAATGTTAGATGACAGTCCACATGGTCATCTAATTATATTGTCATTACATATAAAGAAATTTGACAGTTTTTTAAAGTTACCTATACAGCTTATATAGAAATAAACAGCTTTATAAATGTATCTTCTAGCATTCAGTACTGGAAAAGATACCTAATGTCCTTTAAATTAACTTAAAATCACCTGTTTATTTTTAAGTGGATCAGTCTCTTCAGTTAGATCAAGAGAAAATGATATTATAAAGAATTAATCAATTTAAAAGTGAATTATAGGCGTGAGGCATTTTAGGATGCTTGCTCTTGCACAACTTCACTACTAAAGTAAGTGAGGATAATGAAAGCATGAAAAATAGTCAATGTTTTCTAATAAACATTGATTTTTATTTTTTTTATAGGCAAAACATGAATGCTTTTTTGGGTGAAATAACATAATTGGTGAACGAAGGGAATACAGTTCTGCAAACAGAATAAATTCACATCTTAGCAAAGCACTTGGTAGAGAGTCTCGTGAAATATTACTCTGAAAAATCAAATTTCCTTGGATACGAACCGTATGATAGAGCATGAAAAGTAGCTCAATAGCCATAAACAGTAGCTAATGATGAACGACAACTTATCAGATAGGGAGAGATGTCTAGGGGCATACTAGTGTAGAAGGTTTCAGCCTCCTTCTTTATCTGACATCTTCATTAATAATTTAGAAGGGAGTTCAAATATCACATTAATGAAACTCACAGATGATGCTAAATTGAGATGTGTTGCAAACACGGAGAATGGCAAAGAATAACATAGTGGGACACTACGTTTCTGTCACTTTCACTGATTTCACCAGCTTAAAGTTTCTTTTATACTCTACATTATGCATACACAAGATCCTTGAAACTTATTTCCAAAGTCAACTCCCTCCCTGTTTCCAAATTGGAGCTAAAAATCTTTTCACTGTCCTTGGAGAATAAGCTATCCATAACAATCACTAAAAAATACAATGATATTTTTTGCATAACCAGAAATAAATATATGAGAAAGAAGGTGTTAGATATCTGTACAGGAATCCAAATGGAGAGAGAATAGAAAACATTTTAATGGATTAATTGTTGTGCATTTTAATCATTTGAATATGAAATACAACAAAGAAATCATTAATGTCATATAATAATACATTTTGCATGAAATACATTCTGTGTAACTACTAGTACAAAAATGCTGGAATTACAGGGAAGAAAAACCCGTCTGGTTCCCTCCTGTTCTTTGCACATAAGAAGATCAGAAGGAACTTAAATTTTCTTCCTTATGACTGAAACAGTTGGTGAGTTACTGTGTGATACTACAGTTCCTCATATTCAGTTGCTTCATTTTGGTTGTATTTTTATCTCCTAGTGACACACAGTCATATATTTCTTGTCTGTCTAGAACTGCCTTTGCACCCATGTACAACTATTGCCTTCAGTCAGATTCACTGGGGAAGCAAAATCACCTTTCTTTTGTTGCCTCTTTCCTCCTTTCCCATAAGGATCATATTGCAGGATCAGTCATTGTGATCCTATAATACAAGCTCAGTGTTGCTGCTGAAATGAAATGCTATTCTTAACTAACAGAACACAGGTACTGAACATTACACAAAGAACACTGAATTTCAACATAACTGTTTTCATTTGTGAATGTTTCAGATCTATGGGTTTTCTCTAAATGTAGATTTTGGTTTTGTTAGGCCCGTTGTTAGCTTTTCTGTTTGTTCTGCATATTTTAATGCCATTTTCAAGTAGAATGTATTACACGCTTCACACTTTTTGCCTCTGCCCTGCTCCTGAAAACTTTCAGCCCATGCAGAATTAGAGTTACGTCAGTACATTAAACTCTTTCAAATGTAAAGGAGTTTGCTTTTTGGTTTTTTGTTTTGGTTTGGTTTTTTTTAGGAATAAAAGGAACAAGGCAACATTTATCTAACAAGTCCACTGGTTGTGTTTTATTTAAATATTGTGAACTTCAAGGATTCTGAGGGGGAAAACTACATAAAATGGAAGAAAGATAAGAAGGATTTTGGAAAAGAAATTACAAAGTCAGTGACAGAATTTTTCTTTTTAGTTCATATGGTACAGTGCAAACCGGTGCTTTGTGCATATGCTTTTCAATAGGAGATAATTATTTTAATCTTTCATCTCCTCAGTGAAATAGATAAAATAGTTAACCTTGTTAATACCCACCCATGTTGATTTACTGTAGCTAATGCAACATACCAAGTCCCATTTAAGGGGCAGCCTCAGAAGAGGAACAAATGTCCGAAGGTAAAGCAAAACATTTTTCTTTTCCATCTGATTCCTGGTTTGATCCTTTGCTGCAGAAAATTCTGAAGACTCCTTCCTTTGTATCAGCATTCAGCACATCCAAGAAACTGAAACAAAAGTTACCAACTGGTGTGAAAGAAAGGAAGAGACTGCCTAAATAACCTTCCTGAGTGTAGTTTCACTGGCTTTTTAGGCACTTCTCCATATCAGTTATACAGAGCCTATGGATTCTTCTGTTCCTGTAGTAACATGATGCAAATGGAGGGGTAACTGCATTTGGCTAAGCTCATTCAAAATCTCATTATTTTTGCCAAGACTCACTCTATAGAATAAAATAATAGAAGGAAAAGTTCAGGAGTTCCCTAGACTGGTGATCTCTCACAGATTTATGTATTGCTTCAGTATATCTACATCACAGAGATGAATATGTCCTTTTTTGTTTCTTAATCCTGTTTTTTGGCCTTTAGCTACTGTAAAAGCAAATCTTTTACCAGGACCTCTCTGGTCTACATTCCTTTAAACACCTCATTCCTAAGAAAAAGGAAGGGATCTGAAATCATAATTGACATACTATGTTCAGATTTTGAATTCCGGACACTTAAATTAGAGGAGAATCATAGTCAACCATCTGTGAAGGTTCATATAACAGCACCAGAGCTTGGGATGGCTGCACACATTGAGGTAGTAGAATCTATCAAAGATCATATAAGACATAAAGAATCACCTAGTCAGTTCTATTTTTTTATAATATTAGAAGTAGCTGATAGACAAAGGCAATAGATGCCCCTGCAGGTAACATAAACTCAATGTTAATATACAGTAAATAACTCAGGGGGATTATGTGAAATTACCAATCAGAGTCAGTCACACAACGCCATTAGCTGCACTTCTTCTGTGTATTTTTCACTCACTTCCACTAACAGACTTTTTCTATGGAAAGATTCTTCTATTAGGATCTTGATTTTGTAGAATACAAAATTAAATAAGTAAGTCCATGTATCAGTCATCAACAAATTTATGGCAGGTTAAACTATGTGATTTAATATGACATCTTACAAAGACCACCTGCTTTATTTCCTCTTATCAGGGGGAGATGTCTAAATTGTCTCTTTAGTTCCTCATTAACTCAGGAGAATATAATTTCCTCATCAAGTAGACTAGTTTCATTATGAGTGAAAAAACTTTCAAAAGTTTTCGCACCTCCCAGCCTCTTCCAATAAGGAATAAGCCTAATTTACATGAAGTTATTCTACCATAAAATTATTCTATCTGAAGGATGGTCTTAGGAAAAATCAACGTTCTCTATTTTGGAAGGTTATTACAACAATATACCTTCTCTGTAAAGCTAGCAGTAGATATCACAAAATTTTCGTGGGAAATAGTAATCATGAGTGATTATCTTGATCTGTGTTCAAAATAGAGCTGGACCATAGAATACATCATAATGGGATGCCCTAGTGTTAAATGACACTAATGCAGCATTAATTTTCTATGACTTTTGCAGAGACAGGCATGGTTTGTATGGAAATGAATGAATTGAATTTTCAATGAGATGTATTCACTTGAATAATGAGAGTGCTTAAACAAGCATGACAGTGGGAATCAAGTGCTCAAGAAATGTTCAAAGGATTGACTAAGGTACAAACACGGTTGCTATATGTCCTGGGTTTGACAAGTATAGCATTTGCACATTGTGTATGGCCAAGAGAAATTCTTGTAGACACAACAGAATTTCAAACAAGAACTATCTCTAGAAGACTACATCATCTCTAACTTTGGAAGAGTTTGGTTTAGGTCAGGGTAAATGTTAGACACTTGTCAGAAAAGCCAGTGAAAACAACTGAAAGAAACGAATGAATGAAAACCAAAAAAAAAATGCAAAAAACCCCAAGCCCCATACCAAAAAAACCAAACCACCACAACCCAATTGATACATGGTGATAAAGTAGTTTGGAAACTAGGAAACTATTTTGAGGAGTTTGTGTCTTGAACTATTAGTGGTGACTCCTACGTGAGTTTATGCGAGTCCTACATTTGGCTTCTCCAGATGTGATTTAAAGTTCACAGAATTAGGTCATCTTAAATTCTTGAAAGGCTTTGCACTTTGTCAGAACTTCTATAAAGGTAAAGCCTCCTGTATCCTTGTTTGCACAATCAGTGGGGCAGGTGTGTCCTTCATACTTCAGAAGGACTCATTGCATGAAGGTGCAACCACCACTGTCTTGAAACTGTTGAATAAATTTAGGGAGGAGTAGGCTTTTGTACAATGGGAATTTCCCAAATGTTCTGCTTGATAATTTTAGACAGCTGATAATAGCTATCATATACTTTTGAAGATCTTATAACTCCACATACCATCAGGGACTGTGTTAATTCCTCTCTAAACTGTAAGAAATAAGCAACTTTACTAGGACAGCTCTTTATGCACGTATAAGCAGGATTTCTACCAAGTACCCCTCTTGAAAATGTATAAAGAATGAAGAAGCATCATAAAATGATGTGTGACTATAAAAGGAGATAATAAAAAAGTTTTCTAAAAGTTCATCCTTTTTTATTATCAGACAATTATGAGTGTGGAGGATTAGTCAGATATGCCCAGTTATACAATTTGCAAATGTTCTCTTGCAGAAACAGACGTGGCATACACATTAATAAGATATACTGCCTATACAGCTTCTATATACATGCTTTGGTTACAAATAGAATGTCATGTCTTAGGGGACAGCACAATGGCATTGAAGTTACTAGCAATAAAATGCAAGAACAGAATGAACGAACCTTTATTGACTTGTAATTTCACTGTCTCAACACATTTTAAAATCTGAATGTTGCTTGCTATTTTATTAGAAGCAACTCTGTTGCCACAGTGCCAGCAAGTATCAGCTGAAATTAAGTACTGAGAAATCCCTATTGATTATAATATTACTGTGTTACAAAACCAATTTACATCTCAATTCTTAGAACACTGAAGAGTCTCAGGTAACTCCCTCATTACTGAGAGTTAAAATGTGTAAAATGAGACCTTACATTTTAAACTACATGATGGATTTAAAGTTTGTTAGGTTTGTCATTACATTGATTGACAAGCATAACTGCCATGCAAAGCATACTTTAACATGGATAAAGTACATTTTAAATTTGACTATGTTTCTGTCAAGAAATCAAAGGAAATGTTGATCTCAAAAAGATGAAGTTTTAATGTTGTAAATATATTTAGCTTTCCAGATAACCTAGATTGAAAAAATAATGACATAATATATGAAAGGAACTGAATACTTTTTTTCTAATCAATGTCATTGTGCATTTCAGAATACTAATGTAGTTGAGTACACTCCTGGTAATAGAAACTGTACTTGCTATTCCCACATCTGCGGGTCATGTTGAAAAGTTTATTTGACCTTGGCTTCGCATTTTGGAAAAATCATGGGAAACATGACAAGACTGATGCAATTTCGTTTTTTCTTTGTTTCTTTGTTTTTTTGTTTGTTTATGTTTCTACATCATTTTATACTTAGGCATATGAAAAAACCTCCACTAAAAGAAAAATAATATTTTAAATACAGATTATTAAGATTGAAAAGTCAAGTATTCAAAACTAGGGAATACTACAACCAGATTTACCTTAAACTGGTGTCATCAGATGCACGTGTTCTGACAAATTTAGCTTCATATAGTAAGTAAATTACTAACTTACATAAAGAATATTAATATAGAAATGACTACAGTGATTTTGACCATAGATCCGTCTATCCTAAACTTATTTATCTGACATGATCATTTATGAATATCTAAGGAAAAGTGTAACACTAGCGTTTTCCCGGAATATTCCTGGAGTTTTGAGCAGTTTTCCTTTTTTCTACCTCTTCTTAAATCAAAAGCAGTGTCTTTGTATTTGAAACATGAAAACTTTCCCCACCTAAAACATTCTGTGATGAGTAGCTTCATAAATTAACCGCACAGAATAAAAATGTACCTCCTTTTGTTTGCTTTTGTACCTGTTATTTTGAACTTTGTTCTTCTGTTTTTAATTTAATTTTTTTACATGTATTATGGAATCCAAAGCCAAGAATGTGAAGTGCAATTCTTGACCCATAGAAAGAAAGGGAACCGTTGTAATATCTGTGTTGGTTACCAAGTATGTAATGTTGGTGCATCACCAAAGTTAAGAAACCTGTGTTGTCCATTGACAACACAGGAAAGCTGCTATTGTCAGAGGTTACTGGGACAGATTGACACACTGTAATGATATGAAATAAATGCAGACAGAATCAATGGGGAGGAGGAGGGAACAAAAAAACAGAGAATGGCCACGTCACTTTGGTCTTACTGCTGCCTTAAGTGAAAATGGCTCACTTAACACCTGTATAAGAGGAATGAAAGATTGAGAGATTCCCCTAAGCAATAGTAGCTCATGCTTAATTTGTTATTATGTTTTAACCATGAAAACATGGACTTTGTTTTTAACTTTTCTCTATGATCAAGAAAATCACTGAAGTGTATACTCATTTTTTAACATTAAATGGCTCACTTCACAACCATAATATTATAGCACCACTTAGAGATTTTCCTGGCTTAAGGCTTTAGCCATTAATGCAATCCTAACTTTTTTTTCTTTGATGTTTCCTAGACACATCATGAGTTTCTAACCCCTAGGACCCTTCCATTCTCTGCTGAACTGTAAGCTTGGAGTTCAAGTCTATTAGAAGGTCTATTTGTTACTACTTAGCCTGGCAGTATCATACTGGCATCATGTTGAATTTCTGAAAGTGAACAACAAGCTTAAATAGCTACTGAGAAAGTGGTGTGGGGTTTGGGGTTTTTTTCAGTTGTTTTGTTTTGTTTTGTTTTGTTTTCTGAAAGCTTTAGCTCTTCTAAAAATATCACTCTCTCCCTGTAATGAAGTTCTTTCATTTTAACTTTGCTGGTGGAGAAAATATTACTGCAAAAGCTGCTTCTAACATAAACACTCACTTTATTTTTATTGATTTCTTTTCAACAAATGGCTAGGCAGTCACTTTTGATAAAACACTTATCAAGGCTAAATGGATCAGGAAATATGACCTAGCCAATGGACTTTGGACAGAATGATGAAGGTCGCTCAGGGTTGCTTGTGAAATTATTAAATCCATAACAGTAGCATAGACTTTTATTTATAATGCATACACATACATAAAGCCACACAACAAATTAAAGTATCATGGACATATCTTGCCATCAGACATAAACTCTCCCTGATTTTCATAAAAATGTTGATGTGTCTTATGGCAATATTGGTCCCTATGGAGAATTTGAGATGAGTACTTTTCTTCAAACATAAACTTCATTTTTTATTTCATAATCTGGAAGTGGATAATAAAGAAAAATCTTTTCTTTACAGACAGGTATTAATCCCAATTACACAGGCATATCACATTTAATACAGAGTTTCCAAATTTACATTAAGCGAATTTAAGAATAAAGTTTTTCTATCAAAACTGGGGAAGACTGGGAGAGCTTTCAGTGTAAGAGGTCATTGCAATTCACTGCATGAAGGGAGCAGCTGCAGACTGGAAACATGTGAGCATTATGGTCCTTGTTCAGTAAGAACCAAAGTTTTCCATTCACTTGCTACAGTTCTCTTTTTATGAGGCTACTGATGGACTGCCAGGAAAAAACAATACTATAAGAAGGTATATGACACAAAAAGAAAGACAGGACCTGTGCAGGATTTCTGATTTGTTCTTCAGGTCTAGAGCTGAAATTCTGAAGTGGAATTTCTTAAAGGGATTAATAATTTTAACAGTTATAGAAGTTTTCCTTCGATTTATTAAACACTAGAAAATCTGAAGCCCAAGAATCATTCGGCATTATAAAGCAAATAAATGCACATCAATTGCATCTTCTGAATAACATGCTTTCTTATTAGCATGGACTAGTCTTAATTTCTGTAGAATTTAGAGGATTCAGGTCCAAGTACTCATGTAGTACAAAATAAGTATTTCATTTACCTAACAGTCATAGTGTAATCTAAGCCGCCTCTAGTGGGATCAAAAGCTCCTTTAGGTTTCTGTATTCCTTATATAAAGGCTGGAGACAGGTAGATCATTAGATGTTTCAAACAGGACATATATACAACATCAGCCACAGTGAGCAGTTTTTTAATCTTTACAAGGTGTTTGCCATAGAGTTATACAGAAAATTCTGTTCCTCTCCAAATCCTGGCAGTAGTCAGAGAGTTGAAGAGAATTTTATTCACTTGGTATTCAGAATCTCTTTTCAAAAGGCTAACTCAGCAGCTACTAAAAGACAAGACATTACACCCTTTACTTTTGCAGGAAAATAAAGAACAGGGTTTAATATACTCTTCAATCTGAAAGCATTCTGTCTGTCATCTTTCACTTGGCAGAAGAATGTCCTAATCATTGGACACAGATCTTTACTCTACATTTGTTATGACTGACAATTTTAAATGTTGAAATTCAGGACAGTCTCAGACAGACAAATTACTCTTATTCAGATGTATCAGACTTGCTCAGTGCAGGTAGATGATCAGTAGCCTTTGGTATGGGAGATATCGCATTCACATGACTTATTGGTCTCTGCAGAACAACCATTTTTTGACATTCCAACACTGTGAGCATTTAGAAATGCTGCTAGTTACAATGAGAATGCAGGAAAAATATGCTTCAACTCCTTTATCAAATGGGACTGAGATTTTAAAAATGGAGTATGGGACATCTCATGCTAAACAGGATGCCTGGCAACACCACATACAGAAAAATGGAACATGATGAAGAAAAAGATACAGACTTATAGCCTACAGTACCATGACTTTCAGTGATGCACAATAACTTTCCAAGTGCAGCATGATACTCTTCCTTGTTTAAGTAAGCACAGCAGCTTCAGATCATCATGAATGCTTTACCTTAAACATGTATAAACCCACTGCTCTCCCTTCTTTTCTGAAGCTTGTTGTCTATGTGCACACAATTCAGCTTTAATTAAGGTTCATGAAAATGTCTAGCAGATTAGTAACACTCTTTTTAGGGATTACATCTGCATTTTTAATGTTCTACTCAGTAGGGATAAAATTAAACACCAAAACCAGAAATGAAGCTGGAAACGGGGACTAGGTTTCTCCCAGATAAGAGTCCTAATAACTTCGCAAAGTAATGCTCACCACCTGCTTACTCCCCTCTAGCCTATGCCTGCAAGGATTGAATTCTGCATAGCAGCACAGAAGAAAAAATAAGATGAAGGCATCTTATTTGTTTCAAAAGGGAAGTGAAGAGTAGTTTTTCACATCTGTGCTGAACCCTACCTAAATAGTAATCTGCTGATTGGAGTCCTCTTTCTAGATTATTGAAAAGGGAATCCTGAATTCTCCTCAGTCTAAGGAGAGTAGCATATCCAGGTCTGGATGATGACATCTTTCTACTCTCTTTTATATTAGAAATAAACCCTTTTTGACATGATTAATCCTGGTGGTGTCCCTCAGAACTGGTCAGACATCTGCAGTCTCAGGGCAAGAGAGTATTCCCACACCAGTCAGTTTCAGTTTCATATCCTAAAGCACGTGGGCAGGAGTTAAACACTGAAATCCCCTAAAGAAGAAAAATTCTGCATATGTTCACAATTTCGGACCACAAATGTGGTTGTGCAGATAAACTGCATAAACTGAATAAAGTTCACTTTCTCTCTCTCCTTTTTTATTTTCTAAACTTAGATGCCAAAAGTCGTCTTCAGTTGTGTAACAGACTCTTATGTAGTCTTATGGATCTGAACCTCACTTATTATGCTAGACTGGCATCTGCAGCCATAGGAAATATCACACTTGCTGTTTCACCAATTTGTAGAACTTTTCTGTACCATTCATATAATCATAGATTATTCTCTGAAATTTTGTTTCATATTTTTGCATGTGTTTGTGTTTTGCGTAGAAAACACCTTTTGGCAGATCACATACCACCAACAAAATAATGTAGTTTCTTCTGAGAAAAGATGTTTTGTGTACAAGACTGTAAAATATACTTTTTCCAAAGTTGTCAAACTTTTCAGGGGTTGTTCAACACTTTTCTTTCTTCCAGCTTGATAACAAGGAAGGGAGAGTCCCTTTACACTGAAGTATTTAAGAACAAAGGCCAGGAATACATTGCTGCTCTTAACTAATCAGACTTGACTCCTCCATCTCAGGGAGCTACACCCAGTTAGCAGTGGAAGAAACGTTAAGTGTGATTACAGATAACTAAAGACAGTTTTATTTAAGTCAATTTAATCAAGGGTACAAGCTAGGTGACTATAAGGATGATGTTAAAGTGTGATCACATATCTTTGCTGCCACTTATATGTTTTTTCTGTCATTCAGAAGAAACCTATGTGAATTGTCCTTTTGCCTAAGTGGATCAATGATGGTATATACTGTGATAGTCATGGTTATTCTAGAGCAGATCATAATCATTATTGTTAAAAGTGTGTTACTAGGAATGGCTGTACACCTACCTTTGAATGTATTAGCTTGACTCTTGTTTACCTGCGGAGTGTTATTTTTATTTTTTTTCTGTAGAATGTGGTTTGAATAAATAAGAAAATAACCATTACTTTTGTCAAGAATTTATTTAATCCAGTAGAAAGATTCTTAAACTTTCACAGGTATTGGACCCAAAGTGGACATATTTACTTGCTAGTTCCCTACTTAATTCAGTTCCAGAGCACAAAGAGAAGAAATCTTCATTTACTGATTTATTTTGAGTTTAACACATTCAGTGATCATCCCTAAAATAAATGTACTTTCTCAAAAAAAACCCCAACGCCAAAACACCGAACAATGCATAAAATATCCAGATAATACCAAGCCCATAGCTTCTCTTTGTACTATTTACAAGGAGTGATGGGATTATACCGCAATAATCATGTACATTCAGTATCTAAAAATATTCAGTGTTCTTTGCTATGAAAACATTTTCAGCTGTTTGTGAGTAGGTTTATTAGTACTGCTTAAACAGTTTACTTTAATGGAGCTATGCCTGATTTCTACTGAAATAAGTGCTAGAACAATAAGATTCATGGTGAAAAAAAATGTTAGGAGCAATTCTAAAGTTTTCCTTTTTTTTTTTCTTTTTTTTTCTTTTTTTTAAACAACTTTATGCTTTTTATGTTTTATGTGAGAGGAAAAAAAAACCAACACCGCTGAGATTTTTTTTTTTTCATTTGTATTATCTTTTTAGTACCAGCTGCAATAGCTGGGATCTGATATGACAAGAAAAAACAGTTTTTTGTTTTATTGATGTTGGTCTACATTTTTTAGTCCTTGAAAACTCCACAACTCTGGGAGAGAGATAGTCTTTTTTAAAAGTCACTCAGGATATGATTACTTAACTCGGTCTTTAATAATGGATAATTTAGTCAAGAGGATAGATAAAACTGTTTCATACAATATACATTATCTCTTTGTATTTTAAGGTGCATTGTGATATGTGAATGTTCACATTTTTCACAATAGTCATTATCAGATTAAACCTCTTGATATAGACCCAAGCAAAGTCCATATGTTGTGTGGTTTTAAAGTAACTTAATTACTTTAAAAGATTTAAGGTTCAAATAGGCTTTAGTGTAATCCAAACTGGCTCATGATAATACATCTGCATTTCAAACTGTGAGATACTTGCTTACCTTAAAACTACAAATCAAGCTAATTTTCTTTGCCCACAGCTATTTGCTGTTGTCCAAACTGAGAGCAAAACAATTTTGGACAAAGAGTATGATTTCTAGCAGTTGCTTAATGTGAATGCTAAGATTTCAGTGAAGGCTAAGATTTTTTGAACAAAGTAGTTAATATTGGTTACCAGACATAAAAGTTTAAAGGCATTTTCCACACTCAAAAATCCAGGACATCAAGTACGGAAGACAGCAAAAATAAATGCTTAGAAGTTTTACGTATTATGTATTATTATTATTTATGTATTTTCAGGACAATAACTTTTCAACATACATTTTCTTTCCACATTTCAGCTAAAATATCCTTGAAATTAGTTGTTGTTTTTTCATGCACAGGCAATACTAATATCCAGACTGTGTCAAATTAATAAATCCTTGAAAACATTGAAGCATATGTGGGCATGAAGCACATGTGTGAAGCACATAATTCTTCATATGTGCTACTCAATAGTGAAAAAGTGATTATCTTGTCCTGTTTGACAGCAATGTCCAATGTCATGTTTCCATGTGACTGCATGAAAGTCTAATTCTATGCAAAATGCATTTGAAGAAACTCTGGCTGCATCTACATGGACAAGTTGTAGATGGGGCATTGACAACTTCCC